>JAKOGI010000056.1:722500-1052500 GCA_029747015.1 Carnegiea gigantea | reverse complement strand
ATGTTTTTTCAAAAAAAATTAATTTTCGTGTCATATTTTCTATTGTTTGGTATAATATAAATCATTTTTCATGGAAAAAAGGAAAACATCAATTGAATTGTTTAAATTGCGAAAAATATCGATTGAATGGTCGTAGTGGAAATAAATGTTGAACAAGAATTTTGAGCTTAAAGTTTACATTTGAGTTTTTTTAATACTTCCTCTTGGATAATCAAATTCTAAATCATTGAAATTATTTTAATGACGAAAAACATCAACTGAATTGTTTAAGTGGCAAAAAATATCAACTGAATTGTCATGACGGAGAAAAATATTGACCAAATGAAGAAATGTCGTGCTTAAAATCTGAATTTCAGCCTATTTTTATATTTGCTATCTGATGATCGAGTTTCGATTCAAACTATTAAAATTGTTTTAGCAGCAAAAAATGTCTATTAAATTATTGTAACAGAGATAAATGTCGACCAAGTGAAAGAAATTTGAGCTCACAATCTAAATTTGAGGTTATTTTAATCTTTCTCATCGGATAGTCAAGTTTCAATCCAAACTGTTGAAATCGAAATTTGCACCTAAATTTCAACTGACCACATCATTAAAGAGTTGAAAGAAGAAAATCAGCTTTCCATCTTCTCAAAAAGAAAATCATTTTCCTCCATTTGGGGGGGAAATCATTTTCCTTCGAAAATAGTTTTCCATCCTTTTACTGTGCCAGATAACGGAAAATTGGGAAATCATTTTCTCGAAAAATGATTTCCCACCAACTAAACACTACCTAAATTTGCGTTGTTGACAGAGAAAGGGTACGTGCACAACAGAAAATTTTTCTATGGGATACATAAATGTGTATCATATGCAACTAGGATGATGCCCTTGACCATGTTGTGGGTTTGAGAAAATCTTTACCTTGGAAGATGTTGACTCCCCTTTGAAATTATTTCCTCAATGTTGAAATATTTTTGCATCAACATAAAATATAGTATTTATTAAAATAATATTAAAAATTGTTTTTTATCCTAATAATATTTTTCATAATTTAAAGATCTAATGCAATAGCATGGGCACAAACTGGTTCCTCAATTCCATATTTGAATCATAGTGTATTGATTCTCATGATATATATAAAAGTCACAAAAAAGAGTTATAATATATGTCTTGCAGGAAGACACTTCTTAAGTGTCTTATCTTGCCTAAAATTAACATAATAAATGATCTTAAATCACTAAATTTTCAATACTTAAAACTAAATTTTAATTGTAAAGCTCTACTATTTGTTGGTTACGCTGACAGATCCAAAATGACACACTAATCAGGTCAACCCTGTTTGCGAATGTATATTATACATGTTATTTTATAATTGTGAAAAAATATAGATGAAAATATAATTTTATACAATTTATAAGTTGCAGTACCTTTTTACTACTCAATTATACCATTTTTTAAATTTAATACATTAGAATATAACCTTCAAAACTAGACAAGGCGCTTCAGAAATTTATAATAAGTCATTTATCATTTTGCCGGGGGGTGGGGGGACAAGATCTTATCAAATTGCACCCCACATATCTTGGTAGATCCCATGATATGAAAACTGTCTTCAAGGATCACTTGACATAAATTTGATAGGAATGTGTACGTGTTCCCTATACAAGAAGCCGTTGTTCAACTTTGCACTTCTTTGGCAACGATTTTAAGGTTTTTTACATGTTCAATTACTCATTACTTGTACTAGACACCAAAATCAAAGAAACAAAAAGAAAAAGGCAGAAATTCTAATTAATTAAAAATTAAAAACTTCAATAGTCAGGCCCAAAAAACGGAAAAAAAAAACACACAAAACTCAGCATAAGAATGCCTTACCACCAAATAAAGCAAAGCCAGCTGGGTACTGGATTTAGCTTTGGAATAATTAATTTAAAAAGTGAATTCTAATTATTATTATTTTTCCTTCGTTAGAATCTGTTTGTCTCCCTTATTCTACAACTATAAATAGGAGCAATCACTGAACAACAAAACATCATTACTTGCATATTTGATTGATATTAGTCGATCAAACTTTGAAATCATTTTTTCATTTTTCCAAGAAAATGGCAAGCAAGGCTTTGATCAGCTGCTCTGCTTCCCCCCTAACCCATGTCTCAAACAAGGCCTCAACGAGTCCATCTTTAGCTGGGTTTCGCCCTAGCAATGTCTCGTTCTCATCCTCATCTTCCTCCCCATCATCGAAACTTTTTACCTCGAGGGCTTCGCTTGTGGTAACAGCCCAACATTATGAAGGAGGTGTCGACTATATGGGTGTCCAAGTTCCAACTACAACTCTAGGTATTGATATTCACAATAACTAACCAGCACGATCCAACATTTATTTATTTATTTGTTTTTCGTCCTTTAGGAAGAATGGCTATGATCGTATCATATGGAAAAATAATTTCTACCATGAAGTTTTCAAAATATTCTTAATATTAATTTAGACGAAAACTGGACTTAGTAATTAGGATTTTCTTTTCAGCGATCTGAAAAATCAATCCATTATGCAATTGCATGGTGATGCTAAAATGTCTACAACTACACACTAGGATATGGACCAACCACCAACATCATATCAAATTGCTAAAAGCTAGCATAATGGCATTACCAAGGCATAACTTCAAGCTAAGGTCACCTAAAGATTCAACATTGATGTTATAATAGTGCACTCTCCCTGGACCACAACTGAGGACGAGCACGAATTGAAGGTGAGATTGGACGTGCCCGGAGTGGTGGCTGAGGACATCGACGTGAAAGTCGAGGGAGACGTGCTGGTGGTGAAGGATCTCGGAAGGCAGTTATACAGCCCTTATGACACCCGGCTTCAGCTACCCCCTAACGCGGTGAAGCAAGCAATCAAGGCCTTCCTTAAGAATGGGGTTCTCCATGTCACTGTGCCCAAGTACACCAGAATTGAGCCCCATGTCATCCATGTCCCAGTCAGGCTTGTTTAACACAACTACGAGCATTCAATGTGTGCTTGCTGTTAATTGAGAGCTCTGTTTTTCAACATTTTTTTACTTTCCTGTGTAAAATAAGGAGCTCTATCTTGTGTTGTCTTTGGGAGTTTGCGATTGTCAAATTCATCTTGTTTTGTGTTGTGAGAGCGAACTGATATTTTCATGCATGTACTACTTGAAACCTAAGCCATGTACTGTTGTATTACTGTCATTGTCGCTTTGTTGTAAGTTTTGTACTCTCCTTTTTATACATCTTTTTGCTGCTACAATTTTGTTTATTTACCTTTACTTTTTTCTGAATACTACAAAATGATAGTTGTCTCTAAAGTAATGGTCAATAAATAGCCAAACAGGACTAGCATCAATTTTCTGCTTTTGTAATATGTGCAGGCACTCAGAAGAATGGCTGGAATAGTACATCAGCAATGCCAAGGAAAAATACTAACCTTAATGAATAGGCTGCTAGGGAGAAGTATTAACAGATATAGGTTTAGGTTCGGCCTCAATGGAAATGCAGTCCTACCTTTGACCGATGTGTCCGCATTCACCCTACATGTTCACCGAGAGTAAAAATTTCATCTCAAACTAGTCCAAACGATCTATCTATCCTTCCTGCCATTCTAGGAATATTTAACAGCAAACACAGGCAACATGATGATCTGAAAGCTAGCCTACTGGGGCTGGTACTTCATTATGAATAGTGTGTAAACACTGGAAAACAACATAATCACAGACATCATCCAAGCAAGAGATAGAGTATCCGATAAACCATAATAATCTCTAGCAAATCTTTGCAACATATGACATTCACAAACCTATACATAATTTGACACACAAGATACACAAGAAGGTTTTGAGAACCTACATCTAAGATAGTGTTGTACAAACTATGATATTCCGTACGCATTAAGGAATACATGGCAGTTCTTTACGATGCTATTTAAACAAAATTTTAAAAAAGGCACATTTTGCACAACAAAAGCACAGACAGGCAGCATTAATTCCAGCCCATAAAAGATCAACAACACAAGCTCTTAGGTCCTATTTGGCAAAGTTAGCTGTTTAAGTAGCGAATATTATTTCAGAAAGTTGTTAGCAGATAGCTGTTTAGATAAGCAGTTGAAACAAATATGTTTGGTAAATTTAGCTATTGAGTCAACCGATTAATTTAAATTGACATAAAAAGATATAAATAATTTTCAAAGACAATTTTCAAATGATATTTTTCAGCCAAAAAATATGAAAGGCTACTTTTGAATATCAAAAGCTAATGTAAAAAGTTGACTGACACATTTATGATTGTGTGTGCATACCCTTTCATCAGTGTCTTTAGACTCAAACCCTTAACTCCTAGAAGGAGTTATACTTCACACCCTCATAAGTAGACTCTCAATACTAAAAACATATGCTCTCATATATTATGACAAAAAAAAACAATTCACCATTTGAAGAGTATGCTAAAAGCATTTAGTCACCCATATTCCCTGCATACACAAGGGTAATTCAAGCACTTGAACTTGGACGTTATAGTCCAAGAAGACAAGTGAAACACACATAGCATACATCATCAAATAAGGGCAACCATTCATTCACCTCAGAGGTTCACTGAGAATCTAAAGTTCACCTCAAAATAGTCCAAGCCATCTTTTTATCACTCCTGCTATTGAACGAATATTTTACAGCATAAATAGACAACATGCAAGAGGCGACAGCCGTTCATCGCCCATGTCCTAGTCAGGCTCGTTCGAACTCAATTACAAGAATTAATTGGTTGTGTGCTTGCTGTTAACTAAGAGCTCTGTTTTCTGTATTGATTTACTTTTGCTGTAAAATAAGAAGCTTTATTTTTACTGTGTCTTTGAGAGCTTGATGTTGTCAAGTTCATGCTGTTTTGTATCGTGTTAATTAACTGTTAAGTGAAGTGATGTTAACTCCACCTGTGGGGACTGCAACACAAACACCAAGCTGTCTATTCAACTCCAAGCATTTTGTATATGCTCCGTCGGAGTCGGAGAATCCTGTTTGGCAATCTGGTGATATCCTTGCCTTTAGCACTGGAATTCTCGACAGAATTAGACTTCTCAGGCTCAATAGGAGTCGAGCTAGCAGAATGATCAAATTCCTCAACAACATTGGTGGAAAATCCGCTCACAATGCAATCCTTGTACGACTTGTTTGAAGCAGAAACTTACTAATAAAAATAGGATGACTCTTTGCGATCCCCACGGGTGAGTAATTGCGACACTGTCATGCAAACAAGCTTGTTGGCACCATTTGGCTAACAAATGGTTTAAACTTGTGGATAGAAAGAAATGGAATCTCTTTTTTGTTTTTTTGTTTTTTGGTGCTATAGAAAGCTAATAATATCTAATTTCCTCAATTTATAACCAATGCGTCTATAAAAGTATCGTTTGAAACCTCGATTTGTAAATTTATTTCTTTAAAAAATACTATGGGTTTATAATCTTTATTCCTCAATCAAATATCAAATTTTTTAAAAAAGGGAGTAACTTATATTCCACTTAAAAGTCGAATACAAAAAATTACAAAATAATTAATATAAAAATAAGAAAAGAGAACTTATAATAGATTAAAAATATTATTAAAATAAAGCAGTTTAATTTCTTTCCATAACTACTAGCCAAACAGTAAGGATTTAAACTTGATTCCATTTATATTCTCTCCCAATGCAATTAATTCAGGATTGAAATTCTACTCCAATCCGTATAAGATTCAAGAATGATTTCATTCCATTCTATTTTTTTCACCACATAAACATGCAGGAGAATGTGAGTAGTAGGAATGAAACATGCGCCTACAAAATGGAGGAAGAACGTTTATAACATTTGAGCTAAATGCTCTCGGTATATCTTTCAAATATACAATTGGGGCTAACTAGTTCAGCTCATATAGTATGTCAAATTGTAGATGCAAACTAGGGCCTATTTGGCAACAACATTTAACGTAACATTCAGCATTTTGATCAAGTCAAAATATTAATTAGACAAATATTAGAGTTGGGGAGCTAGTGTTTTATCTAAACTTTTTAGTAATGTATAGTATTTCTAGTAACGTTTCTAAAAGATTAAAATTGCTTTTGCCCTTTAAAAGTAAGGGTGTTTAGTCTTTCTGATTCAAAACACCTTCATTTACTTCATATTCGGAAAATCATCCATATTCTTCTCATCAATTTACGATGATCAATCAACCCAACTCAACTAAATTTACGTTCTATCAAAACAAATAAATAATAAATAATAAATTTAAATAATGAATAAACTTATCGATCGTTTTAAATGGCTATACTATTAAAACAATTATCTACTATCTAAAGATCTATCTACTACTCAAACACCTAATTTTACCGAATAAGGACTTAAATTATGTACTATCTAAAGAATTACTCTTGACATTTTGAGGCCCATTTAAATCCAGCTTAGTCAAAGAACCCAGAATGAAGAATATGTCAAATAAGCTTACGTTTATGACACAGAAAATCAGGAATAGGTAAATTGTCAACAGGCCTACATTTGAAAATGTTTAGAGATGACTCCCCACAAGCAAGCATAGGCATATTACTTGTAGTCAAATATTCAGATGTGGAGTTCAACGACCTGATATCAAATGGATTAAACCATCTAAAATAAACAACGAAAATGGGACTGAAAAACACCCAGAAATTCAGGGCTTTTCAAAAGTCAGAAACATCGGCAAAGACACATATTAGCCTCTGCAGACAAATCTGGACTGAGTTCACCATCATACTGTGCAGAATCAAGTTCAATTCAACTCAATACTAAAAACAGCCTCGAAGTTGCCTCCATCCAAACTCTACATACTATGTTCAAATGAACAAGAAGCCTCGAAAAGACTTGAAATAAACCCCCTACTATAGAGAAAAGCATGATACTGGGCCCGGGATACCAAAAGGGACAAAGCTAGAGACGCCACGAGTACCTTCATACTATTCTGTGTTTCTATATATTGATATGTATATATATGTAGAAGAGACGATAATCAGCAGTAGCGCAGCTCTGAGAAGCAAATGACCATTCAGTGCACAGGGGAGCGAGGAGGGCGAGGGCGAACTGGAGTCTTTGAGGGGCTCACCCTACATAAACAACGGTGCATGAATACAGAGATGGTTGTAAGTCATTGTCAAGGAAAACAGATTATAAATTATTAGAGCTTAGAAATAGAAAGTGATTCCATGGAATCAACCTGATAGGCAGTGTTCCAAGAACAGCACCGCTACAGTTGAGAGCAGAAATCGCACTTTCAGCCTGCAAAATTGCATACAGATAACTTTATGGTATTCACATACGAAAAAGAAAATACAGAGAATCTCTAGAGATGGCATAGAAAACAAGCACATTGATGTGTCATGGTGTAGAGAGTGAAAAATGTAGATCACGCTATTGAAATGCACCGAACATAATGTCACTTATATCCCTTGCATCACAAATGAAGAAAAATCTGGAAGTTGAACGGGGTACGGAAGACATGAGGAAATTAAAAAACAGTAGATTTTGGGGCACCAAAGACAAAAGCTACAACCAATTACATTCTTAACGAAGGATCAAAACAAATTAAAAAAGAAAGCGCAGAAGGAAAATGAACTTTCGATGCTCAGATACGAATTATGGTGAGGCTGATAGTAGACAATCAGCTTTTCTACTGATGTGAAAAAAGAGGAGCTTAGGATAGAGGGAGTACCACAGCAACACCAAGGAAAAGTATTAACCTTAAGGACTATGATGGAAGGTAAATCAGCAATGCCAAGGAAAAGTATTATCCTCAAAGACTAGGACGGCAGCTACATCAACAGCGCCAAGGAGAACTATTAACATTAAACATTGGGATGCCATGTATCAGATATCGCAAGGAAAAGTATGCCAAAGACTAGGATGGAAGGCAAAAGCTATCCAGTCATTTCTAGCAGGCTACTTTCATAGTAAGCTTATCGAGACTCCATTTTGATTCATTATCTCACCCAATTGCCATGCCGTTGCCTTATATAATTCATAGATACAAAGGCAAGACTACTCTTAAACTGTCGACAACCGATCAAAGGGAGAAGCACATGCTCATATGAACACTTTGGGGGGGGGGGGGGTAGCCCAAGAAGACAAGTGAAACACATGTGAGAAACATCATCACATACGGACGACCATTCATTCACCCTCTAGGTTCACTAAGAATCTAAATTTCACCTCAAAATACTCCGAGTGATCTATTTATCCCTCCTGCTACTAGCGGAATATCTTAACATAGGCAACATGAGGATCCAAATGCTCGCCTACTTGGCATAGTCCTCCTATCCCAAATAGTATATAAGCACCGAAAAACAACAAAGTCACAGACATCAGCCAAGCAAGAGCCAGCAGATTCAATAAACTATCATAATCTTAGCAAATCCTTGCAAATTTGACATTCACAAAGCCATGCAAATTTGATACAACACCATCACAAGATGCAACATATTTATAAGCAAGGATTATGCTTCGCCATCAATCTCACTGGTATGTCAAACACACAAGATAGTTTTGAGAACCTATGTCTAAGGTCCATGATTCAATTCCAGAGTTCCCATCCAAAAGCCTCTACATTCTTCAATTTTGTACAAACTATCATATTTCATATGCATTCAGGAAGCCCCTTACAATGCTATTTCAAACACCCCCCCCCCCGGCCCCCAAAAAAAGGGACATTTGCACAACAAAAGCACAGACAAGCAGCATCAATTCCAGCCTATAAAAGTTCAACAACACAATCAAGCTCCTAATATCAACAAGCATTGACTTTGGATTTAATTGATTAACAAACAGCAAAGTAAATGACCACAAGGAAGGTAACAAACAAAATCACTGCCTAGTATTCAATTTCCATCTGAAGAAGGCATCAAAACTATCTGAACATGAGATTGCAAGAATCCTTCAAAACACAATACACCAAACAAGCAGAACTGCCCACGGGACAGAGCGAACACAAAGTACAACAGTAACCTGCTGCTATGATTTCTTATGGACAACTCTATGAAATTCGTTAGCAGAAAAGATCTGCTGTAAGTAAAACAACTTCCAATTTGCTACTAGGGGTACAGAAGCACTCTGTGATTTACATAAGAAGAGATGAGGCAAAGAAAAGGACAAGGAACTGTATGAGTACAACAGATACAGTGCTTTACCATAACAAACTCCACAAAGGCAATCCGAGTAGAATGGCGATAGTCCCCAAGCAACCTCAGACGATGAACCTGGAAAGCAACGTTCTTGTCAAGATATGTTTAAACTTTCCAAAAGCATGATTGAGATTAGATCATAGCACACACCTCTCCACAAAATGATTCAAAGAACAGTTTGACATCTGCTTGCGTAACCTGCATTAACGAAGGCCATTGTATTTACTTAACAGTGAGACCAAGAAGATAATCAAATCAAGCTGAACAAGTATATGGTAAGGTGAATAGTAGAAGACAGAACAAGACCTTTTTGTCAATATTAGTAACATATACAGTTCTTGCACACATCTCCCTTTCATCTTCAGACTGCACATGCCAGACACTAATTAGATGCTGATGCTCTAGGTGTTTCATCCTATTGACTGGATACGCTAATACCAACAATACCAATCAAACAAAGAACTGAGCTACACATGATAACGAACCCACCTTTGGTAGGAAAGTAGGATTAACAGGAGCAATAGCAGTCTTGGAAGGAAGCACTCTGACAGGGTAATATCCAAGCATTGTGCCCGACAGGGTTAAAGCATTCTTAGCACCCTCTGCCAAGATGTGACAGAGCAAAGTCTCAGACGTCAGTAATGATCATAACACCAAACACAAGTTCCTATTGATTAGCAATTTGTCATTTGAGGGAGCTTCTTTCTTTTTTTTTTGGGGGGGGGGGGTTGTTAGGTTTACCTTCATCAGTAAACTCGATGAAAGCAAAGCGTAGAATGGAATTTGGATCGCCACAAACACGACAATCAACAACCTAGAACCCCAACAATAAAAGCATTTCAGAGATACACACTCCTGAAACAGCTAAACATAAGCTCAACAAAAGAAACCACTCAACCATACGCTGCATTACCTGTCCGCAATTGATGAAAAGAGCAGCCAGTTGCTCTTCAGTGACCTAAATTCATTGAATATTGTCAAACCAAACAAATTGGTAACACCAAAATTCTCCAGCAATACACAAATACCGAATCAAAACTAAATAGAATCTATTCAGTACCTGTTGATCAATGTCTGAAACATATACAGTCCTTCTGATCACCTCTTCCCGTTGTGCCATACTGGTGCGGCTATTCATTCTCCTCTTCCCTTGACCAAAACTGTTCCTTCTCTGTAAGAAAGTCTATATAAATCAATAATTCGTTCCAAAATCAAACAAAATTCAACAAGTTACAACGTTTTAAAGGTAAAGGGGGGAAAGATTGACATACCCTTCTACCAGGGAATTCATTGACATTGCCGCCAGCATTAGGTTGCTGGATAAGAAAATTGTTAACATACCCAAAATTGTTTTTGCCACCAGCCCCAAATGATCGGTAACTCACAAGAGAAGGGGGCACAAATTCTTTAGCCATAGGGTTTAACTTTGATAACATCTCCTCCAAATCCCTAATTTCCTTCTTAAGCCCCTCCCCATTCGTCAGATTATTATCGTTCTCTTTGATGTTGTTGTTATCATCATCAACAGTCCCATTGTTAATACCAGACTTAGTCAAACCATGATTCTCCTCACTGCCGTCGATCTTCTCATCATCAGCACCGTTCAGTTGAGGCTTGTGATTATCAGTGCCCTTGATGTTGTTGTTGTTGTTGTAATTCTGATTGTTCTTCAAACTGAAGCCTTGATCCTTGGTTTTCTCACTCTTTTCATTGCTGTTCACATGAGTGCCATTCGATCGCTCAAGATCAGTCGTCTCGAAGTGTCGTGCACCCGATGCGACGCCGTTTTCAGCAACCGCCATGATCGGGAAAACTCCGAACACCAAAAACACTCACTGTAGAGAGAGATCACACAGAAACCACACAAACAGAGAAACAAACAGATTTTCCCCCCTGTTTTCATCATCAAACAACGAAACAACGTTAAAACCCTAACAATCAAAAAATGCAAAGAAATTACATTGATAAGAAGAGAGAGAAGGTGAGTGAAGAATGTATGTACCTGGAGGTTGAATCAGACAGTGATTTCCATTGATCAGAAGATTGAGAGCACAGAAAATGTCGTCTTCTTCGTTGTTTTTGGAGTTCGTCTTCAATGGCGATGAACAAGAGAAATGGAATAAAATAACAGAGAAAAACAAGTACTGCAGAGCAACAAAACACACCTCTTCTTTTTCTTTATATTTATTGAGTAAATAAACCTTTTTTTTTCAAGTCTGAAATTAATTTTGATTTTTTAATTTATTTGGCTGATTCTTTCTTATGCAGAGAAAGGGTGAGGAGAGAGAGTGAAAGAGAGAAGGGTGGGGTGGTTCTTCGGAGAGTCCGTTTGGGACTTTTATGAGGGACGTCCTGAAATGGTGCATATAATTAATAAAAGTAATGTCTTCTTTTTTTTTTGATTTGATTTTTTATCTATTTCGTAAATTAATAAATAAATAAAGAAAATAAAAAGTGATTCCATATGTGTGTGTATCCTTGTCTATCTTCTTCATGTACTTAATTAAAATGGTACACGTAATTCATTTGTGCTGTCTCTTGTTTGACTTTAAAAATATACTAATGTTCAATTTGTAGAAGATGAATAGAGCAATAGGTTACACAACGACTTGTATATATATATATATATATATATATATATATATATATATATATATATATATATATATGTGTGTATTATATATATATATATATATATATATATATATATATATATATATTATACTTTTGCAAGGTATATAAATATATATATATATCAAAATTTATCGATATGATGAATATATACAAAAATTCAACGTTAGTAGAATCTTTATCAATTAAATTAGTAAATATCTGTATTGTGTATTTTGGATTTGATATTTGTGATATTTGCTATTAAAAAGAAATAGAATAATATATATTAGATAAGGGAATAGATTCGGATTATACGATTTATCGCCTCATGACTTCCTATAATTAGATAAGTCAAGTTGTTAAAAGTAACATCTCTAGTATATAGTGAAGTTAGTTGTGCATTACTTTGACATTATTGTGAAAATTTAACTACAATATAAAATATCTTTTTTTCCTAATTACTATTAGTAGAAAAGGTGCATCTTTCGTAATAAATTTTTGAATGATTAGTTTCATGGAGTAACGTCATAGTATTAAGTATAAATTCTAACCAGACAAAAATAGTATTACGCATAAATGATGAAGTTTGTTTATTCATTTTAACGTATAGTATGAGTACTTTCCTACGGTCTTATACGATCAGATCTTTTATATAATATTGAAATAAGAATTGCATAGGTAAACAATGAACAGTTTTTTATTGATAGTAAAGAAATGCTCTTAGTTGTCCATATTTCTCTAAAAACAAGGAAATCAATCAGGAAAAAAATAAGGTAATCGTTATTAGCATTATTTTCGTCATATATTCCTTATTGGATATTTAGCGGTCTTTTTTTAAAGCAACACATTACGCTACATACCTCTTTCATAATTTCAAATCCATCGTATCGTATATCAAAAGCATAATTGTCATTTCTTTTTTGTTAAGTGATAATCATTTGAGCATGCAGCCATGAGGTATTAAGTAGAAATTTATGCTTAATCCTACATGTGCTTTATGTTAAATGGTGCCATACTGTTATTAAGTATTATGGAAGTACAATTAAATGTGCTTATAAAGGAAAAGCCAGAAAAAGAGGTTGGGGGATGCCAATTTCCCTTGGTTGCCCATGGCAACATCTGACATTAATGTCCCTCTAATTAGGGTACATGTGGGGATATTGTGGAGAGGGAAGCCTGCGTACGTGGCGTGTGCTGATTGGTCTGTCACCGATAAGAAGCTGCCGCACTTGGCACTTTTGTAGGTTTCTTGCCACGTTGCTCAATTCCTCCGCATATTTTTTATTCAATGTGGAACACAGTGGGTGTCTTTATTATCATCCCCTCAAAAAAAAAACAAAAAAAAAAAACTCTCCTCTGTTTTTTTTGTAATATTACTTTCAGTTTTTTAGATTATAATATAATTTAGGGTAAGTTGGTAAGTGTTGTCTTTATCCTCTGCAAATATGACAGGCTGAGGCATCAGTTCAATTTCTTGAGAAGAGCATCACATCATGTCATATATACTAAAATTTGGTAACCCTACCCATTTACTTTTTGTTGCTATTTGTTCTGGCTAGTGGCTAGGCTGTCAAAATGCTCCTCTTTTTTTTTTTTTTTCACTTCATTTTGATTTTTAATACTTTGTTTGTCCTCTTTTTTTTTTTTTTTTTTTTATACGCATAAGATATAAAGGTCGATATAAATATAATTTGAATTCAGATTTTTGATAATTTTCAAATACTACATGAATTAGATTAGTTGACACATATTTATACTTGTCTAATATAGGCGGATCTATGTGGAGCTGTGGGGTGTCGATGGACATTCTTAGTCAAAAAAATTTTCAATGACCTATATTTGAAGGAGTTAAATTAATATATATGGACACTCCTAAAATGAGTAATTTAATAGATGAACGTCCTTATTGTTGACTCAATAAAAATTAGAGTTCTTCCATCAAATGTTTTCTCCATTCACGAGACTCGAACTCGAGATCTTGTTTAAAGGGAACAAATATTAAACCATTTGAACCAATTTGTATTGATATGATAAAAGTTTTGTTGGTGGACAATGTAAAATCTCCTACAAAAAAATCTCATTGAGCAGTACGATTGAAGTTACTCTCTTTTCACTAAATAGCACAGGACACAATCTTTATCACAATTATTATACACAAAAAAAGTCTCCCAAACATAGACTAAGAAACAACACTTCAACAATAAATTTCAGAATTATATGATTTAAATTACAGTAATAAAATTATGAAGATACAGAAACATCACAATCTAATATAATTTCTCATGAAGTGTAGTTTTCAACTTCATGATGCAAGCCTTCAAGATTTTATACATTCTTCAACAGCTTTAAACCAAGGCTGATTTGATACAAAATGGTCCACATGTATAATAATAATAATTATAATAATAACTTATAAAACAGGCTAAGGTGGCTGGCCCCCAATGTTGACAAAGATTGCGTTGGCTGTTTTCATGCTGTCTCGACCATTGGTTTGGGGAAAATAAAGAATTAAAAAAAAGAATTTTTTAATCAAGCAATAACATGGTAGTAATTTAGTGTGGCGAGCCTGCTTCGATTTATTTTAAAAATTTTCAAAATTAACATTTGACTGGAGCTCAATTTGTTAATTTTTTAATTTGTTTTCGTCAATTTTATATTTTTAATCTGAAAATATGTGTCAGCATCTGTTTCTTTTTTTCCTTTTTCTTCTTTGGTGGCCTCTCAACCAAACCCCCCAAAAAAAAAAAAAGCCAATCCTGACTCTGCAATATTAGCAATTTTTAATCAAGCAATAACATAGTTTTTTTTTTTTGACACTCCCAAAAATGCAATTTTAGTGACCCTTTCTATTTTCTATTTGTGCATATTTTTGTAAATAATTTACAAATTATTACCATGTAATCCATTGCTAATAATAGGCGCGTCTTTGTTGTGATATGATACAACCAACTAACCAAGCCCTGAATCTTTTTTTAAAAAAATTTGGAAATATTATTAAATGTGTATAATATTTTCCCTACAAACCGCATGAAGCTAGAGTTGTCAATTTGTCTTAAGGGCAGCAGTAACATACGGGATAAGGGTTCAAGGGTTCAAATCTTGGGGCCCCTAAAATAATTTTTGCAAGTTCCACCATTCTTGTGTGCCTCTATCTTTGGCGCTACAATATGAACTGTTAATTTAAGAGCAGGCAGCCAGCCAAGAGGAAACAAATGCTGGAGCTCAGAAAAAGAAGAGTGCACAACTCTGCATAAATTGAGAGATGGAGGAGAACTTGGTGAAAGAGATCATAGAAAATTAGAAATATACACATTTGATTTTCTCAGCCACTGAATATATTCACATGTACATGTTCTGGCCACAGCTCGGGAGTGCGACCATCTTCCCTACTAGTACACACCTGGCTACCATAGTTACCAGGAACACTTCCTGAACGATACAGGTGGGGAAATGTATCCCCACTTAGACAAGTTAGCCTAACTTACATTTCGAATTAGTCAGTCCCAACAAGGTGGGTCACGGGGATACGTATTGAGTATTCTAAGTAACTACTTTGCTGATGCTCATACAGGTGAGATGGAAAGCAAAAAGTCTGGCTGGAGTTTTTGTAGAGATATCCCGCAAAAGGGACACAATGGTTTTGGTAAGAGAGCATTAACCACATGCTTAATGAAGGACATGAGATCTGGAGGATAATCAGGCATGGTAAACAGTTGGTGAGGTGGTAATCTCGAAGCCCATCTCTGACAACAGATGCAGAACCATAAAGGAGTAAGGGGGCAAACCTGCATCGACACAGAACACCGAGCTAGTTTATGCTTCTGAGGAGGTTCCCGATCAGAATGTTTTACGCCTTGGCAGACTGCAGTTTCTGGAGACTCAAAAGGAACGGCTGCTGAGCAAAAGCTACATTCCTCTTCTTCTTTGTATTCGTCTGCAATATGAAGCCTGTTTTAGAGTGAATAATCCCAGTTAATACATCTGCTCATCAAAAACTAGTAGAAGGAAGATACAAACTAAAACGACGCGGGCATGGTAACTTAGAAAGCCTAGAAAAAATCGTAAATTCTCAAGTAAGATGGCGTTGCTCCTTAAGAGTGGCTTCCTTTTAATTTGGCTGCTCAAATGGTGCAGCCATGTTTTTCCCATCTCTTAAGCTTTTCTTGGTGAGACGGTCTCATACATAACTAACTCCAAGAAGTATACCTTTTACCCAAGAAAAGGGAGCAGGGGATGCAGGATTTAGTTAGTGCAAATGGCACGAGAAACAAGTGCAAGTTTCAATATGAAAGCAGAAGACCAATACCGGGCAGTAAGTTTTCTAACTTCTGATGCAAGAGAATTTAACTGACAGTGCACACAAGCACGATTTTGAGTGACCCACTTCAGCATCTGCGCAATTCCTGCAGGATTCCACAAGCCAAGCTCTTCTGTGGGGGCTGGGTGACACATACGGCTTGAAGCAGCTGATAAACAAATGCCTACAAGCCTCTCTCTCAGTTGTTTCTCACTATTTAGCATCAGATCCATCCACGGTCTCTCCTCGTCCGTGCAGCTTGATTCTCCCGGATTTGCAGCTTTACCAGAAGCTTTACTCTCCTTCAAGCCAGATGACAGCATTACACGCCTAATGAAAACATTGAGCAGATGCAGATGCCGTGAAGTGATGTTTGATACATGTCTGCGTACATCGGACAAGAAATCTTTGATGGATGAACTCAAATAACCCTCAAATATGTGCTCTAACCACCTCAGGAATATATGCTCAATAAACTTTGGAGCACATTTCTCGAAAGCTAAAGAAGCAGTTATAATATCCCAAATGACAATATGTTTGTCATGGCACTCAAACTGACTTAGAGACCACAACAGCTTGGATCCCCAACATTTTAGCTCATCCTTTGAGAAACCTGGGCAAGCTTCGACATCAAAATCTGAGTTTATAATTGATGAAATGTCGGTTTGCTGCCCCCCAATCCAGAAAAACTCAACTGCAGCCCTTTTGGTCCTGCAAGTTCGCAAGGCATTATATACTGAACTCTTGAGCATATTAAATCATGAATGCAAGGGCTGAAGTTTCTGTAAATAGTAACCGTGATTGGATGCAGTAATACCTTTTCTGATACATCTCATCTAAAAGGACAGCATCAAACCTACGTACCTGAACAGATGGGACAATGTTCTGTTAGTCTTTGAATCCATTCATTAACGTTTTCCATAGCAAGTCAAAAATCAAACCCTTGAAGTAATACTATTCTCTTCCAAAATTGATAATCTAACCAGACATTCAAGGGAGCTACTCTACTAGAACTGCAATAGCTGATATTATGAATTGAAATTTCCAACCAATCTAAAATTATTTGTGAAGTCTTATATCCAAATCCTAATCAGATTTTAAACAGCACAAAGAGTGGATGGTACTGTTATTTCAATCATGAATCAAGAAAAGCCTATAAGATTTCAAGCAAGTTGAAAATTGGCTGTGTAGGCCATCTCTCACAAGACTCTGAGGCATGGTGCAGGCTAAGAAAAGCCGGCCAAAGGTGAATGGCCCTGAAGACAGCCCAATATCAGTGACAAATCCATCAAATCCAAAAAACTAAATGACAGAGGAGCAGTAATTAGAATGATTTGGGCGCGATGGAGAAATCAAATGGAACAGCAATCCATAACGCGGAACCAGTGCTCTTGGTGATACGTCAGCAATGAAATTAATGTGCAGTGGTAGTCTGAGATACAGTGAGTTCAGTGAAGGAGGTTGGAGAATCAGCTGAGCTTTGAATGAATGATTGGTTTCGATCTAGGAGTAATGTCCAGCAAGGTAATTCTGAAAATCTGACTTGGGCTTAATAAAGTAACTTCAGAGAAACAGATAGAAACCTCCTCTTGTGGTGATGAAGTCAATATTGATGATGGATTCAAAATTGATTATATTCCAGACAAGGGATTAGTGGATTCAAATATGCGCGATCAAGGACATACTAAAGATGAAAAGGGATACAGGAAATCAACTTTCTTTGTTCTGTGGTTGGCGAAAACCCACCATCTCTGGTTACAAATAGTTTCTTGGAGCAAATTTGGATAACTTCTGTCCAGACAAAGTAGTTGTATTGAATGACGGAATGTTTTGGTGCAACTTAACACCGTTCAAGATAGAAACTCTGTGATCGAGATGGATCCAAAGTTTCTCGATTAAAAACCACTGATCATGAGACCTGGCATGAAATTTAGGGGATAAATAGGGAGATATGATTTCAGTTCAGGAGTCTTGATCTAAAGTATTGGGAATCTAGAAGCGTTACAAAACTGGAAGTTTCATTGAAAAACCCCTAAAACGGATATGTTAACAATGGAAAATCAAAACTTCATTGAACTATTTGATTGAAGCTAAGAACTTAAGATTCAGATGAAGTGGACCTAGCTGCTCAGAAGGTACTCTCATCAACCAAAAGGTGATCATGAACGGAAACCACAAAGTGCAATTTCTATAAATGTTTCTCCATCCTGAATACAATTGCAAGCAAACCAGAAATGCAGGATCCCAGGGAACATTACTTCTTCAGATGAAACTACTCAAGTAGAGAAAGTTAGCAGCTCTGAGCCTCCAGGCAACCAGGCACATGTTGATGGGGATGATTTTATTGTTATAACAAGAAAAGATGGCTCAACAGGACAACCCAGTGGCACAAGTACATGACTATCACACTAGAATAGTTCAATGTGCGGGTGCAAGGTGGTTCAAATGAGATGGATGATACAGGAGAACCACCAACATGAGTAATACATGAGTAATTCACAAGCCCTTAATAAGCAGGAAGATGCCAAGTCTTTCATTCAGCAAAATAAAGTTGGTGCGCTGGCAATGAGTGAAAAAAGCCAGGTATCAGTCTACAGTGTCGAATTTTTTGTCCAATGACAGGGGAAAGAATAACTTCAAGAACATTCAGGAAGAAAGCTGATGCTGGAAGAAGATTGCTCAGACCAAAACTATACTTACGTAGATATGTGTTTCTTTGAACAGATAGGCCAGAGGTTCAGAACTGGAAAAATATTGTTTGTATAGAATGATGAGGTTGTAAAGATTGTGTAACCCTGCATCATAGCGGGGAGTTGTGGTTGTTTTGGTGGTGACGGAATTGATTTATTTTACCCGCCAAAAAAAAAAAGACAACAAAATCCAACGGCATCATGCATTAAAAGTGATTGAATAAAATCAGAATACGCATTCAAAAAGCATGGCTAACAGGGGTGATAACTGTTCTTACCACAGCAAGGGCCAGATTTCCAGGGGAAATTGCTAACCCATAGCATGAATCTGACACAGAAGGAAGCTGCCAAAAAGAAAACACATAAGAATTTGTCTGGATGTCATTTAAATGGCCACTGCCCTCTGCAAACCAAGAATTTGCGAGAAGTAAAAAGCATACAACTACAAGGCAAGAAAAAGGGGTTAGAAAACATACATCTGAGGAGCTTTTGCCAAGGTTATTTGGTGGGATAGAAACTTCAGACAAAGACCCCTTATGATGTATCCATCCATGCATGGAGTTGTCCTGTCATTCAAACATGTAGTCGTTGATGTCAAACATGCACTAGCTTCAAGTAGTAAAAGTTTCCTTGGGACTTAGGGCTTGTTCGTTAAGGGCATATTGGATGGGCAGGTAGCAGGTTTGAGTAGTTGGAGCAGGTTTAATCAGTAGAAAGCAGATTTAAACATGTTGGAGCAACTTTGACTAGGAGTTAGCATATTGGAGCAGTTTGGAAGTAAGTTTGTGAATGGATTGAAGCAGGTTTGACTAGCAATTGGCAGGTTTGAGTAGGTTAGTGTAGATTAAAGCAAGTTTGACTACTAGTTAGCAGGTTTGAGCAAGCTGGAGTATACTGGAGCAAGTAGCAGGTTTAACATGCTTATAACGAACAAGCCCTTAAGCCTTCCCACCATTAAGATTTTGTGTTAGAAATAAAAGAGCAAACTAACAATTAATTTAGGATGGAGATATTCGAGAAAACACAGGCAAGAACAACATAAATCAAGGTGATGGGCATATAAATTTAACGTGGAAAACCCAAAAAGAGAACAATCACTTGCAGCAGCAACAAAATTCACTATAATAGGAAGAGATTACAAAACAATCTCAACAACAATGAACCAAACTAGATCAAAGGAGAATCCAATTCTCTCACAAACAAGCTCTCAACCTAGACTAGAATAGTGGAATAGAAAAGCCAAAAACTGGCTCCAAACCACCTCACCATAAATACACAAAAAGAAAGGTGCCAAACGCACACCCGAATGCCACTCTAATTAGACTAGAGAACCTAGTCCTTACAGAAAAACCCAAAAGAAACTTAGGAGAAATTCTAGCCACAAACAGGTGCCTTGGGCAACAGGCACCATCCTTTCAAAAAGGAAACTAGGGTTAAAATTACGTCGGTGGTGCATAACCAAACCCAAGGTCATACCACGCAGGGCATGTGTATCAGGCCATGTGGAGTAGTACACATGCCCTGCACACCCGAAAACTCCCTAGGCGAAGCGCAAATTAGGCTTGAGCTTGGGTTTGACAAAGGAATTTAGGCGAAGTGCAAATTGGCTTGAACTTGGTTTTGACAACGGAATTTAGGACAACGACCCAACATTTTATAGTTTGAAAAGAGCAAATTTGTAACACCATTTTCCTCCTCCCAAATCTCAGATGCACTCATATTCAGTACTAGGACAGTTATATAAAAGTATCAAGCAAGGATTCAAAATGCGATTTCGGTAGCGATTTCGGTTTCGGCCACGATAAGGCCAAATCGCTCTAATATGGCAATTGCGTTCCATATCGCGGCATGAAAATGCGGTTCGCCCAACTCGAAAACTTTTCCAATGCAACCGTTCGTTGCGGTTCAGCCGCATTTTGAATCCACATCAAGTATCCACAACAGGAATCAAGAAGTTGAAGGTCACGAGCTGCAGAGAAAATCTCACGATGATAATTACCAAATTCAGTCATAAATAAACACTCTGATAGTAAGTTTATTATCAATTACCAGGCTGCAACTGTACAAGCAGCGACCATCAAAAGCCCAAGCCAAACCTGTGACCTGAATGCGGAAAAGAACAAGTTCATTTCTTTCCTCATTTAAAACACACAACAGCGGACAAAACAGTAAAAGACAAGACACTTACAACTTGGACATGCGCTTCATAAGATCCTACTTTCTTAGAGCTCTTAGTCCTTGCATTACATGTCCACACGTCAAGAGATCCCGATCCTTTCCCAACAGCTAGAAGGATCTTGTGTGGAGATTGTACTGGCACCAATAGAGAAAATGCTGAGACTAGGACATTACCACCAGCTGCAACCTGTTCAAAATGAGATTACAAGAATCAAGTAAATGAAACACTGAAGAGGCTACTGTACATGAAAATTTTTAAGTCCCAAAGTGAGGGAAGCACCTCATTGAAAAGAGAGAATGGGATCTGGTTAGCTTCAGAAGACTGTTCAAGATCATGGCCATCTGCTATCCAGATCTTCACACTGAAAATTCATTCCAATTTATAACAGTTACGAATGCATTACAGCTTACAGCATTGACCATAGTTAACCCACCTCCCATCAGAAGAGCCAGAAGCTAATAGAACCCGAGGACAAGGATCAGATGCAAGCAATCCCCAGCTCAGTGCAGTGACCCATGCATTGTGAGCTTTGAGCACACCAACAAGGATCATAGTTGTGGGATCATCATGGTGCTCAATAGAGTAATATAGTGGTCTACGGATCCTCCATATTGCAATATCCCCCGACTTTGCTCCAACAGCTAATAGAGCATAGAAGTCGTTTGAATTATTCGCACCAGTCGCAGAAAGCTTCAGCACCGGAGACCAAGCAACAACAACAGACGACAGCATAGAATAGCGCGAGGCATATTGATGTGCAGTTATAAGACCTTGGCTGCGATTGATTGGCATTCTTTTAGAGCGATTAGTTCTAGCTTTAGCTGCAGAATCCATTTGAGGAGAGTTATTCTCTTTCTCCATGCCATGTTTATCAACAACTACCTGATAAATAATTGAGAGTATCATGAGCTGATGACAGCAAAAACACTTAAACAAAATAGAAGCCGTTAATATTTTCAATTTTTTAATTCTTCTGAAAAGTGGAAACTGTTGAGGTTTGAATTCAAATCTCAAGTCCATATTATCCTTCGGAAGCAAAGCAATTAAATGTATTGCAAAGACAATTTCACAATCCTATCTCAGATTTCAAGCTTAATTCATGCTACTTTCCCCATTTAAGGGTCCCAGTATCAGCAGGGATAATTTACTTCATTCAATGCCCTGGAAGGGAAAAAGTGACTGAAAAAGAAGACTAGCTTAGATTGATCTTTTTTGGTTCAAACAGTCAGACTCCAGAAGACCTTCAATCCAAATTCAACATATTTTATTAAAAATAAAAAACAAACCCTTTTTTAGTAGGGAACAAACAACTTTAAAGTAGCCTAACAAACAAGGCAGTATGGAATGAGGCTGCACCTCTGGGAACTCATGTACATGTACCTTAACGAGGGTGACACGCCATGATTTTTCTTCTGCAACCCATAATGGAGCCAACCTAACATCACTAGGTTTTAATGTCACAGCTGCAGCATCCCCTGAGCACAAAGCAGGAATGAAAAACTGAAAAGATACTTTATGCTCATTTAACCAAGCCAGCACAACAGAAAAGTCTTGGCTTACTGGCTGTTCCCCCCCCCCCCCCCCCCCAAAAAAAAAAAAAGAAAAAAATGGAAAGAAAAAGGAAAGGGGGGAAAAAGCCACAACCACAATAATAATTTTCAGGGTATACAAACTTCTACCTGGAAGCATATGTCAGGACATATTGCTCCTACAGCCATGACATTGAGATAACCATTTTATTCTTATTTTTCTAAGAGCGTGTGACAGCAAACATTTTACTGCTTTACCTTTGACATTCTCATCTACAAAGTGACTTTTCCAACGGTCAATTTTTACAAATAACTGTGAAGCTTAATTTTTCTTTGTGCAAACTACATGCGATATTTTCACATGAAGCAATAAAGCATACATAGGATCAATACAACGTTAACCACATCTACTAACTCATAACAGTTGGCATCATCTAGCAAAGACTGTAATTGCTCATACAATGTGAAAGAAAATTAGATCAAGTCAAGAACATACCGCTGAATTTGACCAACAGATTGTCATCGGAGAAACCCATGAAAACACCTCCAATCCATCTGCAAATATGGTAGAGCTATTCAGTAAAAGATTACTCATAAAATTGAGTCATATAATTCAAACAAGGTATATGTCTCAAACTTGTAGCAACATTTTTGTTTCCTGTACTTTTTACTAAGATCAAACTTGCAGCAACATTGACAAATAAATGCATCACCACAAGAATTCAGCACATTTAATTCAAACAATGTATTGATGTAGGACGCTCTAAGAGCAATTCCCACACCTAGAAAATTCACATAAGAACTTTCACTTAAATTCGGTATCAATTCTTATTCATAATTTGCCTGCTTCAATTACATAAAGGGGTTTATATAACCAAGAAGCTAACTAGTATTAGGAAACCAAAATAATAAGATATAAACTAGAAAAGGACAAAACTATATAACCTAATATTATCCTAATAGACTAGAAAACTAAATCTTAATAAAATATCACTAAATATCCTTATTTTGGCTATCCTAAAATATGCTTATAAAAAACCTACGAACATAATAAAAAATACAAAAGATTTTCAATATCAAAATATTCTAATTTCCTAAATCTTTTTACCCATTCTTTACTCTTATCCTGCATCATTCGCCCCTCGTTGGAAAAAAACTCGACCTCAAGTTTTGAAATGAGCACAGATTGCGAATGAGAAAGAGAGAACTGATTCAACTTCGTTGAAGATGTTATAAATTGCATGCTTCAAAATCTTCTCAAGGGCTAATAACCACAGGAACAGTGGATGAACTTCAGTTTTCGGAAAGAACTTTTTAGGTATTAAAAATCCAACATCATTTTCAACAATTCTTGTGATGATAAAAATATCTTGGAAACTCTTCTTTGTTATTTGGATTGTTGGAAAATTTGCCTTCATCAATATTATTGGAGTGCTCATTCACTTCGGCTTGATCCTATATATTATCTTCAACTGAAGAATTAATGCAATCAGCTATGCCAACCGTTGCTTGGTTCATCTGATCAAAAGAGTTGCCCTTAACATCAATTGCCATGTTTAGATCTATTCCTGTGACATGCTCTCTTGTAGGCTCATCGAGAAAAGTTTCCTTTTTGATTTCCTCAATGACTACTCCCCTTTCATGTGTTTCTAGGGATCTTAAATTTGTCTCTTCCAAATAAGAAATTGATTGTTTCCTGGAGAACCTTTGGGCAGAAACCGTGTTCTACAAAGTGCTGCAAAGGTATTATTGGAGTTTTAGGTCGCTCACAATCCAATATCTAGCTAGGAATATACGGCCTATAACCACATATGAACTCACTAGCAAAATAAAGATCCAACTCACAGCAATCTTCATAAATTTGACGCCCTTGAAGCTTGTAAAAGGCGTTCACAGCATCTCTCGGTGAATGAAATTTACTCAAGCATAAAAGTCGCCCATTGTATGAAATCTGGCTATGTTTTCTACATCCCCAAAAGGAGAGAAAACTTGATACAGGGCATTCATGGTAACATTCCATGGCTTGTTATGTATGATCACGAAAAGTGCATGATGGTGTTTATCACACCAAGTCATGGTCGCTATAGGCTAATCTGAACAACATCAAACAAATAATCTAGAAAATGGAGCTATGTCACAACTTTCTTTTTTTCCCCCCTGTTTTTGGCTGTCTTGCGAAATATGAGAATAGGGATCAAAAAGAAGAATTGGCAGCGGATTGAATCGAAAGGCTCTTATACCAAATTGATGTAGGACGCTCTAAGAGCAATTCCTACAAATGGGATAATTGACGTAGGACGTTCTAAGAGCAATTCCCACACCTAGAAAATTCACATAAGAACTTTCACTTAAATTCGATATCAATTCTTATTCATAATCTGCCTGCTTCAATTACATAAAGGGGTTTATATAATCAAGAAGCTAATTAGTATTAGGAAACCTAAATAATAAGATACAAACTACAAAAGGATAAAAATATATAACCTAATATTTTCCTAATAGACTAGGAAACTAAATCCTAATAAAATATCACTAAATATCCTTATTTTGGCTATCCTAAAATATGCTTAAAAATCACGTAAGAAAATAATAAAAAATACAAAAGATTTCCAATATCAAAATATTCTAATTTCCTAAATCTTTCTACCCATTATTTACTCTTATCCTGCATCAGGTATGTTCCAAACATGAAGCAACATTGAGAAATAAACAATCACCACAAGAATGCGGCACATTTACTGTGGAAGCATGACCATCATAACACAAAAAACAGAGAACAAAGCAATACATCCATCAATCGTTCTCCAGATGGTGCTATAGAAAACTATGTATAGGCTGGAATGTAGGAGCTAGGAAGACATGTGAAAGCAAGCCAAACTTTTCTGATGATGATTAATAGTAGGAACAACAAACAGCAGTAATTTAGTGCTGTAGATATTTTAGTGTACCATTTTTTTAAAGACATCAAAAGCCTTGACTTATTCATCATTTTTTCTTGGCATTTCCAAGGGAAGATGATCTCATCTTAATTCATCCTCCAAAGGGAAAAAATAAAATAAGAAATAAAGTTGCCTATGATTACACAAAACTATCCTCCAGTTTCACAAAGGCGACACAGTTGAGGTACTGTGAAAGCTTCTAGACCACTTGTCCCATCGCTTACTCAAAGCTATTCCTCAAAATTTGGGAATTGAGGAAAAAAATATATAAATAACACCTTTGAGACTGGAATACTGCTCAAAGCAGAAGGGAGCAGCATGTGACTATGGGAGAGAAATGATCACGAGTTCACACAGCAAACCAGTATGACAGCCCCAAAACAACCCAGGAGACAGTCCCAAAAGCAGGCGCATATTGGATCAAGGTATACAACCAAAAGGCTGGGGCAGATAGTCACAAGTGCTACAAGGCAAATTACGAACAGAGCAAACCAATGTTCCTTTTGCCACAAGGTAATTGCTTCCAGCTATCTTATTCATGAGGATTCATGTCGGATTATGATTCTAGAAACACTACTCAAATCTTGGTAAGTTATATGAAGACATGTTCGCAGTTTGCACAACTAGTCTGACCAATATCCATATCAACATTACACACTTGCACCATTTTTTGATGTATTATAATAAATGGAGAAGTTACAGCCTGCAACTATGTGACATTTCACAGATGAAACACCATTATGTCATACTGTGGAAAACTTCAAGAAAATTAGCCACATAAGCAAGCATACTGTCGTCATATCATGAATCAGATTATGAAGATCAGAAAAAAGCATGAAGCTGTATAACCGTATAAGCGAAACCCAAAAAGTAGTTGATGGTAGCACCGATTCCTAATTGCTAGATTTTCAGCACAATTAGTATCAGCATTCCAGGATTTCACCAAACTTACCTGTCTGCAGTCCAGGCTTCCACTTGTCGCCCAGCTTTTAAAATTTCACTGATTTCATTATGCTTTGCAGATGATATCTGTTCTGGAAGATGGGCCACATTCAAGCAAGGGCGAATTTTAGGTGTACAGCCCCCATCAGCTCTAGCCAAACTAGGATAATTAGTTTGGTTGCTCATAGTGATTCTTGAATCCATTTCAAACCACTGTTTACACGCTGCTATAGATGGGTGCAAAGTAGAGGTTCAAAGACAACATGGAAAATTCAATTACCAATTCGAAAATAAATATGATGATGGCCATAAGTACACATAACTAAAATTAAAAAAGCACTCACTATTTGCGTCAGTCTGAGAGAACTGGACCAACGCCCTTGATCCTTCTAAGCATTGTAACTTGCCAGGAAGCCACATGTGTTGTCCTCCATCCACTTGGAAGACCTACAGAATTCAAGAGGTGCACATAAGCCGTTTAAATTATTAAGTGAAGATAGATTGTGCCAAGGAAATTTGCAGTTAAATGATATGCTACCTCCACCAATGAACCCTTTTGCATAGAGGAGCTCGGGAAGACGACTATTTCAGTCACAGCATGGGCTGCATTATTGTTGGAAAGTGAATCAGCATCCATGGCATCAAGCTTGTCAGCAACTGACTCTCTCATATCGATGTCCTCACTGCAGTAGAGCATCCACTCAAATGACAAGGCCGAGAGCTACAATATATTCTATGCAGCTTTATATGAGGAAACAGATGTCTGATTCTAGGCTATGATATTGATTGCATAGCTCTAATGCAAAGTCAGCTTTTTGCAGCGGCATAGTAACAAATGAGAGGCCTTAGCAGGAAAAACATAGCCAGACCGCAGGCATGTCCCCTTGGCCCATCCACTGAAGCACACATGCATGCTAGCGCACATGTAGAAATACATTTCGGAGAGGGGAGGTATAGCAGAGAATCACACGTACACCCTTTTTCTTTTGCTTTCCTTTCGTAAGGGGAAGACTTTTTTAGCAGGAGCAGGAGCAGTTTCTCCGCTGATTCGGGTTTCTGAAATCTAGACAATAAGAAACAGGATTGGCATCGAAATGATTAAAGACAATACCTTTAAGGTATAAAGTTTTATTCGCAAAACTCTGATGAACAGAGGAGCACAACTTAACTCACATCTAATACTGCCAATGAGGAAGCTTCAGGCTCCCCATAGTGGATCTTTGCAAAATATCCATGTAAAATGTCTGAGATGTCCATTAACTGACGATCATAAACAATTTATTAGAGAATCCTGTGCAAAAGTTAATATAAAAACAGGCTTTGTAAACAGAGGCCATTAACAGATATGGCAATGGGTTTCTTCAGATTGCTTGTCCTAGGTAAGCAATGGATATAAATGAGTAACAACCACTACAGAACAATTTTTGGAAAATAACCAAGCAAGGTTAGTAAGTCTAATTCGAACAGAGCATATGGCATCTCTTATTAGCAAAAAGACATTTCATTGGTCAACCAACAACCAGAAACTAATAGATACAGGCCAAAATAGTCAGCAAACCCAGAAAGCAGCTGGTTCTAACCTTCTCCCATCACGCAAAAAGATATTAACCTTTCCTTTGAGGTATAACCCCACCCCAAGTGCCCCCCCCCCCCCCCCCCCCCCAAAAACCCCCCAGCAACCCTTTTTTCCAAGACAGCATTTAGGGTGTGGCTATGACTTGTTGCATCCGTATTATGGCCAAATGCCCCAACCGCAATCCTCTGGAAGATTTCAAGCCCTTCCACGTTCCACACTTAACAGACTGCACCCTGCAAACCCAAATGTAACAAGTCCAACCCTTTATTGCGTACCTCTATCCATTCCGCTTGGAATTCATTATATGGTTGGCGGTATATCTTCACTCGCCCTTCAACAGAGCAAACAGCAAGTAGGCAACTGGCATGGGGTTTTTTAGGGAAGTTAGTAAACATTAAAATTGTTCCCTCACCATAGAAGATAAAAAATATCAGCATCATACTTCAACCAACTCAACCAACAGAAATTTTTCATACCCACTGTTAAGGGAAAATCCAGCAGGAGACCACGAGAGTGCTCGAACACAGGGCTGGCGATCTCTTGATAAGCAAGTTGGCAACAAGCAGCCAGAGAGCAAATCTACACAATTTATTAACGTTGTCAAATTAAACCATCAAATATTTGTCAAAACTTTATGGAACTTAACCAAAGGCATGATGATCATATCCCAGATTCCAGAGGAATACCAAATAATTAACTAAATGAACCAGAAAGATGCTCTATGTTTCTAACATAAAGGAGCTGTCAATACCTATGCAAATCTGATCATCATTTTTATATGCTTCCTTATCCTAATCCTGATTGTATTTGCATCAGGGAGTCATGTCAACCTTTTCATTGATCTAAGAGAGAGGGATAAGGGATAAAATGCAGAACACTGGAGTTAGTCTTAGTTCATGGGGTTTACTCATAAACAATACTTCAACAATAGACCCATAACTGTTAGAGTATAGACCTATTCCTAGACCTTTAACCATCAACTTAAGCTTTTGGTTTAGTTGGTTCTTGAACATGGTATCAGAGCCTTTCCGAGCAAGAAGTCCCGAGTTCGAATCTCAGCAGCCCTCATATTGATTTATTGCTTCAAGCCCAAAGGGCATTCACGTAAGGGCGTGTTAGAGTGTAAACCTATTCCTGGACCTTCAACCATCAACTTAAACTTTTAGTTGAGTTAGTTCTTAAACAATAACAACTTCAAAATTTCTGGATCTATCATAAAGACCAACTTAACAAACACGTGTAAACACTCAAATTAAGCCAACGATGAAGTGAAAAAATAAGGTACCTGCTCTGTCAATAACCCCAACAGGGAAAGGCTTGCCAACAGTGACGGTGATCACACCTCGAGGAGCATGAGGCTTCTCCGGATTCTGAAATTCAGCAAAAATACAATCAACAAAAGAGGAAGTTACACTCAATTAAGAAAAAGATCAAAGCTTTGGTAATGAAAAGGGATGATAAACAATCAACCAAGACATAATTAAGGTTTCAGCATTACCAGAATAGTGACAATATCACCAGTAGCGACGGCAATTAAGTTGTCCTCGGACCAAACGACGGAATTAGGGAATGACGGAGGGTTCACCAGCGATGCAACCTGAAATGCCGCCGCCGACATTGATTCCCGGCGAAATTCCGGCGACACTGCGGTTGCTGGGGCTTGAAATTGGAGGGAAAATTGAAAACAGAGAGAAAAGAGAGAAGAGACAGAGAGATTCCGGGATCAAATCCGGCGAGGTCCTAGAGATTATTGAAGAAGGGAAGTGATGTAAAACCCTAGTTCGAGTCCAGTAAGCGTCAATTTCGGCCAGAGATTCAGATAAATTTAATTAACAACGAATTAGTGGAATTAAAAAAAAAAAAAGTAAAGCAAGTATTTTATTAGAAAAATGTAAAAGAAATAAAGACGTGGGCTACCAGAGTCTGCACGTTCAGCAGGAGCAGTGTCTTCAGTTCAGTGTTTCTTGCTGGGCGTGAGGGCGTCGCACTGAGTCAGGGGAGCAGTTTGGGGTCTCTCTTTTGGAAAGCTTTTTAACGAATTACACATATGGAGTGTTTAATTAAGTCAAACCGGCTGTTCTTGGTTGACGTCTAAAATTAACGATTAACAATATATCAATATTTTGGAATGGTTAGTTATTATCAGTATTCATTAACGGTTAATGACAGTTACAAATGGCATTCAGATATAGCAGCGGTTAATACTAGAGATTAGCAGTAGCCCCATTGAGAGTGGTGAGAGCAGTTAGCGATTACTACAAACTGTCTGAAGGGTGAAGCGAATCGGCGTTGATTTTTTGAGTGAATAAACTATTTTAGTACCCTTTTTTTAGAAATGTCTACTTGAGTTATAGGTTTTTTTTTTTTTTTTTGGGATTAAGTATGTGACCAAACTTTCAAAAACCAATTAAACTTGCATCAATTACCTGACAGTAAGTCCTAGATCCAACCCATACATGCAAGACCAACAAAAAATTAAAAGACGTGGGTCCAATTAAATAAGATCTAATGGGTTTCAAGAGTGTTTGAGTCCAAGTGGTTACAAATTGGATATCAATTCCGGTTTGCATAATTGGGACTCTTGCGTGACACAACAACTGCTTAAGACCTGATAATAATTTTTATTTTAAGAAAAAATAGCAATGAATATTAAGTTATTAACGCTAACAACTCATGCGGTTTACCTGATCAATATTGAAGTTGGTAAACAAACTTTCTCTGTAGATTTTGTTGTGAAAGTCTAAACACAAATTCTTGTATGAAATGATCTCACGAAAATTTATTGTAAAACCAACTATGTGGCAAAACATTTTTCTTTTAAATTTATGTGGTGGTTAATCAGTATGGAGAGTAAGATATAGGGATAGAAGTTGTACCCGAATCCGAAAATTCGCCCCGAACCCACCCCATTTGTGGCTGGTACGGGTACGAAAAATTGAAAAAAAATGGATATGGAATAGGTCCACTGAAAATAGTTATGGGTATGTGTACGGGTTCGTGTATAGGCATCACCCGTCCCATATCAATACCTGCCCCATACTTAAATTGTTTTGGGAAAAAAAAAAATAAATTGTTGAGTAGAGTTTTGAACTTTGAGCGTGGGTAATTCGTTTAAAAAAAAAGTCTCATATCCTAACCCATCCCCAACTATGCAATGCATCTATTTATGTCACTCATTTACTATGTCGATACATAAAGTTACGTGACTCACGACTCACAAATCTAAAATCCTAGCTCATGTGTTGTAATGACCTGAACCTAATCTTCATTGTAATTGTACTGAATCATCTTAATTACAAATTAATCAAGTTGGACCCCGCATTTCAATTCAGCATTTTCTATATATATGTATAGGTATTTGTGCATTGCAGGTTGAAACGACGATGTGGCCTCAGAATGATTTTATTATACTCCAACATAATTCCATCAAATGTCAAGAAATATTCGAATGACCGCTAAAATAAAAATTAGCCTAACTATCAAAAAGGGCCAAATTGAAAATATGTCCATTCCCAAAAGTTTGCACCCAAAGGCTGTGAAATTTTATTTATGAATTAAACTAAAATATGTATATATGTAATGAATAGAAAAATAAAATAAAATAAGACACACACACAAAAAAAAAAAAGAAGAAGAAGAAGAAGAACCGACATAACTCAAAATAACCCAGGCACCCAAACATTTTCCTCTGCTTTTCTTCGCAGCCCACGACACACCCCTCCTTTCCTCTTCTTTGCTCTGCCCGATGCTCACCATCTGCCGGCTACTCACCGGCCACCCGTCGCCACCCATCGCCGGCCATCGACAACCCCAGTCGCCGACCACACCACCAGCCAACACCATCACTCCCTCAACTCTTTCGACCCCCTGTACTGCGCGGCCCCTTCCCCTCTGTTGGTCACGCGTCGTCGGCCGGGACACGCCAGCAGCTGGCGAACACCGGCCATTCTGACTGCCGTCCACCACTACCCAACAACATCACCATCTCCTTCCTCTTGCTCAAACTCCAATTTGGAGTGAAAAGTGTGGAACCCTAACCTCTCCTAATTTGGGTTTGATTGTTTGTGATTCAATTTTTGTGAATATTGATATAGTGAGTTTGAATACCTATTAAATTGCAGTTTTCTTGAACTTTGATTGAAAAATTAAGTGGATGAAGTGGGGATGGGGATAAACGTGGTATTGGGAATGTGATTTTTGGGTGTAAGGGTTGGGATTGATCATGTTATTTTGATGAGATTGAGATTGAATTCAATGAACAATTGAATGAAATTAGTGAATTATATATGCTGGATATGTGTGTTGTTTTGGAGACTTGAGACGAAATTTGGTTATAATTGATTGAAATTTTGGAGTATGTGTATGTGCAATATTATCATGGGTACGGAAATTTAAGGTTTATGGCTTAAATGAAGTTTAAGCTAATTATATTGATTTAGTGGTGTTAATGAATTAAGTGATGATTATATTGACATATATATGTATATATATGTGCAAGGTTAATGAGTTCAAGCATACCATGAACATAGTGGCCAAGTGAGAAAAAAATCGAAGGAGATGGGTGGAGTTTTGTGTGGATATATGTAATGAAATGAAGGTGTGGGTTATTTTATGATCACAGCTTATTCAAAAATACAATTTTGGTTGTGGATGATTTAGGTTTCAGTAAATTATAATAAATAATCGAATTGGGAATTAATGAGAATTATGTATATTTGGGGTGATTTTATAAGTATATGACATGACCTATTTTCCAAATATGGACGGTAGAGAGAATGGAGGGAGATATGGTGACTTTGAATGTTTGCAAATCACGAATTAAGTGTGGGTTACTTTGATTCTAGAGTTTAGTAATTAAAGGAAGGAATTGTTTATTGGGTGGTTGAGATTAATAGCCTAATTAAACTCTTTGAGATTAATTTGAGGAATGGAAAACGTGTTGGTATATAAGAATTAAGTGGAACTATTAATTTGGGATTTTGGAAAACAAATTAAGTACGAGATGGATATGGGAGACTAAATTAGGAATCATTGGACGAATTTTAGGGGTGTATTGGGTTGAACTCTCGTGATTCAGTAAAAGGGTAAGGTAACTGGGGTGGAATGGATGCTAAAGATTAATTACGTGCTTGGGTATGTTGAAGAGAGGAGTAAAGATTAATTCTTGTTGAATATTGGAGAATGAAGTATGTTTTGAGACTCAAATGAATAAACAGGATCAGAGCTCATTTAAAGGAGCAAAAATATCTTCTATTGGTATAGGAAAGCATGGTGTGACGTCGGAAATCGAGCTAGAACTGCTAGTCGAGTTAGTATCTTAGTCCCTCATAACTAAATCCCTATAGCTAACCATAATATCTCTTTTCATAATGATCGTAATAGTAATGGAAAGGAAATTCATGACGATATCAAGCATGACATCCAACACCACTAATGGCAATGACTATAATAGGTTTATCGACAATAACATTACTATTTATAACACTATGAGTAGTAATATTAAGGCCTATCATAGCTTAATAATATAAATATCAGTTATGATAGCAATAACGTTTGTCATGCTAATGATTAACACAGAGGTCAAGGGATTTAAATTAAATTAGTCATTAAACCAAGAAACTCAATTAAACTCTTTAATCTTGCACTAATCGCACAAATAACATATTTGAAACAGGAGTGAGGTCACCTCTGTCGTTTCAAGCTGCCAACGCACATTCTCCATTACCAAGGAGAGAGAATATCAAAGACCAGGTACGTACATTGCTTATGTTCTTGAAAAACTCACAAAGTTCTCAGCAATGAAAAATTAATACAAGATTCATTTAATGAACCAATTTCTCAATGTTTTGTCACATAAACAAGTGGCCCCGCCAATCATCAATCATTAGGGCTTATGCCCATCAATTATTAGGGCTTATGCCTATCAATATACCCGCGCGCGGCGTCAACTCAGGCTTCTCGATCGGCCTGGGGGGTGAGCACCTAAAGTATGATCGTTTCAAGATGTACATCGACCAAGGCGTCCACTTTCAGATAATAATCAGCAAAGCAGTTTTACATGTACATTCTCTCTCTCCTGTTTGCAAATTAAAATGTTTTTGAAATACGGCCGGCCCAACTAATTTCACATAAAACTTATTTTACTGCATAGGTATGTACGTGCTGAGCTTCGACTCATCATTCGAATGTTTTTATGTTTTCTGTTTTAGGTAAGAGACCCATGAACGCTCGTCCTCCTGGCAAACCGGAAAGGTCGCAAGAAGTGAATAAGAGTTGCAATTTTGATTGGGCGTAGCTAGCTTAAGGCTCACAGTGATGGTAGGTAGCATTCTGGAGAACGGCTTAAAGTTGTGCTTTTGAAACTGTGGGGCGGGTAATACTTAGAGTTAATATGCCAAGTCATCACATCCATTATGAACTGCATGATTAGAGAGATGTTTACTTGTGCTTCCAAAAGTACAGGAAATCATATAGTCTTGTTCCATCATGGAACGGCGGTAATGCCTCCAATCAAATTGAAATTCTTCCGCTGCAAAGTAATAATAAATTAGTGGTTAAAGTGGAGTAATCAGGCATTAGCAGTTGGGGGCGTTACATGTGTTATGTCCCTTACTCTCTCATTTCAGTCATTTCTAGGATGCAGTTTTTGTTTATGAGCTAAGTTTGAACTCTTGCACTTAATCCAATCGATATTGTATTTCCTTAGAATATTCTACCTGGTTTAATTTAGTTTTATAAATTTTGTTAGGTAAAAGAAATTATCGTACACAATGATATCATATTTTAATAATATCTGTATATACCCAAATAAAATTCAAAATACTCAGAATACCCGATGCGCATGGATTTGAGGATAGATTTTGAAAATTCGATGGGCATGGGGATGACTTTTGAAAATGGATATGGGTGTCGGTATAACTCCACCCGTCCCGTATGCCCTGCACCCACCGCATGCCCCTTCCTACTAAGACGTTATGATCTAAGTCATCGTGAGACGATCTCACATAAAACTTATTAAAGTATGAATAGATTTGTTTGCAATTATTGTTGACACGGTCTATGAGATGATTTAGTACAATTTTCTTGGGGGGGATGGAGGGTGCTGCAAGGTAATAGGTATGACATTTTGTGGTTCGGACTTTTGGTTAAAGAATAATGCCTCGTACCTAATCAACACGTGTAATTGAGTTCGTAAGAATAAGATAAGTTTTCAAGCCTGGTTCCTAATTTTAGACATGATGATAAGAATAGAAGAAGAATACTTACTCATTGAATCTTAGGCTGGTCAAATTCAGGGGAAATTCAAATTTGTTACGCTCTTATCATAAACACAAATTATTGGGTGAGAAACAAGTTGGTTCAAGTAGTTTGACACTTATATTATTTAAATAAAGTGTTACATTCAAGTCTTGTTAATAGAGAAAATTTATAATTGATAAACCTCTATTTTACACACTTTTAGGCATGGTTTTTACCTCTTAACTCGGCAGTTTCTGGTATAATTTCGTGAGTTTAGAGGTCGATTGTTCATTGTTTATCTCAAATCCACCTAAAAGTTGTGTTTTCGTGTTTACAGGAATCTGACTTGAATAAATGAGGAAAACAAGCCAATGCCGCGCTAAATTGGAGCAAAAAGGAACGATCTTGAGCTAAAGTAGGCGGCACGGTGATTTCAGGCCAGGTGGCACGAGCGTGCCACCCAAAGAAGCGAAGAAACAAAAGTCAGAAAAGTGGCACGGTGGACCCGTGCCGGGTGGTACGACCGTGCCACTTTAGTTTCTCCCGTTTTATCGATTTGCGTGCGTTGTAATCGGGGGTTTTTTGGATTCTAATTTCTTCTCCTCTCTCGAGATAGGCGACTTCTAGGATTCTTAGGTTTACTTTTTGTTGTTATTGAATTCAAAGCTTTGGATTGGATTCCGTTTACGCCTTCGGAAGATTATCGCAGCAAATTATTCATAGTACACTTTTCTACCCTTTCTCTTACGTTTTAATTCAAGTTTCGCACTCCTTGGCATGTTATTGTTATTGATTGAAGTTGTGATTTTGATTAGAACAATGTTTAGCGGCTAAGTTTCTTAATCTTGGATTAGGTGTAGCCTTTATGATGTGATTTTGATTGTCATTTCTAGGTTTTTGTGAATTTATGCCTGAAGTATAATTGATTTCTCACTTAGCATGCCAGGTGTTCGATGAATTGCCTGAGAGGGTTAAATTCATGTTCTTAACTAGGGTTTAGGAGACTAACGAAAGTTAGGTCCTTTACTTAGAGTAGCTTTGTGAGCGGTTGAATTACTTGACACGAACGTAGTTGAGGTTTCAATCGGGAATTAAAATTACACGATCTTGTGGTCTTGAGATTCTAGTTTCATGAAAATAGATAACTAGAATAACCTGACCAGTCTAATGACCTTTGAAAGAAGGCGTAGATGCTTTTAATTGGTAATCATCCCATTTCAATTATCTTGCGGGCATATTCACATAACCTAGTTTACTTTTTAAGGAACATCATAGTGTGGTGAACCCCAATCCAGGATTCTCTTCATAATTGATTTAGACCCAATAGAAATAGAATCAGTTGAGCTCACTCCATTAGACTCAAGCCTAGATTAAGTGTTAAAGGTTGATTCGGTGATTGAAACCAAGTTCCCTGCGGATACGACCCGTACTTGCCTTTGCTGGCTACAACCGGCACCATGCACTTGCGGTACATTTTTAACACAACAAGTTTTTGGTGCCGTTGCCGGGGAATTGTCGTTTTTCAATATTGGGGTTTACTTTAGCATTCGAGGCTAGGCCTTTAGAAAATCCAAAAAATTTAAAAAATCAAAAATTTGAAAAAAAAAAAATTCAGGATGGCTATTTTCCATTTCCCTCAATTTGGACACGAATCTTTTTGGCAATATTTATCTCGGTTTAATGATTATTGTGCTCAATATGTGCATTTCACGTATGAGAAATGGGAAGTATGCGATGTTGTGCTTGAGGGGGTAACATATGAGACTCGAGCGATCCTTGAGTCCATGTGTTATGGTGGTTTGTGTTCCTTAAATGCCGATGACATGTGGGATTTGTTTGAGTCTCTAGCTTGGCATCAATGGCAATCTAATGATGTTAGAGACCAATGTCATCACTATTCTGCTTACCCTCAAGTGTTGTGCTCTTTTTGCCAATCTTTTGACCATTATGTGAATTCTTGTCCCCATCGTGCTGTTTCCAATGAATGCTATGCGAGACTTGATGCCATGATAGGGGCAATGAATGAGCAAAATGAACGCTTTGCTAATAGGATGAGGGAGTGGAGTTTATCGCATGAGACCAACTCTAGTTTACCTTACCCTAGACTTGAGGCTCGTCTCTATGATGATTGTGAGTCTTCCCTTCCCCTAGGGTCGAATGTTATTGATGATGCACCTTTGACCGACCCAGGAGAAGTGTTTGACCTTCCCTCGACTCCATTGGCGTTCGTCGCTCCATCCTTTTCTAGTATACCTATGGGCACTAGCGTTAGTGCTCTGACCTTACATGCTTCTCCCTTCCCTTTAACTCAGTGCACGGGGTTAGAGATCGGCGAGACTTTTCAGGGTGATGCTAGCTTTGTAGAGGATATTTTACTTCCTTGGTCAGGAGAACTTACATTGGTTGAGCCATATCTTGAGGAGGCTCCTTCCGAGGAGTTGTGTGATGACAGTTCGGTGGTTGGTGTCGCACCTAGTATTGACCACATCAGCCCAATTTGCACCAACCCACTTGACTTCACCCCCACTTCATCTCCTCTCCTTTCCACCATGCACTCCCACTTGCATGCACTCCATGAGTCCCTAGGTGACATTCGGGGGTATAATCCCTCCTTGGACCCTTTTTGTGCATACCTAGAGGACATGCCTAGAAAACCTGAGTGGGCCACTTTCTTTCATCATTATTTCAATTTTCTATGGCATTTGATAAGTCTAAGAGGACACTCACTTTGTTTGCTCAATTCTTACTAGTGTTCTCTTATTCGCACCATTCGGAGATGCATGCACCGGCACACGATAAGCTTCTGAGAGCTTTGACTGCATCCGAGCTGCCGACTCGCATCTTGAGCGACAAGGAATGGCTGATGCTCCTTAAGCCGTCATGGCATAGTTCGGGTACATTCAGTACCCGACTTGGTATACTCGTTCTCACTCTTCCCCCCTTCTTTCTATATTTCTTTTCTTTCTTTTTATTTTTGTTTAGTTGTGGATATTTAGGATTGTGTTTTGGTTGGTGATCATCTTGTGGTGAAATGTGGATGCTGCCGAGCTGTTGTTGGCTATGATCACCATTTTCGTGTTTTTGTGGATTTTTATTGTGTTGTGATTGGTGGTGTTGTTGGATTGGTCCATATTTGTTTTTGGTGGTGTCAGTTTGTATATATGTGTGATCGTGTTGTTGTTTTGGGTGAGATTGTGTTTTTGGGAGAGTGTGTTAGCTTGTGTATATTTTTGTCGATTTTTGTTTTTCTTGTGTTTGATTTTGTTTTTCTTTATTTTTGTGTGTTGGTGATGACTCACGGCTCCCAATGAGGACATTGTGAGATTTAGGTGTGAGGGTGGGGTCATCTCCCATTTTTCTTCTTATTTTTGTGAAAAATTTTCATTTTTGTGTAAATTTTTCTTTTCTTTTTGCATTTAAGGGAGTTTTGTACTATTTTGATTAGCCTTGATCCCTGATACCTTGACTATTAACTCGTATATAAGTATAATGTGCATGATAGATGTTCATCCCAGTCTGTCGTTTTAGACCTCAGTTCTAACCCCAACAGTCCATCGTAATTTTGCAATCCAGTCTGAATTCATGTATTGTCATCATCCTGAATTCTTAGTCTTCCACGATTGACTCTCCCATTGTCCACTGCACAGTTCTCTTTATATGTGCCGGCACCCCCTTTTTTCCAAAACAAAAGCAAAAACAAACAAATTCAAGCGCTACTGGGTGTATCCCTTTGAGGCGTGACATGAGTTTGTATTGAAAAAATAATAATGGAAAGAAAAGAAAGTGGGGAAGAAAAAAGTTGGAAATGACAAGTACCCCTTTGAGGCATGCGCTACTGGGTGTTACCCTTTGAGGTAATATTGCTACTGGGGAAGCCTGCTTTCCATGCTAGCCAATCAAAAAGGTAGCTTGTGTCAATTGCGTGGGATTGAATTTGTTTTTGGTAGGCTTAGTGTTAGGGTGATGATACACTTGCACACCAGGCACCAGGATGGATTCATTATTTTCATGTGTCGTGGGGTGAAAAGCTGATGTATGGATGCCATTCTTTGGGATGATTTGTCCTGAAATACATATAATGCTTGTGTACAGACTGATACTTGAGCTACTAGGTGGTTTTGGTTGATCCGAATGTGTACAGTTCACCCTGTTGTATATATTGTGTTTTGCCATTTTTATTTTTCGATTTTTGTTTCTCTTTTCTTTGTTTTTTCTTTTTGAGATTTTGTGGGTATATCTTCTGCAAACCCTCACGAGACCTTTCTCGTCCACTTGGGGTAACCAAGGGGTTTAAAGGGCTTGTTGCATATGCTAAATGCAACCGTGATTCCTACGAAAGTGAGTTAGTTGTTTATTTTAGTTTTTCTTTTATTTTGCTCGAGGACGAGCAAAAGATAGGTGTGGGGGTGTGTTGAACGGTAAATTTACCCATTTTACGCGCCTCTTTCTCCCACTTTTTGCTCGTATAATAACTTTATTTTATAGGATTTCACCTTGTTTTATTTGTGTTTTGTAGAAAATAATTCCAAATCAAGCAAACGTCGCAAAAAGGGACGAAGACGGGACAACACAGCGAAAACCGGCGGAAACGGACAAAACCGGGCAAAACCGGGGAGACGGCCCACCGTGCCAGCAATGTGGCACGGCCTGACCGCGCCATCCTCCCAGTTTTGCCCGATCTCGATTTATTTAAGGCTTCGTTCGGGCGTCTGTTTGGGGGGGTCGTCGAGAGGTCGCACGGGAGCTTGCTTGGGCGTCTCTCTGGCGATTTCTAGAGTAGTTTAGGTTAGATTTTAGTTAAGAAGGGAGATTAGTTTAAGATTGAAGATTGTAACATTGGATTCAACCTTTGGATTTCAAGTTCTTCATCAATTCAAGATTAAGTTTTTCTTCTCTTTTATCTCTCTAGTCTTTATGTTCTTGTTAATTATGTTTTGTTGATTTTGATTCTTGTATTGGTTTTGGTTGATTTATATATTTAATTTCATTGTTAATTTATGTTGTTTACTTGTTTAAATTCGCTTTATTTCATTCCCTTCGTTTTGTTCTTCGAGTTTATGTTCTTGTTGGTTAGTTTAGGTTTTCATGCGTGTTGGTAGATTTTGTTGGTTTGGATTGTGATTAGCCTCTTGATGGCTAATTGATCTTGTACTAGGCCTAACCATACCTGATCTATGCTTAGAACTTAGAGTTTTCTTTCACGCCCGCCAAGTGTTCGATGAAATGCCTGAGAGGGTTTTCATCCATATTTTTGGGCAATTGACTTATGCTGAGAGGTGAGGTCAATTTGCTACTGTGGGAGAGGGAATAGCCGAGTTCGGGACACGAAAGTAGTATCCGAATCGAGCTAGGTCCGGGGTTGCTAGTTTTGTGGTCTAATTCGCCTAACCCCACGAAAGTAGGTGGTTACACGAGTTAGACTAACTCATGACCCTTGAGAGAGGGCTTGGGTGGTTTTTGATGGTGCAACCGACCATCTCTTGTTCATAGTGTGGTTCGAGTACGTTAGGACTCACTTGGTTAGTTGGTTCATCCATTGGTAAAATCACAACTCCAAGTCGCTTGTTTCTGTATTTGTAGCGTAGTTTAGTCTTTTCTCTTTCACCCTTTGATCTCGCCTAGATTGAGACGCTCTAGTGAACTCTGGTAGTTGGAAACACAATTTTCTGCGGACGACACCCCAAGTACTCAACGATACACCTTGTACTTGGGGTTTACAAATATTAAAACTCTGTTTTTCTTGCCGCTGATCTGGACTTAGATGAGGGAGAGGAAAGCGAGGAGAGTGCGGAGAGGAGTGATGAGGGCGATGACGCTCCCGAGGCTGCGGCCACGAGTAGTGGAGCCCTTACTCCTCATGAGCCCATTCCACCACCACCACCCCTTCACCCACCATTTCCCCATTCCATGGGTGGGTCCTCCTCCTCCGCCGCTTATCTGCCGCTTGACCCCACGTTCCTTCAGTCTTTCTCGAATCTCCAAATGGAGGTATCGGGTCTTAGAGAGGGTTTTAGCGGCATGAGCCGCGATATCCTACGCATTTCTGGGCGCATGGATTCCATAGAGGAGGGGGTGAGCCATTTTCGCGGTTATATTGACCGCCAGGAGCAGAGGGAGTTGAGGAGGATTCAGCGTGACGAGGAGCGGGCCATTCGCGAGGCCCGTGAGTATGAGGAGAGGCGTAGGATGAACGAACTGCTTTGGCGTCAGTCCGAGACGATTCGGCAGCTGGAGGAGCGTTTTCGCTCTTTCCCTGGCGCCCCGGCAGGTTCTTCATCCACCCTACCCTTTGCCCAGGGTAGTTCCTCCCATTTCTATCCCATTCCCCCGCCCTTTTGGCCTCCCCCTGGGCCCGATGGGACCCAGTGACTGCTTTCTGTTCCCCCCTTTCCCCACTTGTTCTGTCTCTCTTCCTATCTTTTTCATTGGGGCCAATGAACAGTTTAGGCATGGGGGGGTGAGCTCACGAGTGTTCGGTGGTAGTTTGTGGTTCGTGGTAGTTTGTGGTTCGTGGTGATTTGTACATACCCATCTGTATATTGCATCCCCGCATGCATTAGCTTTCATTTCATTTTTCTATTTCTATTTCATTTCATTTTGCATGTAGGATAGCGCATATAGTTAGGTATTGCATTGTATATATATTTTTGTTTTTATTTTTGTTTTATTTTCTAACCCTTGGCTTTAAGTGGACGTCTGTTGAGTGGAGTATTACAAGACTGCGAGGTAATTCTTTCAACTCTTCTCTTCATCTATCCACTCCTGCTTAGGGTGCTTTATTGCTTTCATCTTCCCCCCCCCCAAAAAAAAAACGATTTTTAAAACCCCTCCTATAACGATGACCGAGGCTTTGTGGATCAGTTGGTTGACTTAGTTGTGTATGCTTGTGGGTTCTTTGTGGAAAAAAAAAAAATATTTGCTTGATTATGTTGAAACTTTTGTGACCACATTGTTCAGTTCGCATTCCTGTTTGCCCTTGAAACCCCCTTGTCATGAATGATTACTCCTTTCAAGTAGGACATCTTTGGGGTTGGTTGTGCTATTTGGTAGTGTGACCGGTGAGACTTTGAAACTATAGACTAATTCATCAATTTTGTCTCATTTCTTTTTCATGTGTGTCTCTTCCATAACATCTCTAGAACTTGGTTGGATTCTCTTTGAAATCGCATTTAGCATGTATACAGCAATAAAAATGATAGAGGCATTCATTTGTTTTTGAGCTACATAGCCAAACTGCCACCTGCTGTGTAATGTTTACCCCTTGCTTACCCCTTTGAGCCTTACCTGTTTTGTTGTGAACCTTTCCCTGCTAGCTTTTGGCCTAAACACATCTCCTACCTTTAAACCAAAGCCAGTAGAGCAACACTTCACTATTTTGCGGGTAATTTTTGGGTATTGTTGTGGTTACTTTGGCATGTAATGGGATGTATCATGGTCATCATTCGGGAAACTTGCTTATTGCTATTGTGCGTGCCAATCACTCTCTTTCTTGTTCCGTTCAAAAAAAAAAAAAAAAAAAAGGGCAGCAAAGCTTGTCCCAACCCAAAAAAAAAAAAAAAAACCCAAAGAGCAAGAACACAAAAATCAGAAATAAAAGTGTTTGGCATGTTAATCTAGTGTCTTCTCGATAATCCCATGGGTTTAAAGCATGTTTGTAATCATATTGAGAGTGTGATGTAATTTGTTTAAGTGTTGGTTGCTCACTAGCTGTGGCTTTTAGCTCCACATTCCCCAAACTGTTTGTCCCTCTCTCACCTGTACCCTTAGCCCCATTTTAACCCTGCAAAGTCCTCTTGATTGTTGTTGTGTATTTTGTATTTTAGCAGTGGAGAATTGAGAATTCTACCAAGCTTATGGTAGTTTGTTTCAGTGGAAGAGAGTTGAGTGAACCTATTTATATTCTAAACACATGTGAGGGAGTGCATATACTTTGTTCCCCCCTATGAGAGTCATTACCAAGCCAACTAGCCCACTACTTGTTTAGATGCATCATGATTGGGGAGGGGGGTGATATGGTTTGACGGTGTGTTAACTTGAACATGTGGTCCTCCAATGATTTGAACTGAATCTTGCAAATTGTATTTATGCCTCAAATTATTCCATTGGTTGTGTGCAACTGTGTTTGATTCGACTGATCCCCGATTGACCTTGCCTGAGGAGGCGAGTTGCTAGAGGTTATCGACCCCTTTTCTGTTCATTCATGTTCTAGCCTTGCTTGGGGACAAGCAAGAGACAAGCACGGGGGAGTTGATAAACCTCTATTTTACACACTTTTAGGCATGGTTTTTACCACTTAACTCGGCAGTTTCTGGTATAATTTCGTGAGTTTAGAGGTCGATTATTCATTGTTTATCTCAAATCCATCTAAAAGTTGTGTTTTCATGTTTACAGGAATCTGACTTGAATAAATGAGAAAAACAAGCCAATGCCGCGCTAAATTGGAGCAAAAAGGAACAATATTGAGCTAAAGTAGGCGGCATGGTGATTTCAGGCTAGGTGGCACGAGCGTGCCACCCAAAGAAGCGAAGAAATAAAAGTCAGAAAAGTGGCACGGGGGACTCGTGCCTGGTGGCACGCCCGTGCCACTTTAGTTTCTCCCGTTTTATCGATTTGCGTGCGTTGTAATCGACAGTTTTTGGATTCTAATTTCTTCTCCTCTCTCGAGATAGGCGACTTCTAGGGTTCTTAGGCTTACTTTTTGTTGTTATTGAATTCAAAGCTTTGGATTGGATTCCGTTTACGCCTTCGGAAGATTATCGCAGCAAATTATTCATAGTACACTTTTCTACCCTTTCTCTTACGTTTTAATTCAAATTTTGCACTCTTTGGCATGTTATTGTTATTGATTGAAGTTGTGATTTTGATTAGAACAATGTTTAGCGGCTAAGTTTCTTAATCTTGGATTGGGTGTAGCCCTTATGATGTGATTTTGATTATCATTTCTAGGTTTTTGTGAATTTATGCCTGAAGTATAATTGATTTCTCACTTAGCATGCCAGGTGTTCGATGAATTGCCTGAGAGGGTTAAATTCATGTTCTTAACTAGGGTTTAGGAGACTAAGGAAAGTTAGGTCCTTTACTTAGAGTAGCTTTGTGAGCGGTTGAATTACTTGACACGAAAGTAGTTGGGGTTTTAATCGGGAATTAAAATTACACGATCTTATGGTCTTGAGATTCTAGTTTCATGAAAATAGATAACTAGAGTAACCTGACCAGTCTAATGACCTTTGAAAGAAGGCGTAGATGCTTTTAATTGGTAATCATCCCATTTCAATTATCTTGCGGGCAGATTCACATAACCTAGTTTTCTTTTTAAGGAACATCATAGTGTGGTGAACCCCAATCCAAGATTCTCTTCATAATTGATTTAGACCCAATAGAAATAGAATCAGTTAAGCTCACTCCATTAGACTTAAGCCTAGATTAAGTGTTAAAGGTTGATTCGGTGATTGAAACCAAGTTCCCTGCGAATACGAGCCGTACTTGCCTTTGCTGGCTACAACCGGCACCGTGCACTTGCGGTACATTTTTAACACAACAATAATGGGATAGATATACCATTTATGAGTCAATAGTAGCTCAGCTCTGGTGAAACAGAAGCCCAAAAACTCCAAATAAAAAATTGGCTGAGCCCATCTCAAATAACAGTTATGATGAAACATACTACTTAGGTCCTGTTCTTTTCGTTGGTAAATTCAAATTTATCAACCTCAACCAATTTCAACACACTTCTCACTATTTTAACCAACTTCTATCCATCATATAAAATAAAAAAAATTCAACCCACTTCAACCAACTTCAACCTTCTTCAATCCACTTCAACAAAAAAATACTCAGTTCAACCTGCTTCAACCCACTTCTATCAATCTCAACCAACTTCAGCTATTTACCAACCTATATTTTCCAACAAAAAAAATAGGCCCTTAAGGGGTGACTTTTAGCTAGCGTAACAGTCTTATGTATCTTACGATGCTTGGCATGACGTCATGATTGATATTCCGTCTTTAATAAATATAGTTAATTAGCAATTTGTAATTATTCTGAAAGCGGAGGTGTTACACACGTACTAGATGCTCTGATACCAATATGATGTGAATAGGAGCACTCAATTACAAGAATGATCAAACATCAACAACCATGAACTAACACCAAGATAGCAACCCTCTGTACCAAGCTATGTTTTGAGTGATAAAATCAAATTAAGGTCTTTTTTTGGAGGGGGGGGGGGATACATTTTGAATGTGGGAGAAAAGCAAAAATGGACATGACCAAAACAAAAGCTCAAGCCATGACTCAGCATCACAATCAACCAATTAATTTTCTAAAGTAAAGCATTAAGAATCAATTTAATGGATCACCATATTCTAATACCCTGGTTACTTGAAATAAAGAGAGGGATTTTGTTTTTGGAAGAGAAAAACATTCTGACTTTTATTTATTTATTTTCAACTCGAATATGATCTCTACAATGGATCAAAGGGATGGACATGTATACCTAAAATTCAGAATTGAACTGTTATAATATGGTGGAATTGGGCCAATGGGATGACAACAAATATCCATGGGAAATTGAAACAAAATATAGAGATAAGTATAATTTTAAATGAGTTGAAATTTAGACAACACATCCATTCATTTTCTAGAACCTTCTAGAATAATACAATTATCATTTAAAGATACCGCCACTTGATCAACACATATTGGTGCAAGTGATTTGACATCTGTTCCTCTTAAGTAAGGTTTCAGATTCAAGTCTTTTGAATGAAAAAATTTATAATGGATGAGCTCTACCCCTTGTTGGGTCAATAGTAACTTGACTCTTGTTAAATAGAGGATCGAAGATTTTTTTTTTAAAAAAAAAGATACCACCATTCAGAATCTCTTATTTGTATGCTTCTTATTCCCACTAATGAGAAAATTAGGACCAGCCACGTAGCGCACTTTCAAAACCTCTCGTTTGTTGGAAATTTATGGATGATTTATTGCTTTTGATCTTATCTCTCTCTAGTAGATGGTGCTACAAGAATTATATGATGAGAAAATAGACCCAAAGAGAGTTTCAACCATACCCATTATACAATTTGTGGATATAGTTAAGTTTCTCAAATTGTTAAAGGAAAATCAAAGTTGAAAACTGAAATTTCTGGGTAGCTTTGATAAACTTGAAAAATTGGCATAAATCGATGCCAAAAAGTAATCTATAGCCAAATTTATCAACACACCTTCAAAGTAGACTCTTTAAGCTTTTTAATAACACTTTTTGCGTAATTTCGAATGAGAATAACACAATAAAATACTAATGGACAAACTAGTGAAAAATCTAAATTTAAGTTCATTTAGTGTAAAGTGGGGTAATTATTAACTAAAATTCCTTATTTGATGCTAATCCCGCAGATACTTAAGGCTGAACATGATGCCTAAGGCTAACCATTACCGGATCGTCAATATTTTTTTACAGAACCAGGCCCCGAACCGACTGCAATTGGGTCTAGGAATCGGGAATCAGTCCCAAAACTGCTTAAATTGATTTCATATTTTTTGACCTAGGACTGGAATCAGTGGAGACCAAATACCCGATTGCTTGTGGGTTCAAACGAGAGATTCACCCAAACCAAGGACTTAAAGCCAGAAGGGGAGTGTAAGAGTAAGTAACAAAGAGCATGGCATAGCACATTCCATCGGAGACAAAGCTTAGCGTTGGTGAGAGTTTGAGATCTGCACAACAAGCAGGCTAATCAAAGATATCGCCGCAAGCGAAGAGTAGACCAGAACAGAAGACCGATCTATAATTAGACTTTATTCACACCAAATAACTAAAAAGCGAAAAACTATGGGGTCAATTATCAGAGGGGAGAGAATCACATTCGGCAATCCGATGGGAAGAAGGGGTTGAGAACTTTACTCAGTTACTCTAGTAGTAAGCAGTAAGGGAGCAAGAAAGACAACAAATGAGGCGAAAACAAGAGTTGCGACATAGAATAGAAGGAAATAATTGAGATTTTAGGATTTAGTTGCTTTTTACACACACACATATATGTTCAACTAGACACTGAGTGCGGTTTTGGATCTAGTTTCAAATTTTCATTCCTGATCCTAAAACCAGTTGCAATCTGATCGTGAACACTGGACCTAATTCCAGAACATAATAAAGCGGTTCCGATTCTGGGCCTAAATGGGAGAGTTAGTTTAAAAATTGAATACAATGCAATAAAGTAAGTTTAATGGTGTGTTTGGTACGGTTGAAAACTATTTTCCTGGAAAACAATTTTTTATATAAAATGATTTTTCATATAAAATAATTTTCAGTTCATATTTTTAGTTGTTTGGCAAAAGAGGAAATGAAATTTCTAAAAAATGAGTTCAATTACCAAAAAACGAACAAAAAAACTAAAAAGAGGCGCATTAGTGAAAAAACAAAAATAACTAAGATGTTTAGAAAAATGGGAATTTATATTTTGTTCTTTAGAAAATTATATTGCAATAGTGATGTCATCTAAATCAAAGTTGTGACAATATGTACAAATTTCAATTTTTTTGATGTTACCTACTGCCAACAATTTGATGCTAGCAATACTTATCGATTTCCCACCTTTGAATAGGAATCGAAACAAACAAGAGGAAAAATATAGTGTATTTCTCTGTCTTCTTAACCCTGACGATAAATTGCATAACGTTTTGGATTTCAATGAAATCATGGTTGTTAGATTCATGGCATCGATATTGGTATCGGCACCGGGATGATACAGTTTCGTTAGTCTTTAATATGCTACCTTAATCTTCGAACTATGTCACTACCTTAATCTTCGAACCGTATGTTGAGAAAATAGACACGGAAGAGAGAAAGAATGTGAATCCGTGTGAGTGTGTTACGGATTTGACCAGTTGCAAGGCATGGGACTTGTCCCACGTCGGTTGTATGGGCAACTGATGAGGGGTTTATAGATCAAATGAGCTCTCTCTCCTAATAGGCTAATCTTTTGGGATGAGTTCTCCTGTTTGGTCTGTAACAATTGGTATCAGAGTCAACTCGGAGTGGTGGCCTGGGGGAGCCAGCCGTGACCAACGTGGCCGTGACCAACGAGGACTCGGAGTGGTGGCCTGGGGGAGCCAGCCGTGACCAACGAGGACTTGGAGTGGTGGCCCACGGAGTGGTGGCCTGGGAAAGAGCCAGCCGTGACCAACGTGGCCGTGACCAACGAGAACTCGGAGTGGTGGCCTACGGAGTGGTGGCCTGGGAAAGCCAGCCGTGACCAACGAGGACGTTGGCCCTTAAGGGGGGTCGAATGTTACGAATTTGACCAGTTGCAAGGTATGGGACTTGTCCCACATCGATTGTATGGGCAACTGATGAGGGGTTTATAGACCAAATGGGCTCTCTCTCCTAATAGGCTAGTCTTTTGGGATGAGTTCTCCTATTTGGTCTGTAACAATTGGTGTCAGAGCCAACTCGGAGTGGTAGCCCACGGAGTGGTGGCCTGGGGAGCCAGCCGTGACCAACGTGGCCGTGACCAACGAGAACTCGAAGTGGTGGCCTGGGGGAGCCAGCCGTGACCAACGAGGACTCGGAGTGGTGGCCCACAGAGTGGTGGCCTGGAAAAGAACCAGCCGTGACCAATGTGGCTGTGACCAATGAGAACTCGGAGTGGTGGCCCACGGAATGGTGGCCTGGGAAAGTCAGCCGTGACCAACGAGGACGTTGGCCCTTAAGGGGGGTCGAATGTTACGGATTTGACCAGTTGCAAGGTATGGGACTTATCCCACATCAGTTGTATGGGTAACTGATGAGGGGTTTATAAATTAAATGGGTTCTCTCTCCTAATAGACTAGTCTTTTGGGATGAGTTCTCCTATTTGGTCTGTAACAATGGGTATCAGAGCCAACTCGGAGTGGTGGCCCACGGAGTGCCAGCCGTGACCAACGAGGATTTGGAGTGGTGGTCTGGGGGAACCAGCCGTGACCAATGTGGCCGTAACCAACGAGGACGCAGAGTGGTGGCCCACGGAGTGGTGGCCTGGGAAAGAGCCAGTCGTGACCAACGTGGCCGTGACCAACGAGAATTCGGAGTGGTGGCCCACGGAGTGGTGGTCTGGGAAAGCCAGCCGTGACCAACGAGGACGTTGGCCCTTAAGGGGGATCGAATGTTACGGATTTGACCAGTTGCACGGTATGGAACTTGTCCCACATCGATTGTATGGGTAACTGATGAGGAGTTTATAGATCAAATGGGCTCTCTCGTAATAGGCTAGTCTTTTGGGATGAGTTCTCCTATTTGGTCTGTAACAGAGTGCTAAAGAAACGTAAAGGCCCCGTTAACTGTTTGCTATTTGTATTAACTGTTAGCTGCCTGAGATAGCTGTTTGTACTAACTGTTTGAATTAGCTATTTGTTGAAAAATTATTTGGTAAAATTAGCTGTTTCTGATAAAGTTGGGAGACAAAAAGCTAATTCTTCAAAAAGTTCTTCCAAAAAGCTCATGGGATTAGCTTTTTCAAATTAGATTTTTGGACCCAAAAGCTCTTCTAGAAAACTCTTTCATCAAACATCCACATTAACTTTTTTACTTGGTCAAGCAGCTAATTTTAATTTGGTCAAAAAAGATCTTTTTGGCCAAAAAACTGTTTGTCAAACACCCCCAAAATCAATTTACGCTTCATTCAAAGTGAAAATATTTTTTTATTCTAAAAAAATAATTTTCATCTAAAAATAAATTGACCCTTTTTTATTTTATCAAATATCATAAAATAAAAAAATTATTATTCGAAAAAATAACTTTCCCCCTTACTAAACACACCTAAAATAAATTGCGGCCAGCTGAGGAGGTGGGAGAATATCGAAGGGGTTTATTGCGACTTGCGAGAGAGAAGGGAGATGAAGACGAGGCCAGTGCCGACGATGTTCTCTAGGATTGGATTGAACTCCACAGAAGTCAGATTAAATTGCCATCCCTAACCCTAGAACCCTGCTAGGCAACCCGTGTTGCAAATTTGTAAATGCTTTCGTCATTTGGAGTAAGGGAGAGCATCTCCATGCTGCAAGTAAGCCTTCTCGCTATGAATTTATGGCAAATGGCAAGTTAATTGTTGCATCAACTGTCTGTAATTATCTCGCAATGTGCAGAAACCCTTGTCTGTGACCGGTTTTTAGTGACAATTAAACTGCTTTTACTTGCTGTTTATGCTTAAGAGTCCCATTTACAAGGCTGATTTGGGCTTAGGATCAGTAGCCTTTGTTGATAGTGTTGGATAGGAAGCATAGTTGTTTGGCATAAGTACGTTACGTAGTTCTGCTTGAGAGGTTACTTTGGCAAAAAATTTGGGGTTGAATTTGATTATAACCTTGTGTTTCTTCTGCTTGGGGATGTATCAAAGAAACAAGACAATGTTTAAGAAGCAATGTTGAAAGAGAAAAGGAAAGTAGAAAAGCATCAGTATACCAGTAAGAGCAGTGCCATTAATTAAAGTAGGATGATCTAATTCTGAGGTTAGAAGTGAATTTCTAAGAGGGCGGGTGGGTAACTTCTCCGAATACTCTTAATGGAGCTTGTAAATTATGATTTGGACTTCACTAATACGCTTATACTCATCTATGAAGATATCAAGGATTAGACAACATCCTTATGGTTGAATGCAATGTGATGGTAATGCAATGCAATGGACCTTGTAATACAATCATAATTACATAGTTTGTAATAATTATAATTGCAAGGTACATGGTCTTCTTGTTGCAATACTCTTATACAACCAAACATGATAATAGAATTACATATATATATATATATATATATATATATATATATATATATTTTGCATCGTCCAATCAAACACAAGATTTGGTATATTATTTTTCTTATACAGGTCATTTGAACATGAAAGTGATACTACCGTAGGCATGAATACAAGTAGAACAGAATGTAGATCGTTGGGATCGACCATAACTTCTCTTTGTCAACATTTTATGTCTTTCTGAATTTATAGGATCCCTTTTGGCATAGCAAACATATGTTTCACCGAGCTTCCATCTTAGAAATTGATGCATCATTTAAGGAAGCATTTTCTAGATCACGGGGGTGCTCTGTGTGTGGTAAACCATCGCCAACGAAAAATGCTGGTTTCTTTGGTCTAGGTAGTTGACTAGATTCACTATGGATCATAGCTACAACAGTTGACATTGTGGGTCTGTCAGCTGGGTGCTCTTGTGTGCATAACAGACCTACATTCATGCATCTCATCGCTTCTGCATGGTCAAAGCTGCTCAAATTTAAGGTTTGGTCAATCAACTCGGAGCCTCTATTCCCAATCCACAACTCCCATGTCTGAAGAGAATGATTGAGCATACCAAAAGTGTTAATCATGAAGCGTCAAGACAAGAGTGATAACCAATCATATTTTAAAACATAGAGTGGAACTTACATATCCAACCAGATTGAGTGGGCGGTCTGAGCAGTGGGATCCATGGTTCTTCTTGCCGGTGATAATCTCCAAAAGCAAAATCCCGAAGCTGAAAACATCTGACTTGACTGAAAAGTATCCATCTATTCGGTATTCTGGAGACATATAACCCCTGCTCCAAACAATTTGAAAGAAAAGGATCAAATATCAGAGCTTGAGAAGAGTTTGTAATCCTCCCCGTTGATATATTTAATCTACTTACGGTGTGCCAACAACTCTTCCAGTTTTTGCTTGTGATTTATTTTGCTCAAAGATTCTTGCCATGCCAAAATCTGAAATTTTTGGATTCATTTCTTCATCAAGCAATATGTTGCCTGATTTCAAGTCTCTGTGGATTATCTTCAATCTCGAATATTTGTGAAGGTAGAGAAGTCCTTGAGCTACCCCATCAATGATATTGAAGCGTTTCTTCCAAGTAAGAAGTGCTTTTCTGCTTGAGTCTGTTTTTGGACATTAGCCAAAGATCAGATGAGAGTGATTCAAACTTGTGTTTCGGTGCCATAATTACTGGAGAAATTTCTTTGGTTAATATGTTGAAGATTACTAACCAAACAAGAAATAATCCAAGCTTTTGTTCTTCATGTATTCATATACCACAATTTTTTCTCCTTGCTCAGTGCAGCAACCAATGAGGCTGACAAGATTGGTATGCTGTAGTTTGGCAACTAGTTTAACCTCATTCGTGAACTCCAATCTACCTTGCTTTGAAGTTCTTGAAAGCCTCTTTATCGCTATTTCATGACCATCCTCTAGCATCCCCTGATACATAAGTTGATTAATTTCTGTTCTTTAATGTTTGAATTAAAATAGGATATATATTGAAGCTTTCAAATTTTACAGATACCTTGTAGACTATCCCAAATCCTCCTTGTCCGAGCCTATTTGAAAATGAGAAATTATCAGTTGCTTTCACCATACTTTCAAAAGTGAACACCTTGATTCCATGGCTCTTCTTGGCCATTGTTCTGACCTTCTTATTTCGTAGCAATTTGACAGAGTATCCAGAACTAGAGCCTAGGTCAGTAAGTGACATCTGGTCCATTTGGCGTGTTCCTGCATAGGATAGGGGTTAATGCAGAAGTGATTGCCAAAAAATTCCCTTGAAATTTGCAGCCCACTTTGTTACCTGCTTCGAGACTCTGTTGAACATGGCGATCCAGCTTCTGTAGATTTGCTTTCAGGCTTCGTAGTATAAAATAACCTAGCATCCAAAAAAATCTTATTACTAGGAGGAGTGTTCTTTGCATGCGATATCCTATCCATACCAATGATAGAAGGAACAGAGTGCCAGCCGTTGCAACAATGAGCCATTTCCACCATAATTTCTTCCGCTCTGCACAAAAAATGAACTGCAACTGTAACCATATCTTTAACAGAGTTGAAACCGTTACTGGTAAACAGTTTTCTCTCGCCCCCTTTCCTCCTCTTTCAGCTTTCGATTATTGAGTAAACCAAAAGTCTTGCTAGCTTAGCCTTTGCTTTTGGTCGTTGTGAACTAAATGTATTTTAAATCAAGGATGTAACTCAATGGTCTTTTACCATAAAATTATCATATGATGGGCTATTCTCTAATTCACAGTTGCTGGAGCCTCTTGTACTGAGTGTTTTTGTCTTCCCAAGGCATCCTTGAGCTAGGCCCGGTCTATTATTACAGGCATAAGGTTTAAACTTAATGAAAGGGAAGGCTTCAGCATATCATACCTTCCAAGCTGCCTTCTCGTTGAAAATAAAGCTCTCTATAACCTATGCTTCCATCTTCTAACAATTGTGTCATATTACTCCAAAGCTCACAACCCGTTCCATTAGGGTAGATAAAAGCATAAGCAACACAAGAGCAGTTATTCAAGCACTTGGCTTCACAATCATTAACACCCAATATGTTTTTTCTCTCATCAAGCTTGAAGCCTTCAGATTTGACATAACCTCTGCTTCTCTCAAACCATTTTCTCCTCCTGCACTCCGGCAGCTTGTGCTCTACACACCCTATATATGTTCCCCCAGAGTATTTGTTCCTACAATTGATCAGGGTGTGAGTGTTCATTCGTAGCCCTTTTCTGCTTGATTCCGATGAGGGATCCGATGTACTTATTTCACCATCCCAGTTTACTTGATACATTGGAAAAGTAACGTACCAGTTGTTCACAGCCGAAAAAATAAAGTACCTTTCATCCTTGTTTGAGACACACTCAAACTGGTATAGGTAATCTTGGAGATTTGCGAATCTTCTGGCATGCCAAATGCCACTCCTCCAGTGGATTTCTCCTCTTCTCCAGAGAATCAACTGGGCGGTCCCATTCAGGTCTGCTCCAAGCGTGAAAGCTCCCTGAACCGGAACTTCATCATTTACCCATGAAGTTAATGACCAGTTCTTCCCAGTTCTGAAGCTAAACCCCAGTCTCATACCTGGAATGAGGATATCTGTTGGATAGTCAAAGCTCTGCCACATGACTTTGCCTCCTGCCAACCCATCTGAATTCACCTCTCTTAGCACAAAATTGCCGCTATCTGTAAGAATTCCAAGTATTCTTGCAGATCCTTGATTGGAGTTCAACATAATTGGAGATGAACCATGCTGTGAGATCTTTAAGTCACCATTCTTGTCGATTTCGAGTTTCCCAGATGTCCCAGAGATGGGCTTACCCCTGTTGGCAACCCAGACCGGCTTCTTACTAGAATCATAAGTGTACCAAATGCCAATGAAGCGGTTTCGTATAGTTACAGGATTGAAATAACCTGCACCGTCTACTTGGGTGAATGATCCTTCAGAGTTGAGGTTGTCTACAGTCTCCTTTTCTCCTGGGGTGAAGAATCCCAATGTGAAGACTCTGCCAGCTGAGATCAGATGCTCACCATCCTTTAGCTGTTGACCGTGTCCCAGGGTATCTGTCTGTGATCTAGCAGAAATTACAAAGCAGCAGAAGAAGAAATGCCAGAGGGCATTCACTAGGGGGTACTCTTGTTTTCTCAAAGTCATTGATTATAGAATCTCTTATTCCATCTACAAATCCCTAAATTTCATGTATGCATATTTTCTTTGCAGACTTTTGTGGATTTAAGCTGACTGCTTTGTAGAGAGAAACTTCCCAGAACGTCCGGGCCTGAAGTAGCAGAAAAACTTATCTCATGTTCACCAACTCTGACCAGGTGATATCCAATGAAATCCATTTCTTTGTAATATTTTCGAAGGACTATTAGTGTTTTGCTAGTCAAAGCTTCTTGTCACTGGAAAATGTCGCTTTCTTCCTGCATTGAATAATCTTTGAAAAGATACCTTAATGCTGAACACAGTTTCTCAAATATTGAACAGTTAACCTTATATGAACATGTTAAAACCAGAAATCTGATCCATGCAGTATGGCCATTTTGATGCCTTGCCCAGACATAATGTCTTCTTTTTCTTTTCTTTTCTTTTTATTTGTTTGTTTTTTTACAATTCGAAAGGTAGTCGAAACATTAGTCTAGCAACAGATTAAATCACCATCGCAGTTTTGTGTTTTTACTTCATGTACACCGATCATCATCCGATGATACTAATTCGGTCTAATGCTCGATTTTGGATCTGCTAAAGATTTGTTAAAAAATAAAAAATAAAACTTTAATTCAAGCCTGTAAAATAATGAGGATTCAAAACTAGTAAAGAAAAAGAATTAGGATTAAAGCTGATCATGCTAACTTTAATCATATCTAGGTTTTGGTGATATTCATGTAAGCACTTTACTGCATTGCGCTCCACTGATTGAATGCCAATACAAACGTTAACCCTGGCTGTTGGTGATAACATTTTATACATTTTGGTTTAGAGATGTCATCAACCCGTAACAATATCATACATACCCTTGTTGAGTTTCGTTTGGAATAGCATTTGAGTACTGCTTTTCTCAAAATCATGCTTGATATACTCGGCATTTCCTTTTTGGCAAAACATGGTATGTCTCTGATCCAAGCAAATACAAGAACTAGTGTTTTTCTTCTTGGGATCTTAGCCTGTTCAGAGCTATGAAATTGTTAAGTGAGATGGAACAAAATGACTCATTTGCGATTGATACGACCGATAAACAACTTGAAATTAGAATGGTAACATTCAAGGAAGCAAAAGGGGGAAAGCAAAAAAGTCTGATTTTGGACTGAATCCAAAAATACTCAACGTACTTGATCAAGAATTCTTTCGATCGATATTTATCATTGTTATTCGACAAAGCTAGATGGGCGTATCAATTGTAGGTTTAAATATATCTTAAGCCCAAGTCACCAAATAACCCCTTTCAGTCTAGTAGTTAAAGAATACAACATGATCGTTACCCGGACTTCACAGGGTTGACATGGATCGACATGGCCTATTGAAGAATACAACATCATCTTGCAATGTTTATTATCAAATATCCATCATATACATGGAGAAGGCGACCAAATATTCCTTCATCCTATGAAGGTTGTCAAATCTTCCTATCAAGGAGGTTTCAATTTTTTTTTTTTGGGGGGGGGGGGGGGTGTGTGTTCTAAAATCATTTGTAATATGCTTCAATGAATTGAAGTAAGGAAACGATAATACAACACGATCTAAAGTCACTCCAAGAAGTAAGGAAGTGCACTCACATCAACTGCAGTACACAAACAAACAAGTAAAAGCCTCCTAACAAGTATAAATAGTTCCTATTCCAAAACTTGACCAATAAACCCTCTCCCTTCTCTATAATGCAACTTAAGACTTCGTTGGTCCGTAGAAAATTTGACGGAAAAAAAAAGTTGAAGGAAAAAAAATATGAAGGAAAAAAAGGTAGGAAGAAGATAAGTTTTTTTTCTCTTGTTTAGATTGAGAAAAATACAAGAATTTGGATCAAAAATTTGAATGTTAATGAACTACTTTAATCATGTTGATATCATCTAAACAGTGTGAGGTTAGATGAGGTTGAGAATTTTTCTCATAATTTTGTGACGAAAATTTTATCACTTGTTTCTAACAAATTTTCTACCTAACTTTCTTTCATATTTTTTGTGTGTGATTTTCTCTAAACCAAACACAAGAAAAAAGTAATTTTTTCAAATTTTGTTCTTTCCATCAAATTTTCTAAGGTCCAAATGGAGCCTAAGGCCCTATTTGGACCTTAGAAAATAAGGTGGAAAGAAAGTTGAAAGGAAAAAAAAATGAGGAGGAAAAAAAATGAGAAGGAAAGTCGTTTTCTTTCTCTTGTTTGGATTAGAGAAAAAAATACCAAAAAAAAAAAAACTTTCTACCAAACTTTTTTCCTTTGTTTGGACTTGAGAAAATGAATAAAGCAAAGAAAAATATATCTTGTAAGATTAAAATGTGATCTCAAAGTTGCCCTTTGCTAGCCCATGTCAATGAGACTCCTCAAAATAACACCATAAGAAATAGAGGAGACATAGAATTCAGTTACCTCTCAAACTTTCTCATTCTAACGCAAAATTCTACTTCAAACTCCCTGGTTTTGTTACAGTTCAAAAGTTTACAAGAGTCCATAGAAATGTACAACTTCAAATCAAATTATCCATGAAATTTGGAGAGATACTTGAAAATAACAAAAACAAGAACAAAACCGATAACATCAACGAGTTGAGAGGAATGAGAGTTCTAAATTTCCGAAATCTCAAGCTACTTTAAGAACTCATTGTCGAATTTGACTTTTAACCACAACTCAGGACGAGCAACTGGACAAGCAAGAAACGCTCTAGCTGAATTAGGGTCTGCTGAAAGACCTTGATAGATCTTCATTTGTGATATCTCACTCAAACCTGCAACCTATAAACATAACACCAAAGGATATTAGATTTCAGCCTAGTAATAGCTAACAGTGATGCATTCCTCCATGTAATACATTGTAATGATATCAAGCGATGTTTCTGGTCATGAGACAGCAGTACAAGAGAATTAAACATCAGCAGAAGCACGCAAATATGAATTTGTTTGAAGAATACTAATAAAAGACTTCAATAAATGGTCATTATAAGATGGGAGGATGTAAAGATAGAGAGGGGCTGTAATGCCCCGCCCGAAGGGGACTGGCGCGTCACCGCCGTGAACGCCCAATTAGGAGCGTCCACAAGGCCCCTATGAACTTATTAATCATAATTAACTTGCTGATAGCCGATAGCAGCGGAAGCTCTGGTCGAAATCCAATTGAGGTTGCGTAGGGTTATTCTAAAATCATGCATTACATACATACTTAAACCATATCCATAATATTCTTACACATATCTCATCCCAAAATATACATCCATACTTGTACTTATGATGCCTAATCCGCAACATACATAAACAAGTATGCATTCCCAACTTCGCTCTCAACAAAATGCATCTAATCCTAGCTCCGTGCTGCTCCCGAGGCTTCCTTTAACTTTCAAAACCTGAAAAATAGTGAGGTCATGAGCTCCCCGAGCCTAGTGAATAACCCTTATCTTCCCTGTTGTTACACTTTGCACATTAATCGGTTAACATATAATCCACATAGTACACGTGTCTTATGACATATAAACAGAATATGTCATATAACATATAGAGGACGATAAGAGAACATGCATATGTTTCAAGAATCAAAATAAACTCATACCTTTCATATTTAATTCACAAATATCACAAACACACACAAACATATTTATGTCATGGAATGGGCAATTAGAGTAGCTTAGTCGTACTTGTCCCATACCAGGTACGATTTAAGGACCCTCATTTTCACTTAAATCCCTAAACAAACTCTGCTGTTAGTCTATTCACTAAACTATATCCTTTGGGCTCATAGTCCTCACTAGAGTCCAAAAGAAAGCAAAATCTGCTAAGCAACCTAACGGCCCGCCCATAACCATCATTGGCACATACATCAAAATAACTTTATCACAAAAGTTCACATAAACACATAACATGTATTGTACAACATGCTTATCAATCACATATGTATTTCAAAATCAATCACAAGCTCATAGATATTTTGAATGAACCTTCAAATCCAAAACCAAATCCAAGATCCAAAATTAAGATCAAAACCAAATCCAAATCCAAACGAAACCCAATTCCATATCATATCCAAAGTACAAATTCAAGTCAAAACCAATTTCATAACGCATAACATATCCTTAACTGAATGCAAAACTTTTAGTTTAGGGGAAATCAACTCATGACTCATACAAAGAACCATCACAAAGCACAAGGGTCATAAACACATCCTGGCGGACCGGGCAATGCCCACTCAAGATACCAACCAGGGACCCAACGCTCTAGAGTACGTAGATGCCCTCAAAACACAAACTGTAGAGTCACATTCACATCCTGAAAAATCAGAGACCCACACAGCTCCCAAATAACACAAACTGAAGAGTCAATTGGCAGATCGGGCAATGCCCACTCAAGATACCAACCAACGACTCATACAACTCCAAACACAAAGACAACTACTTCTAGAACACTCTGTAATAGCCTAAACCAAGACATGAACCTTTTTCTCAAAAACACAGCTTATTGAAATCGTATAATCCATATAATCACATTTTTAATTTCAAAGAAGCTTAATTTCTCAACTTTTAACAAAACACAGTTGAAATAGGGCATAATTCTACCCAAAATAATTTCACAAGTTTCCCATATTTCATCACACAATCAGAATTCCTAGGAAGCTCAACAATGGCCTTTTCATATCTAATTTACGGATTAAACATACAAATAATCCATAATTACACTAAAAAAGGTACTTTAACTCAAAAATTCATAACTCATAGCATGCACATCCAATCTTCACCAAACTTTGCTGGAAATTGACAAATAACATATAGATTATAACATATAAATTTCATGATTTTTTTCCAGGCCTATTATTCCCAGAAATTCAAACAGTCAGCCAAAATAATCAAAAATCTGCGAACGAAACTCAAAAATTCATAACTTTTAGCATACACCACCAAAATTCACAACAATTTACCAGAAAACACCAAATACCATGAGGAATCTACAGTAACTGAAATCAAAGACCAAAACAGAGCAGTCCCAATCGAAAATTCGTAACTCCTAAAATACACATCCAAAATTCATGAAAATTTTCAGGATACTTCGAGACATCAGCATAATTCTACAGTAAAAATTTTGTAATTTTTATCCAATTCAATAGCTCACAATAATTCAAACAGGATCTGAATTTCTGCACTCAACAATAGGGTAGTTTCACTCAAAAATTCATAACTTATAAACTACGCATCTAAAATTCATAAAAGTTTACAGAAAGTTTTCTAATATCATTGGTAACCTACACTAAAAATTTAGAATTTTACAACAATCCAATAATTCCCAGAAAATCCAACAGTGGCCTACTATCTGCAATATCTGAAAATTCACCCCCATCTTTCTACCATATTATTCAACCAAATACAAGCAATCAACCCAAAAATCCATAGTATACCATGTATCTGAACAAACCCACAACATAAATATCAATCCAAAATACCCCCATAACCCTAAAATTATAAATCACTATAAAAATTTGAGTTGTGGGTTTCTACCATTTAAAATTAGAGTTCTAATCTACTAAACCCTATAACATCAAATTCAAAGCTTCAATTCAACATTAATCTTGCAAATTTTGAATAGAAATCTCAAATTAATCTTTCTCAAACCAATTTTAGGTTGAAAAAGAGCAAAAATTACTCACCTCAATTCGAAATAAAAATCGAAACCCAAGTCTTTTCCTTCTTCTTCTTCCCTTCTTCTTGTCCTCTTCTTCTTCCTCTTCTCCTTCTTCTTCTTCTCTGCATGAGTTAGGGTTGTTTTTTTTAGGGGGGGTGTGTGTGTGTCGAGGAAAGAAACCAGAGAACCCCCCATTCTAATTCATGTGATAAATATCCCCCTCCCCTTTTTAGTTTTGCTTTCTTTTTCTTTTTTGACCGACTCTCTTCTTTTTTTCCTTCTTTCCTCTTTTTTTTTGAAAAAAAACAAAATCTTAGCAGAACTGTACCGTCATTAATTATTCCCCAAACATAATCATATGAACTTAAATCACACATAAATATCGAAATAAAACACTTAAAATACATAAACATAAAACACGTATTCACATATTAATCAAAATTAGTAACTGAAATTTTCGGGGCGTTACAAAGGGAGATCTAAATGACCAATAATACCGCAGCCAAATTGTGTGAGAAATCAAGATGTCAAGACATGGTTTCTGGTCATGAGACAGCAATACAAGAGAAACATCAGCAGCATGCAAATAAGAATCTGTTTGTTAGCAGTACACAGCAAGAGAAACATAGGACCATATACTGAGCTATTTTTTTTTTAGAGTATACTGATCTTTTTAGTATTCATTAACTAATAGCTGGCAATAGAAATATGTCACAGCACCAGTGGTACATAATCCATCTCACGAAACTTTTCAGCTCATTAACATGTCACTCAGAAACTCTATTTGTAAAAATCCAAGTTATCAGTTGGCTACATAGTAAAAGGTTTAACATGTTTGTATTGAAATTTATTTATTTTTTGGATCCAAGTGGATTCAAGTAACTCATAATAGTACCTCATATTCTTCATCGATATTATATTGTGGATTAGACAAACTCCTCCAAGGCCTGAAAATTGTATCTTGCTCTTCGATGCCATCCCCAAGCTGAGACGATTCACGAGCTGAGCGCTTCAAATTTCTTCTCATGAATGATTCATCAGAGGCTGAGCGCTTCATAGATCAGCCAGTGGGCACTTTGGGGCGATTGGCATGAGGTAGTGAAAATTTTCTTGGCTTGTTCGATGCCATGGGCTACTCAATTTGCTGCCAGCCCATCACAAACACATAAGGCACCACACAACACAGTAAAGATAGGGCAAAATCATGAAAACTTGTTTCTCTCTCCTATCCAAAAACCATGAAACAACAAAACCCCTATTCAGTTTCTCATTCAGAGATCACAAACATAGTAGGAAAAGCAGCCAAAATAGCACAAGAGAGAACGACATAGACAACAAAGACAGTCTCTTGAGCATTTCATCAAACACCTTAGCATCAACCTTAACATCTATAGAAAACCCACAAAAGTCTTAGCAAGAACTACCAACCCATATCATCCAATTTCATTCATATCAAGTCCAAACCTTTTAAACTTCACCAATCAGTACAAACTACAAAACAACATTTAAATTCACAAAACCCACATTCCAATTTCTTGAACATGCATCATACCATTATCAAATTACACAAACACAGAACCCCATCTGTTATGTGGTTCAGGTACTGCTCACAATACCAACCACCCCCAGGGATAAAATGAAAGCAATTGTGGAAACTTACACACCAACAATCATGAAAACTTCAGCAAATTCATCATAGACACAGTGTGAATCAGACACCCATCTCACGAAAACCCTTGACCTATCCACTAGCGAGAGAACGAGAAAGAGAGAGAGTGTGTGTGTTACCGGATCCACAAGCGTCGTCGGAATAGAGCTTGCAGCCAGAGAATGGTTGGAGGAGAGACCAAAGCTGGAGTAGGCGAGGAGAGAGAGAGCGAAGGGTGCGAGGAGAGAGAGAGCGAAGAGGAAAGAGAAAGCGTGAGGGGTGGGGGCGAGGGAACGCTATCTGGGCACGAAGGAAAAAATTTTCCACTAGTTTTCCTTACATATTTCGGAGAAAAACATATGACATTATATTTCCATAATTTCTTTCAATTTTTTCACCTTATTTTTTTTCCATTCATTTTTCCTTACTCTAAACATGAGAAAAATTTAAATTTTTCATTTTTTTTTTCTTTCCATGCTGCTTTCTTAGATCCAAACAGACCATAAAGAAACAAATTTCTATAGGGATTAATTCACTTCCATCAAAATTTTCTGTCACCCAAACGGTTAGCTTAAACCTCTCAAAACAAATCACAATGTAGATGCTAACCTGCTTACTTGTGCTAACGTAAATGTTGGCCTGGGTAGCCTGTAGGATAGAGATTGATTGAAGTTTTTTCTTTTGTAGCCAAGGGTATCTCCATCCCAAATTTTTTGTTAAAGTTACTTTATTAAGTTAAAAATTGTTCTTCCGTTTTAAAAAGTAGAGAAAAACATGCTCCTTTATTCTTTTTTCTTTTTTGAAACTTGACAACTTGATTATAATAGAAGTAAGAGTAAGAGTTGGCCAGACTCAGGCTGGACTCAAAGCTGGCTAAACCTTTAAAGTTTAAGTTCAAACTCGGGCTCGAAATGCACATTATGTGACTCAGGGCGCTCAATATTCTTTTTTACTTATTTTTTTCCTTGAAAGGTTTTCATAATTAATGTTATAATCAAAGTTAAATTCTATATATTTGCCTTGTATTCAAGAGACAAGGTTTTGAATATAATCCCTTTGATCAATCCTAATGGTAGTTACATACCTTGCACACAAGTGATTAAGCTAGAAAAGGGGGTCTTAAAAAAAAACCAATTTAGTTGGTGAGCTTTGATCGAGCCGGTTCGATTCCTCTACAACCCTAGTTGGAGGAGTAATTGACTGGTACGTGGGGTAACATAATTTACGCTAAATTGTATTACATAGCAAAGGAATCAGTTAAGGAAAGAGTGGCCTGACTTGTTGATCAAGTTGCCAACTTCCAGAAATCACAGAGAAGAAGGTTGCCCAACTTCTTCCAGATAGACCTAGAAAGTTGTCAACCAAACCCGGGTCCCTTGCTTGTTCCTCAGGCGTCACCAATTTGCTCCTTCCTATATATAAAAACCCCCCTTTCCTCTCCAAGCAACGAACACCGAACTCTCTCATCGATCTCTTCAATTCTCTCTTTTAATTTCTTTGAGAAATCAAGATCAAATTGTGAAAACAAGGATCAGATCGTCGAAGATGATGTCGATTTTCAGTCCGTTCGATGCGTTCTGTGCTGAATCCAGCGGTTGGAAGTTGTTCAATTTCTCTCGTCGGCCATCTTCCTCTGCTTCGAATTCTGCAGCACAATTTGATCGGAAAAGTTCACCGCCGTCGTCGTCGGCGGTGAATGTCGATCGGGATCATGAGAATTCTTCAAGGAGAGAGATTGCAAATCTAGTAATGAAGAAAGACACTGAGAATTCGAACAAGATTGATGATCGCAGTTGCCAGAAGCCGATGACGGTGACGAAGAAGAGGAACCCTAGGTTTGCGGTGGAGTTGGATGGCCTCCATTGCTTTGAAACTATCATAACCTACTAACTTTTTCTGCTTCTGATCTAATATGGTTGTTGGTTAGTGATGCTGCTTAATTAGTTCATTCCATTCGTTTCAAAAATTCAATTGATTTGTGTATATACACAAAGATCTTCTACTGAAATAAATACAAGTTCAGGCCTTGTTTGTTGCCTTAACCTCACGAGTTCTGTTTGATTGATTCATGTATCTGCTCTAATTCCTGTGAATTACATGCAATATGTCCAACTGATTGATTCTGTGTCTTCTAAATCTGTATGAAAACAAAGAAATCGTACTACACCGAGGCCTGGCAACATCCACAAATTTGAGGAGGGAAATTCGTACTAGTATGATCAGATTGCTTGGTGCAAGATTCAAACAATCAAACACCAGCGCCTCTGCCCTGAGCTCAATTCAAGGTTCTTGGCACATGCTACTCAAAGCATGTTGTTGGGATCATTATTTCACAAAAAGAGAAGTAAATGACATTTTAGAGAGATTATTTTAGCAGGGTTTTTTTTTTTTCACTTGTTAAAAGCCAAGGTATACAAGGTATACACATGGCAAGGGATGATGAAGTTCACAAAGCTGATATTAAGGGCCTATTGGGTGAATTTTAAAATATTAATTTTAATTTATTTTAATCTATTTTAATCTATTTTAATTATTTTAATTAAGTTTAATTTATCATATAAAAAAATTTAATTTATTTCAACCTACTTCAATTCACCTCAATTTACTTTGACGCGCCTCAATTTTTTTCCCCCGATTATTTAGTTAAGCATAGTCCTTACAATAATAAATAAAGAAAGAATGTACAGTAAATATACTGTTCAATGAAAACAGCTACTATAGTCTACATACTGCAAGTCGCAAACAACTAAGCTCAACAAGCCGCTAGTTCAAATCGTAGACATCAAATAAAAAAGTCACCGTAGATATCCTAAGATTATCAATCTTTGCTTTGTCGGTTGTTCTCCAATTTTTTTCTCAGGTTTCTTGTGATTCTTCTAGTTGTCGAAGTCTCATTCTTGATAGCAAAAATACCAAGTCTTTTTTCAAAATTCAAAAGTTTTTCGCTATTTCAGTAGGGGTAGGTGACTCATGATTTGATTTTGTGTTCTTATTGCCACTCTTCTTACCCCTGTTGGAAGGCCTACATCTCTCATTTTTTTCGTGGAGTTGAAGCTCCAATTTAAGAGGACCACCCCAATTTACCCACGAAAAAAGTAGGCCCTAAGGCCTATTCTTTTCGTTGGCAAATCCCCATTTGACAATTTCAATCAACTTTAACTCACTTCAACATCTTTGATAAAAATACTCATTTCAATTCACTTCAATAAATTTCAATCATTTTTTACTATTTTGACTAACTTCTACTCATCATATAAAAAATTCAATCAATTTCAACTAACTTTAATCTACTTTAAAAAAATTATTCCTTTTAATATATTTTAATTTATTTTTATCTACTTTAATCTATTTTAATTTATTTTATTAATTTTAATCAACTTGCTCTAATTTTTAGTTTCTATTTTTTAACGAAAATAACATGCCTTAAGCATTTGATTCTCTGATATAATTGTATTATAACATTGGTCACTGCTATAAACCTCCTAAAAAATCAATTACTACTAAACAAGTGACAGGGTTGAGGGCTAAAGTTTTCCTGTAGTCGCAGATGCTAGTTAGTGGGAGTACTTGACTCTGACAAAGTCTATACAAGTTGCGACAGTTGTATCTTACTGTGAAGCATTGCCTTCGGTGAAACCATTAAATTAGGGCCATGAGAGACTGAGAGACACCCCCAAAAAAAAAAACAAAAACACACGCACACACACAGTTAGGCTAGGATTCTAGGGTAGGAACGTACAGCCCTTTTTTATACCGATTTTAGTATGCATTAACTTTTTTTTTTTTGTTTGGGGGGGGTTTGTTGGGAATGAGGTCAGTTTTAGTTGTCGACTGTCATACAGTCACATGGCCCACAATTAGAACTATTGTGGGTCAAGATCAGATAGACAATTAAATGGGCCCAACTCGTTTTTACTTGAGATATGCAATTCGGAACTCGGACTTGTTCTAAGTTTCAAATGAGGCTACTTGATCTCAACCTAAACCTCAGTAAATTTGATAGAAATGAAAATCAAGTTAAACCTATTTTTTTTAATTGATGTTAGATCATTCAATCACTGGAATAAGTTTCAGTGGGGTTCTCTTAATAGTTTCACACATGAATTTTTTATTGTTGCAGCTAATTTGCTTTATGGAATGACACTCATGAAGGAATGTGGTAGAGTTCCTCCATGTGTTTCACTTCTTCCTTTATTTTATTATTTCTTTTGCTTCAAAATTAATTTTTTTTGACTTCAAAAAAATATATGTGTTATGAAGTAACTCTATAATAAATATTTTATATGGTAATTCAAGTTGAAGTTCTGTGGGTTGGAGAAGTGAAGAAGTGTGAATTCCAAAAAATAAATTTTTTTGCTGATATGGCAGAGTGGACTTCCAAAATTTAGAATGTAGCTTGGTAACGCCTTTAGCTATGACGGTTTTAATAAGCTTTTTGAGTATGATATTTACTACTTGCTAGGTCAAAAAGGGTGAAAGATGAAGCCTGAAAGAATATTGTTGGGCCATATTTATTTCGAAATTCATTGATATTTACTTGCTTTGTGTGACATACATTTTATAGTTTGAAGATGGAATGGATGACTTATAATTTCTCCGTTTGGTGGAAAGGGATTTAGAGCATCTCCAGCAGGTGGCACGCATTTCACCCATGAAACCCCTATATCATATGTCGCATCTTTATTTGCTATCACAAAAATTGTCCTGCATGGAGGAACGTTAGACCGTTCCCACACACATACCAATTTTTTGGTTTTTTTTAATTTTTCCTTTTTTTTGCTTAAAATAATTTTAAATTAGGGTTGAGGAGGACCAGATACTCGGTTCGTTTTTATGAAATCGTGTTCAAAAAACTGGACTCGGTCCCGGTCCTGATTGGAATCGGGTCTAGAATTTTTATAACGGGTCCCAGAAATAGTTGAGATCAGGTCCAGAATCGGGTACTCGATTCCTAATTTTTTCCTATTTTATTCTATTTCATTTTATTTAAATTTTTTTGTTGTAGCTGTAACTTTATGAGAGAACCAATACACCTAATAAATTAACTAATCGATCGTTCAAAATCAAATCTAATGAAATGGCAACTAGACATTTAATATATATAAAAGCCCAATTAGTTAGTTAATAAATAGCATTTCATTTTATCCAAGCATTAAAAAAATCATCTTCTCATAGATTATACGTTAACAAAATAATTTAGTAATATCAACGTCTAGTCGAAAATTATGGCGGCATCAGAAAAACAACACTTGATGTCAACGGGTAATCAGGTAACTCAGACATTTTAAAAAATAAAAAATTGATTAGACCGGATAACTAAATAACACGTCCGATTTATGTTCCAAGTTTTCAGAACTCGACTACTGGCCCAATTGCAACCGATTCCAGAATTTCGGAAACAATCCCGAAGCCAGTTCAACCAGCTCCGGATATGGACCGGGCGGGTTTGAACTAGGTCCTGGTCTGGAATCGGGTACCTGGTTTTTTGCTCAACCCTAATTTAAATGGTAAAAAAATCTTGTATGTTATGGGATGAGTTTATAATAAATATTTTATTGAGAATTCATATTAGAGTTCCACATATTGGAGAAGTGAATAAATATGTGTTTGGTAATAGCGTTTTAAGTAACGTTTGGCATTTTGACTAAATCAATACACTAAGGGCCTGTTCTTTTCGTGGGTAAATGGGGGTGGATAAAAGGTTGAAGTGGGTTGAGGTTGATTGAGGTGGGTTGAAGTTGGTATTTTTTTTTTTTGTGGTGGGTTGAAGTGGGTTGAAATTGTTGAAGTGGGTTGAAATTGATATATTTTTTTGTGGTGGGTTGAAGTATGTTAAAATAATGAGAATGTGTGATAATTTATTAAGTTATTGTAATTTTTAGTGCATTTTTCGCTGAATAGTAATTTCATAATTTTGTAACTATTTTTCTAGAAGTTGGAGGCCGGCACAACTTGTCAATTATTTTTAACGATTTGGGCTACAAATTATTAAATTTATGAAGGGGTGGGTTGAAGTTGGTTGAAGTGGGTTGAAGTTGGTTGAAGTGGGTTGAGATTGGTATTTTTTTTTTTCAGGTGGGTTGAAGTTGGTTGAAGTACGTTGAAGTGGGTTGAGGTTGGTAAATATAAAAAGACCTACGAAAAGAACATGGCCTAATTAGGTCATTTTTAGTATTCGATAACATAGTATTTTGACTAGCATTTCAAATAGCATTTAGCGTTTTAAGCAGCGTTTCTGAAAAGCTAATAGTATTAACGTTTTACATTTCATTTTTTTTGCCGAAAAATATCCTTTGGAAATTTTATCATTAGAAATTATCTATATCCTTTTATGTCAATTTACATTGATAAGCTGATCCAATAGCTAAATTTACCAAACACATTTATTTCAACTGCTCATCCAAACAGCCATCCACTAGCAGCTAAATTAGAAACGCTATCCGCTAACTGAACCGTCAATTTTGTCAAACAGGACCTAAATACAATTTTTAGAAAATAAAATTTTTACGGGTGTGAAAGATTAGAATTTTAAATTTTGAAACCCTGACTAAAAATGCTTTTATAGGCTCTTAGTTACAAGCTTATTGCACTCTTTCAAGTATCTTTAAATTGCGCCAAATTTTTTTTGGAAAAGAAAACTACGAATCTGCAAGTAGACAAGTTTAATTGGGAAAAGAATTTCCTCACATGTTCTTCCAAGTTGCGCAACTTCCACACAAGCCTAGAAAATTCAACCGAGCACGCCTTCTTTCTTTGCTTGGTCCTCACGCGTCAGTCAAGTTTCAACTTTTCAAGAATCTCTCCCCTCCCCGTATAAATACTACTCCCCCCTTTCACCTTCGAGTTTCTCATCAAAGCCGTCATTTCTCTCTCTCCAACTTCAAAAAATCCGAAGTCTCTCAGTCTTCAAAATCTTGAGAAATCAAATCGCCAAACACAAAAATCACATCGAAGATGATGTCGATTTTCAGCCCATTCGATGCCTTTTCCGCTGAATCCAACGGCTGGAAATTGTTCAATTTCTCGTCGTGTTCGAGCTCTGCAACTCAATTTGATCGGAGAAGTTCAGCGCCGCCGTCGTCCTCGGCGAGTGTTGATAGGAATCATGAGGATTGTTTGAGGAGAGAGAGCGTGACTGCGGTGAAGAAAGACGCTGAGAATTCGAATAAAAAGATTGATGATCGAAGTTGCAGGCAACCGATGAAGGTGACGAAGAAGAAAAACCCTAGGTTTGCGGTGGAGTTGGATGGTGTTCATTGCTTCGAAACTATCGTTCCCTATTGATTTTCCCTGCTTCTGTCATGCTAATCGATAGTGGTGATGAATTCAATTTTATAGTTTCTTTAAAACATTCATTTGTTCTTGGTGTATGTATAGACAAAGATCTCTCAAAGAAATACCAGCATATGCCCCTGTTTCTCGGTATTAAATCTTGTGAATTTTGTTTGATTCGCTTCGTATTTGGATTTGAGGAGGCTTCATGAGCCTGACTGATTACTCTAAATTGCTGTTAATTTACAATAGAGTATATGATTTTGTATTCCTCGGACTAAGTTCTGTGAGTGAATTTCGTTTGATGATCTTTCATGTTGCCGACAACTAGCTGGTCGCTTTGAATATTAGCAGGTTTCAGGGCCTGCATTTTTTTTTTTTTAGGTAAATTGTGATTGGCAAAAAGTTGAAGTGGTTTTGAGATGGATTGAAGTGGGTTGAGGGTGATCGGATATTTTTATATGGTAAATTAAATTTAATTAAAATAGTAAAAATGGGTCGAAGTGAATTGGAGTGGGTTAAGATTAGTATTTTAGAATTGATCCATGAAAATGCAGAGCCTTAATAGTTGGAATTAATAACTTAATTAGCGTGTATTATTTCACACGGTATTTCTGAAAAGTTAATCTTTGAAAATTATAAATTTTTTTTTATGCTAGTTTATGTCAATCAGCTAATTTAGCATCTAATTTATTGAATACATTTACTTAAATTGCTCATTGTTAATAACTAAATTAAAATTAAAATTTAATATTTAAATAGATATTTGCACCCTAGAATTATACAACTAATTTTATTGAACCGGACTGTACTCATACACTGCACCTAGTCTGGTGAAGGCAAGTGACACCTTACTCTATTGATATTTGCTACAACGTGAAAGCTGTCCGCACTGGCAAATTGACGTCGCACTAGCCATGAATGAACATCACTGGCTCTATTAAAAGGAGGCGAGATACTTGACTGAAATGACCCGTGCTGTTTTAATAAGAGCTAGGCAAGTAGATCCGCTTATTTGTTGTGGGCATCTAGGATCTAATGATTGGGGGGGGGGGGGCTTATAATTGCTTAATTTATAGCTTGTTTGTTGCTTATTTAATCCTTTGATATCGTCATGGAGTTATGTCCTCTGAATAATTGAAAAAATAGGAATCCTAGAACTAATTGTTAGAAAAATGATGAGAAGTTTAGTAAAACGAGATAAATGTTCGAAAAGGATCATATTTGTGAAATAAGTTGTTTGGGATGGTTTAACTGTCGTTTAATTATGAGTTTTAGGACCTATTGTTGAGGTTAAATATTAAGAAATTATAATTGAAAAGGTATAACTACGTGTTGAGTATTCATATATTCAAGGAGTAAAAAAAGAATTTTTAGGTATATGTTTTTCACTTAGGAGAAGTACTTATTGATAGTTCTTATTATAATATATTGAATTATGCTGAAATTTAGTAAATTATTGATAAAAATATAACTAGGTATCTTCAGTAAGTAATGAGCAATGTTGAATTGTATTGAAATATATTGAATGCTATAATAAGTACTCACCATAAGTCTAAAAGAATGTGATTTAAATAGAGTAAAACTCTTTTCTTTGAAAAAGCTCCATACAATATAGCTTAATTTCTTTGAGTATATTTGATTCTTATGAAACAGTGGAAAAAAAGGACAATTAAATTTTTGAACTTGGTTTCATTTGGATTCAATATTATACCCTCCCAAAGACCCCAAAACAAATTTCCTAAAGCATCAGTTAAAGATTAACAGTTTTTCGTTAACCTTATTTGATGCCCTAGTAATGAAGTTGGATATATCTTCAACTTTTGCATAACTCAAATCATCTAAATAAGGTTTAGACATCATTCAAACTAGACTTCAACTTGTATTGAACAAGGTGTTGAAAGTTTGTTGGGATGATCCATGGTTGCACAATCGGATATCCAGTTCATTTTTATGGAACCGATCCCGATCCCAGCCCTGATCCTGGTTAGAGCTGGGTCCAAAAATCTGGACCAATCCCGGTCCTAGTTGGAACTAGGTCCAAGATTTTTGAAACCTGTTCCGAAACAGGTTGAGACCGAGTCCACAATTGGGCACCTAGTTTTTAATTTTTTCCTATTTTATTTTATTTCATTTCGATTAAATTTTTATCTTGCAGTTGTGACTTTGTAAGACAAGCAATACGCCTAGCAAATTAGCTAACCGAGACTTCAAGTCAAATTTAGTAGAGTGGCAGTTAGACATTTCCCATGCATTAAAGTGCAATTGGTTAGCTAACAAATAGCATTTCATTTTATTGAAGCATAAAAAATATCATCCTCACATAGTATTATACATTAACAAAAAAAATTGAAAATAGCAACGTATAACTGGAAATTATAGCGGCATCGGAACACCTAATATCAAAGGGTAATCACGTAACTCAGACAATTTTTTTTAAAAAAAATTGATTGGACAGGATAATGGATCCGGTTCCAAGTTTTCGGGACCTGACTCCGGATCCGGTTGCAGCCAGTTCTAGGATTTCGGAGCAGTCTCGGAGCCAATTCAGCCAGGCACGAGTATGGACCCGGTTGATCCAAACCGGATCCTGCTCCGAAACTAGGTATCCGATTTTTTTTGCTGATTCCTAAATTTCGATCCAAAAAAACGGATACAGTTATAAATTTTTCATCCGGATTTTAAATTTTGATACACTATTTTTTATATTTCTATTATCCGAATTCAATTTTGATCCAAATTTAATCTTATTCAAGTTATCCACTCCATAAAATATAAAAATTAGACATTAATTTTTCATCTAAATTTTAATATTATCTGATTTATCCAGTCTAAATTTAATTTGAACTCAAATTTTTACTACCGCCAATAATTGCACATCATTCAGCTCAACCGCCGCCCCCCTCCCCCCGGAACCCACTCCTTTTTAAAGAGTGGTTGTACGTGTGCCAGCCAGGAACTTCCACGCGAGCCTAGAAAAATCAAGCAAAATGGACCGACCTGGGCCACATCTTTGCTTGGCGCTTACGCGTGACGAGTCAACTTTCAGCTCAAAATATGCCTCCACCGTCACTTAATCGCCTTCCTCAGTTAGTTCTCCCCTCTTCCCTGTATATATAAACGCCATTAATTTTAAGATATGTATTTATATATCATACTTAAATACATGTATATATATATATATAAAGATATTTTATAATTGAATTAAACCCTTATTTTATTTCCCTTAATCTAATAAAAATTTTTGTAATTCTATAACCTAACCAACTAAAAAAAGATACATTACAATAAATAAAAGATATACTGCAAATAAGAAAAGATATATTATAGACAAAAAAAATATAATTAAAAAATAAACAGTACATTACCAAAAAAGAAACACTGTAGAATAAAAAAATATTGCTATAAAAAAAATAATACACTATAATATGTCAATTATACGCCTACTACGTAACTTAAAGGTGTATATCATACTAGTTATATACGTTCATATGTAAGAATTTTCCTTATAAATGCCGCCTTCTTCTCATTGTTTGCCAAGTCTTCCCTCCCTCGGCGTGACCAGTAGCAAATCAAGAAATCTACCTCACTTTTATGACTCTCTCTCTCTCTCTCTCTCTCTATCTTGATTTTTTTTAAAAAAAAAAACTCTCTCTCTCTCTCTCTCTCTGAGAAATCAATCGCGACAGAACAAGAATCAAATCGAAGATGATGTCGCTTTTCAGTCCATTCGATGCGCTCTGCGCTGAATCCAACGGCAGGAAGCTGTTCAATTTCTCCTCCTCAACTACTAAATTTGATCGGAAGATTGATAATAGTTACTCGAAGAGAGAGAATCCGAGCAAGATCGATGATCAAAGTGGCCGGCAACAAAGGGCGAATTCGATGATGAAGAAGAAGACTAGTCCTCGGTTCGCAGTGGAGTTGGATGGCGTTTACTGCTTTGAAACTGTTCTTCCTTACTAGATTGTTTTTACAGGCATCATTAATTGTTCTCTTTTTGCTGCTTTGATCGTCAATTCCAACAGTCAATTCTTACTTTGTTTATATACATGAAGGTTTTGGTGGGTATACAATACAAGTTGATGGCCTTTTTCTTTCCCTTCTTTAATTTTAACGTCCGACTTTTATTCAATCGTTCTACTTTTATTGATAGTAGTTAGGGATCACAATGAAAATCATACCTATTTAAAATACGTAAAATTTATCCCATTTAAACGTCAGTGGGTGGTGAAAATGGGTTTTAAATAGATATGGGGTGGGTATTGAAAAATAAGTATAGGTATGATATGGGTATCAGTATAGTTTCGATCCGTCCCATACTCACACCCTATCCGTATCTATTTTATAATAAGATAAAAATATTATTTTTGTTTAACATTTTTTCGATTTAAACTCAATGCAAATCCTTCTTACAAAAAATTAATTAATAAAGTATTTGATTTTACATTTTTAAATAATATATTTGTAAAATATCACGATTTTGTAATCTTATAATAATAAAAATATATATCGTGTTTGGATATGAGTTGCATATGGGTATTAATTTTTATTTTCTATGTGAACCTAAATAAAATCTGAAAATTCGCAAAATTCGATATGTATGGGTATGGATTTTAGTTTTTAATACCCGATAAATGCAGGTATAGGTATGGATACAATTTTTGTAAACGATTATAAATGAAGGTACGATTCAATCTGTCCCGTATCCGTCTCATTGTCATCTCTAATTACAGTTGCATATATGATTAAGAAGAAAGAATGTCTACGCTAGGAAGTTACTCTTAAAATACATAGTTTAATAAGTGGATGTTTATATTTGCATATCTAAAATTCTAAATCTGCCACTCTACATAAAAAATTTGAGCAACCCAACAATGATAATCCATCAAAATTGCAAACAATTTGGTCACCTTAACGAATGGGGAGTTTGGACTTTGTAAGAGCACGTCCAGCGTACCACCCGCGGGATGGGAGAGAGAGACAAGGGAGGGGGTTGTCGGCTCCAGGTTGTGTGGTGGATGGCTCAACAAACGTCCCTCGTGAGTTGGCTTGCTGCCATGAGCAGCCCCTCATGGGCCACGTTTTTTTTAATTGTTTAATCATTTTTTTAATATTTTAAATTGGTTTTAGATTATTTTTTTGATTTTAAAAATAAAGTTGTGTATTGTAGAGTGGGTTCATATGTGTTATTTTATTTGATGAGGCAAAATGAGGAGCCTTTACTGGAAAGAGCGAGGATTGTGAGGCAAAAAAATTGGAGAGAAGGTTGATGTGGCAGTGGTAGGCTCCTACCGGTGAGCCAATTTTTGGCTCACCACCGGGTTTGCTTTAAGCATCAGCTAGCTATCAAGAGTCGCAGGCCACTGGTAAAAGGTAGTTAGTCAGTGGAGGTGATGGCCAATCCAGAAGCTCTATAGTTAGGGCCTGTTCTTTTCGTGGGTAAATTTCAAAATATCAACCTTAACAAACTTTAACTCACTTTCATTATTTTAACCAAGTTTAATTTATCACATAAAAAAATTCAACTTACTTCAATTCACTTTAACTTACTTCAACTTACCTCAACCTACTTCAGACCGTAGATTTTGAGCAACAGTTGTTATAGACCAACAATTTTTAGAAACTTTGTCAACGACAACTATGCTAAGTTGGCACCCTCATCAGCTGAGTACGAGACTACGAGTATGTAAGTGTTCCTTATTGTTTGTCCCTTGTACGCTCGCAATTTTTCTACTTGGATCTTAGTCAACCATTAACTTCATCAGCTGAGCATGAGTATGTAAGTTGTTTGTTCCTTGTTGTTCGCCCTTTGTACGCTTGTAATTTTTCTATTTGGATCTCAATCAACCATTAACTTGGGAGGGGTGGGAATTAGCAAAAGAAAAAGGAAAAAAGATGTAACATAGGATTGATTTTCATAATTGAAATAAGGGTTTTCGATTTTAATAATCCATTCTTTTATCGATCTATTGTAGATAATCTCTACTTCAAAAATAAATAGAAGTGGATCGTATTTTATTCCTATTTAATTCTTGTTTATCGCCACCGAATTTTGGTCACTTTGACTCGATGGTGAAGTGATGCGGTGACAGTGTCATCTTATGTGATTGTGTTGTTAGTAAATTAATATTTTTTTATATGTCAGCAATTTCATGGATTAAGATCTTAGATCGCAGAGAGTCGTCCCCGTAGTTGTCATTTGGTTGCAGTGGCTTTTTTTTTTCCGCGTATGTCGTGTTCTTATGCAGGTAGTACTTTCTTCTGGGAAGAATCAGCGTTTGGATACCTCTTATTGTTAAGGTATATTACCTTCCTCTGTTATATTGTCCTTACGTACCATAGCTCCAGTATCTTGTCCTTCTAATTTATCTTAGTCATTCCTTACTATGTGACCCTATTTTTCCCCATTAAATGTTTTCATAAAAGCTTTCTTCTATTAAATTTTTTCACAAATTCTTTTTTGTGGGTTTCTTGAAAACAGTTTTTCTACGGGTACGAATACCAGTAGAGGTAAGGTGACCTACAGTTGGATCTCCTCAGATCCCGTGAAAACGGGACCCATTCTGAAAAGTGGTGGTGTTGTTGTGTGTGTGTGTGTATATATATATATATATATATATATATATATATAAAATAAGAAAATGGGGTTTCAGTAAGACATGAGAACATTAAATCTCGACCCTTGATGTGTAGCCTCATGGTTAAAATTGGGTGAAGATAATTATAAAAAAAAAAAAAATCCCACCCCCCCCCCCCCCAGCCAGCCACCCCCACCCCCTTCACCCCAGCTATCATGGGTGTCATCGGCGCCTCACCAGACCCTTCGCTTCTGGCGCCCACTGGACTCTTCTTCAGTAAAAGAGCAGCATCCACCACACGACAATTGCTTCGGCGCCACCAGTGGAAACCCATAATCAATTGCCGTCGTCAGCAAAGTTTCTTTTCACCGATATTTCTCTCTCCTCTGCGTGAAAACCTCCATCCCACTAGAAAAATCACCGCTAGAGAACCACGAAAATCAAGGAGGCCAAGGTTTTGAGCATTATGTGAGGAAAGGGAAACAGTTAATATGGTGGCCACCACAGGCCTCGCCTACAGACGAGTGAACTTTGACTGATGGCTCACGGGTGTCGATGAGCGGAGATGGTGGTCGTCACACCTGGATCTCTGGCGCGTCAGGTTGGGGGGAGGAGGAGAGAAATTGAAGGTTAATTAGCGACGGTTAGGCTTTCCTTTTTTTAGTAATTATTTATAATTCTTTTAATAATTTACGATGTTTTTCAATATATATATATATATATATATATATATATATATATATATACACACACACGCTAATATAAACCCATGTGATGCACAAAATATATTTTAAATGAGTTTTTAATTTAAAAACTATAGATTATTTATTTTATAAAATCATTTGTTGAATAAATATTTTCTGAATATTCAAATATAACATTATTTGATTCACTTGATCATATAAGTGGCAAAATTGATTTTTTCAATCAATAGAAACTTTAACTGAGAATCAAATCCTTCTCCGCTCTCTCTAAAGTCTTTGTATTCTCAAATCTCGCTAGGTTCAATTATAAGTGGATTATATCTGAGAAAGAAAAAATAAATACTTTAAAAGTAGGTCTTGATTAATGAAATAGTCATTACATAGAGTGAGATAATTGGAATCGTGTATCACTCACGTATGAAATAGGTTCGCTAAGTTATAAGCGAAAAATACCTATATTTGTACATTTGACGAAACTATCTTCAAGAATAATTAAAGACATCCAAAAATTTCTTTCGAAATAAATCTTTTCCTCCTTTGAACTTCTACGTTTATACATTATACATCAACCTTTATGATTTATAAATTTTATACCATAACATATTTAACATCTGCGTCTTTCTATGATAGCGCATACAAAAAAATTCAAAAAATATAACATATGTTAGAGACCTTCACCTGGTTATAAACATAGAAAATTATACATAAATTTCTGTATAAGGTTCAAGTTTCGCTTCACTACACTGAACAACACATCTATTTCTTCTAATAAGTTGATTTGCTTCCCCCTTCTTGTCAATTAGTATCTTCCTTGTAATATCTTCAAAGAATGGTAATTTTGCAAGACCTTCAACTCTGACCTATAAAAACAACAGTAAATTTCATGGTTCTACATTTTTCACATTGCACAATCTGTCCTTGAAGGCATATAAAAATCATCAAGGAAACACAATAAACAATTAATCAAAGCAATCATCCCAATCATGCAATGACATTTTTAGGTGAAAGAAATTACCTACACATTACTGCATCCTCCTGCAAGTTATAAACCATGTAATAACATGCATCCGCATTATAGAAAATCCTTTTAGTTTTGCAACGAGTCATACACTGAGGAACAATACCAATATCAATCAGAATCCTAATATAGAATATGATTAAGCAAGAGTGGGAGCCGTATATATGCAATTTGAGCTTGCCATAACATTAAAAGGGAAAGGGGGCTATTCACTTACAAAATGCAAGCATACAAAAGTCTTAGTTCAGAGTAACGTGCCGAGAGAGGAAGGATAAGTTGTGATTGGATGATGAGAGAGATGGGGCGCATGAAGAGGGAGTAGATACTGGGTGGATTTTTAACTTTTTCTATAATTAAAAAATATACTTTTTCTATATCAACGGCGGAGATTTAAGAAAGGGATATTTCAGTTGTAGAGTACAATCAGAGATTGATAGGATTGGGAAGTTGGGGTGGAGAAGTCTTTTACGTTACTTACTCATATTGATCAGATTTTTTTTCCGTGAATTCTACCATAATTAAATTTTTTTCAATTATAGTAGTTGTAAAATTCAATTTGGACCGTTGACCCTGTAAAAATAAATCCCCACTGTTGAAACCTTTTACCGATGACTTGCTAATTAAGCTAAACACATTCTCTCTCTCCCTTAAAGTATCCATCTTTTCATGGTTTACTGCCATGCTCTTCCTTCTCTAGCCACTCTATCGACATTGAAAGTCGTCTAGATGATTTTTTGGGAGTGAAAGTGCAATGAATCATCGGGAGAGATGTAAGTATGCCAGGATTGATCAACTTCAAGTTATGTCAACGTGAGAGATTGATGCTCAATTAATTCAGAATCTTCACACTATGATATGGCAATGTCTTCCGCTCTCACCATGGCAATACCGTTGACATTGAGTATTAAATTTCATTATTGGAGATTTCAATTTTCTACTTTCAACTGATGAGCAATTACTTAAGTATACTTGCTTTTCTCAATTACATAACCTGGATATGCTTGATGATACCTTGGCCAGCCAAAATTAATTTTCTTGAATGCTATTCCAAGTAATAGTCATGGAATAATATAATTTCAGACCATTAACAATGGCTACAGATTGATGCATTCTACTACTGTTCAATACTCGACAACCATAAACTCAATTTACAAATTAAATCATCTAAAATAGTAGCCAAGCTCAAGTTCGCTCATTTTTTTAATGTTGATTTTCGAGTAGATGAGTGTGGTGCTAGTTAAAGCCATTATGAAAGTTGAGCACTTCTTTTTGGTGCTAATTTGGAAACTCCATCCAACTTCCACCAGTAGATTAAGTTCATAAAAATGGAATAGAAAAGGGGGAAGAAGGTAGCGACTAGATTGATGTGGGCCATATTTCATTTACTATTGAAGAGAGGAAAATATACTCACAACTGAACGGATGAAAGAGAAAAGAATTTGGCGAATTAGAGGATCAAAATCTGATTTTGGATGTGGGGGAATGAGGAGATAGAGAGAGAAGATGTCGTGGGGGAAAATTACAGATTTTAAACTGATTATATCAGGTAAGATTAATTAGAAAAACTGACGATTTAGATTTTAAGACAGAAAACCGAGGGATGAGAATGATTTTAACTGCCATAGTTGATTTTTTTTTTTCAATTATAAGAGAATCACCGCTTTTTTCCAAAGTCAAAATATAGTGCAAATAATTTTTTGCTCAGTTTTTGCTATTATTTTAATTGGACAAAATAGCTATTTTAACAACTTGGATTAAATAGGTAAATTAATTTAACGGTGTAAATCATGCTAATCTCCGCAAATCACTCTTATTGCACCATTCTAGGGTCTTGCAAATATTGCTATTATAATAGTATATATAGATAGATAGATTTAGCGCTTTAAATCTTTGCGTAGTGGAAAAACAAAAAAAAAAATAATATTGATCTATATTATTATGCCCAATTTGATTAGCTAATAATGGGTGCTTTTAGCAGATATAGTAATATAACTGATTAGAACAAAGTATTTGAAGGTCTGTAATAGATGTTAATATTCAATTTCCATCTTTACCGACCTTTTTCTTAAATTTTGGCTTGTTTCTGGGTACACTGAACCCTCTATGCAAAAATTATTGAAAAAAGGATAAAATAAATTCTCATAAATTATTTTCAAGATAAGTCAAAATATAGGAGTTGGGATGGAGAAGTCCTTTTGAGGCGGGGAAGTTATGGACGTGATAAGGCAGGAATGTGAGGCGTTGAAGAGTCCTTCTAGTGCAAGTAAATAGGTTTTGTTATTATTTTAATCGAACAAAATAACTATTTCAACGGCTTGGATTAAATCGGTAAATTAATTTAACGGTATACATTATGCTGATCTCTGCAAATTACTCTCGTTGCACTATTCTAGGGTTTTGCAAATATGGCTATTATAATAGTATAGATATATAGATAGATAGATTCAGTGCTTTAAATCTTTTCGTAGTGGAAAAACAAAAAAATAATAATAATATTGATCTATATTATTATGCCCAATCTGATTAGCTAATAATGCGTGCTTTTAGCAGACATAGTAATATAACTGATTATAACAAAGTATTTGAAGGTCTGTAATAGATGTTAATATTCAATTTCCATCTTTGCCAACCTTTTTCTTAAATTTTGGCTTGTTTCTAGCTACACTGAACCCTCTATGCAAAAATTATTAAAAAAAAGATAAAATAAATTCTCATAAATTATTTTCAAGATAAGTCAAAATATAGGAGTTGGGGTGGAGAAGTCCTTTTGAGGTGAGGAAGTTATGGACGTGATAAGGCAGGAATGTGAGGCGTTGAAGAGTCCTTCTAGTGCAAGTAAATAGGTTTTGTTATTATTTTAATCAAACAAAATAGCTATTTCAATGGCTTGGATTAAATCGGTAAATTAATTTAACGGTATAGATCATGCTAATCTCTGCAAATCATTCTCGTTGTACCATTTTAGGATTTTACAAAAATTACTATTATAATAGAGTGAGTGTGTGTGTGTGTGTATTAAATAGGTTGGGTAATTTAGTTTTTAATTTGACATTGCAAAAAAAAAAAAAAGATACTTCACTACGACAGAGAAAATTATATACACACAGACACACATACCCACACACATATAGATATATAGCAGACAAAAACATATTCCACAAACATCGCTTACATGGCATAGGGAACTTTTATTTTCTTTAGTTAACTGTACACTCACCACCGAGTTTGATGGTATACTGAAACTAAATAGGAGTAAAATATAGCACACTCCAATGTATTTTTGAAGTAGAGATTATGATCTACAACATATCAACAAAAGTAGGGATTATTAAAATCCAAAAATCCTAGAAGTAAAGGGTAAAATAAACTTTCTGATATGAATGAAATATCTACCACTTGACAAGGAATCGTTACATGGGATCAAAATAATCTACATATATTAACATTCCCAAATCATGTTTCGGTAGGATTTACACATTGTTTGGATTGAAATAGAGACGGGAATTGGAGAGAAAGAGAGGGGAAGATAATGGAGGGGAATGGAAGGAAAGAAGGATGATTTGTATTTACCTTGTTTGAATATGTTGTAAGAGGGGCGAAAGAGAGGGGGAAGAACTATTAAAAATCTTTCCTTCCCCTCCTTTTCCCCTCATTTTGAGGGTGAAAAAAATGAGGGGAGGGGGGACGAGGGTGAACTATTTTCCTCAATTCCCCTTCTTTCATCCTCATTCAATATTCCCAAATAAGGGAAATAAGTGTTCATTAACCTTCATTTCCCTCCATTCCCATCCTCTTCTCTTCTCTCAATCCAAAGAGGCTGTTAGTAGGGGTGTGCAGAAAAATCCAAAATCGAGAACCGACCCGAAAAACTGAAAAACCGATCTGAAAAATTAGTTAACCGAGGCAAAATTCATAAAACTAGCGGTTCGGTTAACCAAACTGGAAAAAAGGTTAACGGGTCGGTTTTGGTTCAGGCGGTCCAAAAAAACTGGTTAACCGCGGTTAACCGAAAAACATGAAAAAAAAAATAATTTTTCTTAATTTTTTAACAGAGGAAATTAAAATCCTAGGCTAGTTTGGAGCTTCAGATATTCTCTGTGTCTCCTTTTAATTTTCAGCCTCTCTCCATTCGGCCATTCGCCTCCCCCCTTTCTCTCTCTATCTTGCCTCTCTCCACTCTCCAGTCTACACCTTCGTCCTCCGGTCCTCCACGGCTCCACTCTTTCAGAGCTCCAAACTCGCCTCTCCACTCTCCACTCTACACCTCTCGGCTTTCCAGTCTCCACTTCCAGACTTGCGTTTGCTCTCATCCCCACTCAGACACACCTCTCTGGCTCTCTCTGCGTTCGCAGCCACAGTCGACAGGCCACACTCCACCAGCTTCAGATCCGGACTCTCCCACGGTAGTCGCCCCTCCTCCAGTCTCCCCCTCGAATAGTCTGCAAGCGGCTGTCTTTGTGTTCGCCCAGAGTTGCAACTTGCAAGCGGCTCAGACCTCAAATCTGAATTCCTATGATGAGTCACGGTAGCCATTACATTTTAGATTTCTAATTGAGTTGTTGTTTGTGTTGAATCTGTTTGCAGGTACGGGTGTTTTGCAAGTGTCTTGGATTTTTGGATTTTTTTATTGTAAGATTTGTGGATGGTGTATTATAACGGCCTTGGATGGTTCATTGTAAGATTTGTGGATTGCAAGATATGTGGGTTGCAAGATTTGTAGTGCCCCCACCCCAAATTGCCCATTGGATGGTTTAGTATTTACTGTTTAGAGCTTTGATTTTCATCCAACAAGAGAAAGCAGCAGGCAGTAGCAAACCAGCAACTAGTCCAGCAACATCATCACACCTGTCCAGCCCCAAATTTGGGGTTTTTTTTTAAAAAAAATTAAATTTAGATTTTTTTTTACAAAACAAATAATCGGTTAACTGTTTAACCGAACCGAAAAATCGGATAACCGAACTTTTCGGTTCGGTTACGGATCGCAATTTGCACGAACCGAAAATTCGATTAACCAACCAACCGGTTAACCGAAAGTTTCAGTTCGGTTACGGTTCACGGTTTTCCCTAACCGAATTTTCGGTTAACCGGTTTTGCACAGCCCTAGCTGTTAGGCTATCTGAACGCGTATCACCTTCTGGTTTTTAATCTTGAGTTTCTAATTTTGTCTTCTTTATAACATGAGTTTCGATTTGAAGCTGACAAATTGAAAACAAAGACTGTACAAACATAGCCATAATCAGCAAAAATTTATTTGGAATGGAGGCCCTCAAAGTAAGTAATCAAGAGTTAATTTATATGTGCAGTAGATAAGTACTATTCCTCATGAACAATCACAAATTCAAGAAACCACCAAAGGACAGACTAACCAAGCCCATTCCTGATTGCTTCTGACAGCCCTTCTTGGTTACAATTTCCCACCTACTCTTCCCAGCCTTCTTGCAACTCCAAAGATAGCCACCTTCGTTAAAAGCCCTCGGTCAAGGCTACAAGCAAGGACAGCTGCCCCGCCAAACACAAGGAGCTTCGGTATGTTCATTCCTCCCCGCTGTTTCTCCTCAGGAACTGATACTTCAGTCACTGATTGATCATCACCACTGGAAAGTGATTGCAAGTATTGTGGGCTCACTTTTGTGGTGATGAGGGCCATGGAGGCTGCGTCAGAGAGGGGCCCACCGGCAGCTCTTGCTTTCTGGTAAGCTCGGAGGCCAGGGTCGATCTTCTTCACGGTTCCCCACATCCCTTGGCGTACACCCAGCTTGGCGATCTCCCAGGGGATGCCCATGTCTTCGTGATGGAAGAGAAGCACTTCACATGCTGTCATCTCACCAGTCCCTCTCTTTGAATCCACTGGTTTTGAAAATATGAAAGACATGTCAGAAACATCATGTTTCAAGATATTGGAGCAAATAAGATGTACCTTATCTCAAACTACATTCTCTGTTTGTTTCAGGTTTACTGTCTCAACTTAGACAATGGCGAAAGGGAAGTAGGGTGACTCGGAGCATTTGCATAGGAACTAAATCGCGAAATAGTCTCCTACGAGAATCAGCGTCTTTCCTTCAGAATACTTAATTATAAGTTGCCATACAAAGAATTGCACTTAAAAAAAAAAGGTACTCTATTTTCATGATATTGGTAATATGACGCAGTTCAGATTCAAGAACTAATATCTACCTGCACGAATGCACCAGCTTGAATAATACACATCCACACGTCTTGGCTTGTCCCGTCGTGGAACAGAAGAACAAGGCACTCCCTGAACAACATTTAAAAAAAAAAAAAAAAAAAAAAGACAATAAGTAGTCAAGGATAATTCGTGTTGTGGTTGAGCTTAAAAGTTTAAGCATGCCAAGATTCAAATTCAAGCAGGAAAATGATGCTAAAACATAGAGGCCTTGAGAATATATTAACACATCAGGACATAAACTACTAAACAGGTAATCAAAAGGAATAATCCTCTCCTCAATTCACAAATAGAGTGAGTGTTGTTATGAGACTCAATAAGCTCCTTGTCTCTTACAACAGGTCAACTAGTCCTTTTCACCTCCTATCAGAAGGCACTATGGGAGAGGCAGTGTCTCTAACGACAATTCTTAGGTTCCTGTCACCAGGAAACCAAAAGAAAAAAAAAAAAACCAAATATGTGTAAAAGAATTTCGAGTATTTAATACACGGACCATTTGGCCTGCCTTATACGTCTACCCATTTAATTTTGGCATAATAAACATAATTACATACCTTTGTCACACAGTAGAATGTCCTCCCTGATTCCCACATCCTACGTCCTATTATGTATTCTCTGTCGCTACAGAAAAAAGGAAACTGCAGCCAAAGGGATCAACCATCAGTTATAGTGCCCAAAATGAGAAGGTGAGCTAGCATGATTCGTACAAACCCTTGCATACCTTGCGTACCCATTGCACTGTCATAGTACCTGTAGTCTGAGACTCTTCAAGGGTTTTGGCATCCATAAGCATATTATCCCACTTCATCCGAAATTCATCGTCCCAGAAGAAGTCCCTCACCATCTCTGGTGTTGCATCCTCAAAAATTGTACTAGTACGATATTGTGGAGGACCATTCTGGCAATATGAAAAACAACTGCCATCAGGAAAATTGAAGGCTTCAAACATAGCATATACTCCTCCTATTTAATAGTAAAAGTCTCATAGTTACTTGTAAGAGTTCATATTAAAGCCATATATAGCAATGGTTGGCAATGGACACCTTCCATTATTCATGGGTTGTTCTCTCCTATCCAATAGCTAAACCATCCCCTTTTAGCTAACTGTGAGTCTGTAACAGTCATTCTACGACATTCTTTGAACTTAACTATGGCGGACTAAAGCCGCAAAATTGTCATCTGCTTCATTTCATGTCGATTAATACAAAGGGAGGCTTCAATGGAAACAATCTCCCACAAACCTCCCAAAATTATATTCGTTTGGCTCTCCACTGCAGTTACAAACTAAAGGCAACTCAATAAGGTTGAAGACCACGACTTTATGAGGGCATCAAAGAGTAAGAGAAGCATTGCCTAAAGCCCAATTTGCTATTTTGAAAATAAGCCCTATTTCCTTCGACTTATTTTATCTGAACTTATTGTAAACTTATTTGCTGAACTTATTCTGAATTTATTCACTGAACTTATTCTGAACTTATTAAAAATAAATTTATGAACTTATTTGTTGAACGTACTATAAACTTATTAACTGAACTTATTCTAAACTGAAAAAGAGAAGTTTCACGACATTATCAAGCAGTAAACTGCAAGAAGCGAAGAGATGTACCTCAGGGTCTCTCCGCCAAGCTCGATACCTCATAGTTGGGGTTGAGCGATCCATCATCTGTATCCAAGACGGACCTCCATCCTTCACCTCAACAAGCTGGAAAAGATGCCTCAAATCACCTTCATTCAAGTCAGAATGCTCCTCCCCTTTGTGGTGTGATGAACTACACAATAACCACAACCCCATCTTTACTACACTACTATTCTAGCAATGTCAAATGAAGCTCAAAATACTAACATTCATACCAACTCTCTCATATAACATAAATTATACTTAAATTAAGCAAAAATCCCACATAAGTTATCAAACCTAAAGCAATAAGGGGTGGCTTGTTTTTGGGTTGGGGGGGTAAATTCAAATTACCTGCAGCTGGCTTCACCAATAGTTCGCTGATAAAAACCTGAATCCTTCTCATTAGCCCTAATCTGAACCACAGCTGGAGAGCAGCTGGAAAACTTTATGTTCAATGCAGCCAAACTCTGGATTAAAGGAAACCCTATTGAAGGAGAAGAAGGAACAGAAAAATCGATCAATTTTGAAACCAAAGAATCAAATTTGTTCCTATCAAAGCTTGGCCACCAGGTTGGCCGCCAAACCCATCCAGCCACAAGGCCAACAAGAAATCCAGCCCAAATTGGGATGGTTAACAACAAAACGTCCATCATCAAACCACCTCCTGATATGCCCCAAAACTCCTCAATCAATGCCATTTCCTTCCAATTACAATCAAATATGAAAGACCCAGTAACCAATTTGGGTTATAATCACAAATTAGATGAAGATTAAAGAGGGGTTTTATACCACATGAGGGAATTAGGCCCAAATCCCAGAAAAAGATACCCAGCAATCTTATCCTAGGAAAAGGGCAATGAAAAACAAGGGAAGTGAAGGTGTTATATCTGATTAGCTGGGAAGATCAAGACAAAAGATATCTGTTTTGTGACTGAGAGGGAGAGAGGGATTGGTAGCCTGGTGGGGGCAATGAAATATGGATAAGGATGAGGATGTGTTAAAAAAGGGGTATCAGATGCTCTCTTCTTAAAGGCAGTATATCAAGACGAAATCTTTAATAACATTTTATTTTCTTTTGGTTTCTGGGAAAGAACTGATTTCCCGGGAATATAAGGAGGCACAAAATCGACCTATATTGATGATGAATTGGGATTTTGGGATGGCTTGAAATCCTGTGAATGATAGATAGATAAAGATTGCCCACCAAAAAGCCGAATAAATACACTGGGGCTTTGAAATTTGAGGGTTTTGAGGACCATAGGGAACCCACCCAAAAAAAAAAAAAAAAGAAAGAAAGAAAAAAGGGGGAGGATGTGACAGTTTGTGTTTGGGGTTCGGGGTTCTCTCTCTTTTTTTCCAGTTTATCACGAAGAGATGAGAAGTGTGTACGCACTGTTACAATTTCCGCGGTGCAGAGTGGGTGGTCTTTGGTTATTTTTCACGTTGGTTTGACCGTTTGGACGGTGAATGGAACTCAACCCCTCAATCCTCATCTCCTCTCATTCGTAAGTCATAATCTACCTTGCGTGTGGTTGGGTGGCTGTTCCAATTTTTCATTTGATGATTGTTAGACAAAAAGTCAAAAAAAAAGTACAGCAGCATCTATCATGACCCTAGAAACTCAATAATAAAAAAATTAATAAAATTTTAGATGATAATATACTATATTATAGAGATATTAGACAATAATATTTTAAACTTTAAGACGTGTGCACCTGATTATAAGATATGTACTGGTTATATACCAAGGATCCAAGATCGATTTTGAAAGTGTTTTTAAACGGTGATGTAAGTACATGTTTAACATATGAAATTACATACACTTTAAAATTTTGACATTTTAAACATATCCAATTGCATGCAATTATGAAAATGTTACATTACATCGATAAAAACACATTCAAAATTGTCGTTGGTATATAAACGGTATATTATCATCCAAAACTCTATTACTTTTTTCCAATTATTAGTTGGATAAAAATTTAACAGATAAAAATATCTAAGAAAAATACGTCAGCCTTAAAATCTTTGCTAGTATTAGAGAAAAATGGGAAAGACTACTAAACTTAATCTAAAACAGTAATGAATATTTTCTCATTCTCGATCGACTTCAACCGACATTGTTTATTAGTAGAATCATGCTCAATTTCTTTTTTTTTTCCCCCCAAACTCCTTGTAATCTTCATAATACACATCTTAGGTGATCTTTAAGTATGTATCCATTCATTGATAATGAAGCTCTTCTAACTCAAATTTTTTTTTTTTGGCCAAAAAAAAAAGAGCTCTTTAATTTTTTACAAAAATCAATTTTTCATCACTAATAGCTTCAATATCAAATAACATTCTATATTCCAAACTTTTCTAACCAATTACTCACTAGATTTTAGGAATAAGTGGTAAATTCTTCGAACTTAATGAGATTTTAAGCAGCCTTATATTTAATTGATGATGTTTTTTCTGTATACGCGTCACAAAAGCTGATATAGATGAAATTCAAACTTAAATTTTGACGATTTTTAACGTAATCAATCTTTCATCACTGGTATCTTCCATATCAAAGAATTGTCAATATTCCAAATTTTTCTGATCACTGGATTTTAGAAGCTACACATGGCCAAATTTTCAATTTCATAAGAGTATGAGCGACCTTATGCTTAATTGATAAGGTCAGAGTAAAACGTTTTTGGTCCCCATTTGTCATGTTTGTTTTATTGTACATATTGATTAAAACTTTAAAAGTCCAGAGTAGGGGGGGGGGGAACAGTGTTTTTTCGAATTTGACTCTATTTCACTTTTGACTTTTTTTTGGGGGTGTCACTCATTCCTACTTCGACCCTTATCATGTTATGGGTGTGATTGTATAAAGATGGTCTACCTCTCTGCGAAAAGGATGAGTATTCCTCATCGTGAGGATCCAATGTAACTTAGAACATATATAGCCGTGAGTCATAATTTTGGCTCATAAATGGAGATTTATTTCTTCCATATTAGTCCATAAGCTAATATATTGACTTGCAAATTTTACACACCCACAATGCAAAGTTTACAACTCTGGCTCACAAAATAAATAATACACATATACATATTCTATGCCTCACACCTTTCCTTTTAAAGCAAAAAAAAGTAAAAACTACTTGAAACCCAAAAAAAAAAAAAAAAAAAAGCAAAGGGGGAAGGGTCGTGAGCCGGCTCGTGGCTCGCAGCCACGCTTGCGAGCGGCTCGGTGTCTCGACCGTTGCAAACATGACGAGCGGTAGAAACTTGGCTCCCGAAACGCACAAGCCGTGCGTTGCGAAGAACTTATTTTGCCATATATATTTTTTCGAAATTTGGATATACAGGTCGATCATTTGTGCAAATTCTAATTATACGACCAACTATTTAAAAGTTGAGATTTTGAGTTATTAAAAAATTTAGCAGTAAGATAACTTTAGCATCAATGATAAATTTCTCTAGCATATGATTTGTGAAAGTTCTCTATTCAATTACAAATTCATTTTTTGTGCACTACTTAGCCGAAAATTCACTCAATATTAATCCTACATTGCTATCAACCAAGGTTGGCTGTTGAAATACGTTTTTTCTTCATATGTTTTGCAAACTGTACACAAGATCATAATTTTGAATTAAAAAAATTCATGAAGTTACTAACACTTCTGAAATAAACTTACCACAAGTTAGACAATTAATTGGCGACTTTCCCTTGTAGAGATGTGTTCTCCCGCGTAGCGTCGAGGTAATTACACGTTACTTATGGCAATCAACATCATGTCCATTTTTCTATTTTCTGAATGACATTAATTTGAGATTAACTTGTATTTTTTAAAAAGAAAAATAAAACTAATAATTATTTTAAAAATTTTGTGAGATTGATTTGTCCCAAGAGCCATACCCCGAGAAAGTGGGATCCGCACTGGAAGGTGGTGTTGTTGTTGTTGATTTGTGCCAAGAGATTAGGAAATGACATATAAAAAGAAATCATATGAATACCTTGATTTGTGTCAGCTTTTTCATCATATGGATGATAGCCCAAGAACATATGCAACGGCCGGTAACGATCGAAGGTACAAAACATGAGAAATATATATTATAACAACATAAAGACTTAGATAAAAAGGACATATAAGAAGAAACTATGAGGATACCAACATAAACTTTTGTGGATGGATGGTAGCTTGCAATCTAGAGGAACAAATAAGAAACATGCAATTTCATTTGCTATTTGACAGTAGCAATAATAATGTTGAAAGGACCTCATTTGCAATTTAAAAGTACAAAAAACAATGTTAACATTCAGAATTCTGATGCTTAAATATAAATTAATTCAAGAATTAATCAAGTGAAAAAATACGTAAAAATCGAATTATCTCGCCAAAATTCCACATTTTCCATTTTTTAATAAAGTGAGCAGAGAGCTTGCGTTCAACAATATTATTATAGCCTATAAATTGTAGAATCGCATTTTAGTTTTGTGACAAAGGTCTTTTATATTGCATTTTTTAAAAAACTGAAGAGGCAACAATAATAATATTGGAATCAAAATATTTGAATATTTATATTTTAAAAAAATTAAAGGGTAAGTAAGTTCATCACAGTCTTTTACTATGTATAATTTTTAAAAACTAAAAATATAACAATAATAATATTGGAGTAAGAGAATCTTTCCATATATATATTTAATAAAATATTCGGAAGGCAAAAATAATAATAACAGAGGTTAGAAATCTTTTATTATTTTTTAGTAGGCTTGGATTTAAGTTAGCAATTAGTACAAAAACAATGAGAGCAGGCCACATATTAGGTTTGTAATGTTTTGTTCATATATATATATATATATATATATTATATATATATATATATATATATATAAAAACCAAACATTCTAGGGCTGTCAAAGTTAACCCGACACGATTACCGACCCGTACCAACACGAAATTAAGTGAATTTGGGTAAAGATTTTCAACCCGTTTAATTAAATGGGTTGACATGTTTAACCTGTTTAATTAATTGGGTTATGTTCAGGTTGAGAATTTTGATGCGAAAAAATACCTATTTAACCCGTTTAATTAAATGGATTAAATAAGTTAATTCGTTTACCCAATTACCTTGTACTTTTTGGGGTAATTGTAAACATACGGGGTTTAATCAAGTTGATATTTGTTTTTTTATTGTAGTTCTTGTGAATCATAGACAATTGTTATATTATAATGCTATATTAAAGTCAAAAAATTGCTTTATAATACTTAGTAATCATATTTTAGTCAAAATATTAAGCAGATAAATAGGTAACTAAATAACCTGAACCTGACCCGTTTATATTAAACGGGTTAATGGATAAATTTCAGGTTAACCCGTTTAAAAAATAAACACTTACAGGTCAAGGTTTTCAACCTGTTTAATAAACGGGTTAGGTTCAGGTCGGGGATTTCTCAGCCCATTTAAGTTAGATATGAATACGAATTCGACCTGATCTGACATGTTTGACAACCCTAAAACATTCCATTCCTAACATTTGATACATGACAAGCTCTCACAATTTCAATGTTAATTTCTAATGTAAATCTAAGCCTACTAAAAATATAAAAAAATTTATTTTCGTTATTATTATTTTTGCATTTCCCATTTTTAAAAAATAACATATTAAGTTATGACTCCAACATTGTTATTCTTGTCTTTTTAAAAACTATGCATAATAAAACATTGTGATGAAATATTTACCCGTTCCTCTCATATTATTATTATTACGTTCATAGTGATAATACCATATTGATCTTTCGATATTAATAATATAAATGCAAATACGGTACCAAATAATAACAAATAGAGATTAACCTTTTGATTTATTACCTTTTCTTTCAACATAAATATAAATATAAATATAGAATATTAAATGTTAGATACAATATGATGACAATTATGAATCTTATATTTAAGATAATACTATATGACAATTAACACCGAAAGGTATGAAATTGCTTTCAATTTTGAGAGAAAAAGAGTCCAAGCGGTTATCCCCTTATTCTAACAGCGCTTGCTGACAATCATATTCTATATATGATACTATTCTCCATAAGTGTATATGCATATGATATGTATTTTTAAAATATAACCGCATACTAATTTATATGTTTTCGTTAACTTACGAATTTTTGAATTATACTGAAAATGTCATTGAGTTTTTAAATTTAAAAAATGTCTAGAATTTTACATAAGGTTTGTAGATTATTGATTGTAATTTATATATGTAGTTATTATAATGCTAAAAATCAAAAACTTTTCCGTGCATCGCACAAGATCAAAAACACTAATTTCTACATTAAAGAATTTAAAAACCCGTAATTTAAAATAAAAATAGTTAACAACATAGATTGGTTCAAGTAATTTGTCACTTGTCTTCTTAAGCAAGGACTCCAGTTTGAGTTTTGTAAATTATAATAATCTATAATAAAAAATTTATATCTCTTATTGACCCAACCATAACTTAACTTCAACCAAATGAATGATTCAAGGGGGAAAAAAAAGTCGCACATATAAATTTCATCAGCCGTATGAATCCTGACCACAATTTTTTTAATAAAAAAATTACAAATCACCTATGATTGTAGCTTATTAATTAAATTCCACTTGTTCATTAATGGCAAGAGCAATAATTCAAAGCCGCAACCAATTGTCTTTAATTGAATGATGTCAACAGCCAACACGTTTTTTTCACATAATTCTAGTTAAAGTCTCATGAAGAGGACACAACTTAATGTTTATGTCGACAACGCTTAGCACGCTACTTTTCCGAGGAAAGTAGTCTAATGGATATTTTCTAACATCTCATACTGTGACGGATGATCAGAAAAGAAAATTATGACAATGAGCAAGCAGGAAAATTATGAATATTTGTGTCTTTGCCATTCTAACCCTTTTCTCACTTGCTCATATTCATTTTTTTTTCCCGACAATTTTTTATGCGCTCTTGAGAGTAGATACTCTCGCTATTTACAGGTATATATTTTCTATGCGTGATTTGTCATATATTAATTTTTTAATATATATTTGCTAATATAACTTCTAGAAATTAGGGTCGTCAAAATTTAACCTGATACGATTAGCGACCCCGACCCGAACATTAAATTAAGTAGGTTTGGGTAAAGATTTTCAGTCCGTTTAATTAAATGGGTTGACACGTTTAACTCGTTTAATTAATTGGGTTAAGTTCAGGTTGAGAATTTTAACACGGAAAAAAATCTATTTAACTTGTTTAATTGAATGGATTAAATATGTTGACCAGTTTACCCAATTACCATGTATTTTCTGGGGAAAATTGCGAAAATATGGGGTTTAATAAACTTGATATTTGTTTTGTGATTGTGATTTTTGTGAATCATAAACAATAGTTGCATTATAACGTTATATTAAAATCAAAAAATTAATTTATAATACTCAATAATCATATTTTAGTCAAAATATAAAGCGAGTAAACAAGTAACCGAATAACTTGAACCTGATCCGTTTATATTAAACAGGTTAATAGGTACATTTCAGGTCAACCCGTTTAAAAAATAAACGGATGCCTACAGGTTAAGGTTTTCAACCCGTTTAATAGACAGGTTAAGTTCAGGTCGAGAATTTTTCGACCCGTTTAAATTCGATATGAACATGAATTCGACTTGACATTACCTGTTTGGCAGCTCTAATAGAGATATGTGCTCCCAAAAGTATGATATAGTATTATTTTTTTCCACCTAATAAATATCATCAGTTTGACTATGAAATTAGTGAATCTTTATTTGTGATCCTACTTAAGTAGGGCTGAGGGATTTAATGTTTGATGTGCTTCGCCTCTACATAACTTTGTTTGATGGGGTGTTTGGTAACAACAACTTTTTGAGAAAAAATAGCTGTTTGGGAGGATTTTGGCTGTTTTAACCAAGTCAAACAGTTAAAGGGTGTTTGGTAAAGAGCTGTTTGTAATAGCTGTTTGGCTCCAAAAAACTCTTTTTGAAAAAATTATTCCTATTAGCCTTTTGAGAAGAGCTTTTATTGTCCATAAGTTTGAAAAAATTACACACATCTCATTAAAAACTAATTCATAAATAAGGACATAACTGAAATTTTACCAACATAATTTTTTAGAAACAACTAATTTTTACCAAACACTTTTTCTAAAAACAGCTAATTCAAACAGCTAATATAAACAACTAATTCAAACAGTTAATAGCTAACAGCCAATACAAACAGCTAATAGCTGTTTACCAAACAGGGCCTGAGTCTTAGCGAAAGAATTCTTGTGGTGCTTTACAGTAGCTCGATAATTCAAATTATTATATTAGATGGTATCTCATGTAAAAGATTACATTAGCTTCATTTATTTACATGCAAGGAAAAATTTTGAGGCTTTGTTCGACAAAGTTAACTGTTTGAGTAATTGATAGTTGTTTAATTAGAAGATGACGGTTTAAAAAACGAATAGCTGTTATATTTTAACGGTGAGCCGGCAGCTATTTGACTGGCTATTTAATAAAAAATTATTCGGTTAAATAGCAATTGGATTATTGGGCAAACATAAAACGCCATGAGTATTGTTCTATTATTGTTGTTGTTGTACTCTAGAAGAGCACCACAGTAAGCAAGTTATGTTCCCAAAGTCCATTGAAGGCTGAAACAAGCATTAAAACAAAACAATCAAATACAAGGTACAATAAATAATAAAATGTCGAATGGAATATCAATAAACAAGAAGCTCGTGTTTCCCTGCAGGAGCGTCGTTTGTGCATGTGATGAAGAAAGTTGAAGGATATTTCTAGGAAGCAGTGGGTCAAACGTTCCCTTATGCAATGAGCGGTTAACACATGTAACGTCTGCCAAACGATGGCCATGACGCTACCATTACGGCTGTATTTGGTAATAGCATTTTAAGTATTGTTTAATTTTTTTATCAGATTAATATATTAATCAGTTAATTTTAAGTATATGATAATATAGTATTTAGATTAGTATTTTAAATAATGTCTGGTGTTTTGAAAAGCGTTTTTGAAAAATTAATAATATTAGCTTTTGACATTTAAAAGTAACGTTTTATATTTGAAAATTATGTATATTTATTTATATTAATTTACATTAATCAGTTAACTCAACAATTAAATTTACTAAATATATTTATTTCAACCGCTCATTTAAATATCTATTAGCTAATGGTTAAATTAAAAATGTTGTCCACCAGATTCTAAATAGTCATCCGCTACTTGGACCAGTATTTGCCATCCACCATCTAAACAGTCAGCCGTCAGCTAACCAACTAATTTTGCCACCTAAACAATTAATTTTATTGAATAATGCCTTAACATTCACTTATTAAACACCTACAATTAAAGAAATTAGAATTTGACTATGTCAAGAACACTAAAGGATACCTAAAATATTGTTGCCAAACAGCTTTTAAATGTATAGGAGACTAATTTTAAAAAATACAATTCTTGAATCATTGAAATTTGGTTGACATATTTCGATCAAGATTTAACTACTAATATAAAACTATAATTCTTCGAAAGCACAGTACGTATTCTTAGAAACAAGATGTACCATAATGTTGCTAATCAAAAGAAAGTATCTTTGTCCAGACTTTATAAGTCCCTCATGCGCCCACAAAACAAAACCCCCAAAAAAAAAGAAAAAAGAAAATCAAACTCTGAACATAGGTTTTGCCTCCTTGATGTAGTGCTCATGAGGTGTACGGGTTATTATTAAAAAAATATAGAAATGAGAAATTAAACCTAACAACATAAAATATATTCATTATTTCTTTATATCAATTGATTGACGTCGACCCAACAATTATTCAACGACACTTTTAAAGTACCATTTACTTATTCAAAAATTTATTCCCGGAGCAACGCACGGGTCTTAGCTAGTATAAAATTATATAGATGTTAAGTAGTATAATTGGTAAAGCCTTTTTTAGAGTTTTTACTAAAAATATGTACTCGAATTGTACCTAGAACAAAGATTTTATAGTTTTTGTGCATTCAAGAAAATGCCTAAAATTTTATTTTTAATTAACCAAACCAATAGAATAAAATCTTCTACTTCACTACTAAAAATTCGGCTTATTCCGACGGAATATTTCGACAGAAAATAGGTCCATCAGAATCTTCAACGAAAATTCAACGGATTCAGAAAAATTATTTCCAAAGGAATTCTGACAGAATCCGACGGATTCCGACAGAAATTAAAAAATTTTCAAAAGGAATGTTTTTACCACGAGTTGAATGGAGGGAAAATAAAATTTTTTTTGAATATTCCGACAGAATTCGGGTTCTGATGGAATTTCCGACGAAATACTCCTTCGGAACATTAAAAAATTTCAAAAAAAATTTTTTAACCCCGACTTGAATTGAGGGAAAAATTAAAATTTTTGAATATTCCGACGGAGAAATCTGTCGGAATTCCTTCATCAGAATTTTTCTTATAAACCTCGCTCCACGCTTCAATTTTTCCGTTTCTTATTTCGTAAAATAGAGAGATAGAGAGAGAGGAGCACTGCCACTTACCATTGCCCAACCGCCGCTTGCCGCCATCCCGCCGCCATCACCTCCTCTCGCCGTCATTCACCGTCGACTTTTTGAGAAGATTTTCTCTTGTGTAATTTGTACAAATTTGTAGTTAATTAAGTATATACGTTGAATTTAATAATTTGTATAATTAGTTTGCATGTAATTATGTAAATTTAATAGTTTATATAGTTAGTTTGTTACGTTGATGTTAGTTTGTTAGGATGATAATTTGTTTTCAATTTTGTACTTTGTTGTTAAAGAATATAATTTTTTATTAATGAAGTATAATCTAATGCTAATATCAATTTAACGTTAATGATGAGAATTTATTGTGTATTAGATACATTGGAAAATGTTTTTATAGTTTGGTACTATATTTTTTATTTTTTTAAATAAAGTGTAAAAAGTCTGACGGAATTACCGACGGTTTCCGGCGGAATCCGACGAAAATTCCGACAGAATTCCCGGGCTTTTAAAAAATTTTTCCCCAAAATTCTTTTTCAAAAAAAGAAACTGAAGCATTCGACAGAATAGTTCTGTTAGACATATGAGTTTTCGCCGGAGGTCCGTCAGAATAGGCCTCCGGCGGTCACCTCGTTCCGTCAGAATTGTTCCGAAGGAATACAAGTTTCCGTCGAAACCTTACCCTGACCCTGGTTATTCAGACGGGCATATTCTGTCAAAATATCTGTGATGATATTCCATATGGATAAATAGTCTTTGCATTGGCACTCATTCTTCTTCCGTTCTCTTTTTTTAAAAGGGGGAATGTGGAGCATAGGTTGATATAGGTAGAATTCATATCCAATTATCTAGTAACAATTTCCAAAAAACTTTACAATTAAATTAACTGATATCCACTTATTAGTTCATGAAATGTTTATAGCTAATCACATTGCACCACATGTCCACAAGAAGAGCTCGCCTCAAGCGATCATCAAGCGAGATAATTAAGAGAGTGTGTATCTAAAGCCAATTGACAACCGAAAATCTCCCTACTCCTTCCCACCCGTTCTCATTTATGCTTATTCTGTAAAGGTAACTACTATTTCTTCTCACTCTCTTTCATTCATTCTCACTCATTCCCATTTCTTCCCACACCTTAATATCAATATTCCCTTCCTTTTGACAATCTCTCCCAACCTTTCCACTCCATTGCATTCAATCTTATTCCTTTCATTCTTTCTGATTCCTACAATAAACATACCATTCCTTCCCACTACATTCAATTCATTCCCATTTTATGCCTGTTCCTTTCCCACGAAAAAAAAAGTGCCCTAAACGGGTATTGCTCTAACTCGGATGGGCCTATGTAGGCTTTCCCCTTCCTCCTTCCTCCATGATCCCTAACTTGGGCCTGACACCAAGCTTTGCATCTATTTAATTCATCTTTAAAAAATAAAAATAAAATCAAACTATGAACTGGTAACACCCCCAACCCCTATGGCTAGAAGCATTACGTTTTTCTTACTTCTTGCATAATTTCTGAGGCAAAACGGGCAGATTTTTCCCTACAAACTCACCATTTCACAGGCTAAAAGCCTTACAATAAATCCCTGCAATCAACGGAAGCGTAAAGAACTCTAAAATAAGCTCAACGGCTATACGTCGGAGTTCATGACTCATCGAGCAACTCGCTCAGAGTACATCAAATAATATAGTTCACAAATAAAGGAGAAATGAAAGATAAAACTTAACAGTTCACACAACCGGAGTACTGGGATTTATATCCCAAAACGTAACTAACTTCAGCTAAAAAGACAATTGGTAAATTAGATTGTTCGCTCACACAGCCGTATAGAGTGACTCTTAAATCGAATGCACTACTTGAATTAGAACACTTGCATATATACATTTACAACTAAGAATACATTCTATAACATCATTAAACAGCAAGACTACTCGCTGTGAGCATGCATGACTCACCTTTAAGCGAGGATAACTTCCATTTTGACGTAAATGAATCGACTTCGGTCTATCACAAAGAAAACTTGGGGAAAAAGAGGAAAGAGTAATGGGATGAGCAACCACACACTCAGTGAGTATTCGCCGACTCCTTAAAACCAAAACCGTTGCAGGTAGTAATACCAATAATAGTCACATATCACATATTTATGTATTACTATCATATTAGGCAATCATAGTCCCTAAGAACGAATTATTACCCATAACTTTCATTCTAGCCACTCAAACTCGTTTCTAGTTTCCCGAATGGCCAAATTTCTTTACTAACAAGCACTTAAACATATAAGCAAGCGACGAGTGCTAAGCACAGAACTTTCTTTAAGAGGTTATGCACATCCAAAGCTTAAATGTTTGATTCATTAGGGACATAGCCATGCCTTACTTGAATTTTCATTCAAACACTCATTCATAAAATAAGCATAGGATATGCACAGATATCTTCCTTTTTTCTTTCTGAACGACAGAGAATTTCGTTAATTCCCAACTATAGGCTATGTGATATAATTCGTGATTTATGCCTTGTCTATCCAATTCACTCATATGAGATGCTTAAACACATGAAGTAGAGATTATGCAAGGAGCTTTCTTTCACAAAACATGCACATTCAAACTCATATGCTCGATGCATTACAAGGATATGGCCGCGCTATATTTGAAATTTCATTCATACTGTACTTAGGATCTTAATCACAAGATATGCACAAGAATCTCCCTTTCTCTTTTTCTGAAAACACTTTACTCAGTCTCCTTAGACTCATAAAAACCCTTTTCTTAATCTCTTAAGGCTTATAAAACTCTTTTCTTAGCCTCTTTGAGGCTCATATTCTTTAAAGGAATCTCTTTCATATTGGTCCTGTAATGATCCTTATAAGTTCTTCATATTTCATTCAATCTAACCTCTTAATGGCCCTTAAAAACTTTATTTCTTTTTGAAATACTTAAAAGTGGCGAGGTGCCAATTACTTTTCTTACTTATTAGGTAAATACCTTCTTTTCTTAGCTCTGGGGGAACAGTTCATGCCTTACTGCGTCCAGTTCTCAGGGGGAACATCCCACACCTTACTGCGTCTAGTTCCCACTACCTTTGAGGAAACAACTTATGCCATCCTTGCGTCCAGTTTCCATTACTTTTGGGGAAACAGGTCACGCCATTTTTGCATCCAATTTTCGGGAATAGCTCACGCCATCTTGGCGTTTAGTTCCCAATATTAGGGTATGGGAAAACAGCTCACGTCATCTTTGCGTCCAGTTTCCGCCCTCAAGGTTTGGCCATTTGCTTAGCACTTTCTTAGCCTTTAAAATCATATTTCATTTCTCTTTTCAGTTGCTTACTTTATTAAAGTCTTGCTTATCTAACGAAATAGCCCATAACCTTACTAATGGTTTATGGTTATTTCGTTTTCAGCTTAAGAACCTCTTAAAATCGCAATGAATCTGCTAACTCGCAATTCGAAACTCATTCGAAACTTAACGTAATTGGCTGACATATAATTCAAACTAAGGTTCATAATAAACTCATTCAGTTGCCCATTTTTAGTTCGTTTAAAATTCTTTTTAAACTCAAAGAGGGAGACATAAACAAACTAAAGTCTTAAAACGTTTTCAAGCTCATTACTTGATTGCTTTTTAACTTCCTAGACCCATTGACTATTCAGTTGGGTCATTAACTGAGTCGCTCGATTGTTTGGGCTCTTTTTAGGCTGCAAAGCCCTTAACAAATTAACAGGCAAGTGGTAAACGTTTAGAAACATTCGTAATTATGAAAACGAGCTTTTTAACGCCTTTCTAAATATGTCTAGCCTTAAGAGTCGATCACATAGCATCACTTACTAACATCAAGAGGTAAGGGGTTCACAAGTAGCACATTCAAGCACTTCATAATTCAACTTGGCAAAATAAGCCACATATGGCCTCACAATCCATACGATTGCAGTCAATCACAATCCAAACTCCCTTCTCACACAACACCGAACACAAAGAATCTCAATATTCTCTTTAGTTCATCCTCAAGCCATCCAACTATCAACTCGGTTTCATTTCCATAACTATAGCATAACATTCATAAAAATCACAAAGAATGTGTAATAGCAGCATTCAAACTTACCGAGCAAGCAGCGTCCAATCAGCGGCCCATTACGATATCCATTATTAGATAATTACATGTAACATTAACTTAAATAAGGCATTTGGCCAATTATAATGAACTAATAAAGCATAGAACAAACTATGCATTCATAATTCATAATTAAAGAATAAACATGCCAAACCTATGTCATTTTCATACATAAACTAATCTAAAGAACGGTTTCGATTCTGTTTTAATTAACCAAGGTAACTAGATCATTTCAGAATCGTTATGAATAACCTATTACCTACTTAGCATGCATCGCTTTTAAGGCGTTCCTAGATTGCCTCAACGACATTTTTAAGTAAGGATTAACTAAATTATCATACTTCGATTTAAAATGTTCTCGGATCGTTTCATGGATACTTTCAAGTAGAAATTAACTAAAATAACAAGCATTGATTCGGAGCATCCTTAGGTTATTTCGAAGTCACTTATAAGCATGGATGAACTAAACTGACATATATCGATTCGAAGTATTATTAGGTTATATCGAAATTATTTTCAGGCATGAATTAACTAAATTTAACATGCATTGATTTAGGGCAATCTTAGGCATAATACTCAGTCCAATTCGTCAGACTAATTCTAAACTAACATGCATCAATTTAAACTGAATTCAGCTGAAATAGAACATGCGTAATCGAAATTAATCTAACTAATCCTAAACTGACATGCATCACAACTTAAGGGCTAAAACATTTTCAAAACTACTAATACTTAGGAGGCGAGAAACACCCACCTCACTCCAAGCTTAAGGTCCAACTTAAGGATTGGTTCGGTTTGGCTTGCATAGGATTGATTCGTTCCCTCGTTTCCCCACGTCGCAAGCTGCTGCTGCAGCCCCGTTTTGCCTTCTTCCTTCCTCTTCCTCTCCGCATCACCCAGTCTCCGGAATCGAGTCCCATCGCTGACAGCGTGGGTCACAGCTGCTGTGACGCTTAGGGTTCGAAAACCCTAGCTCTCCAAACCCTCGATTTGCGTGGCTCGTAGCGATTGCCGGACTCGAGCCTACCGCAAACCCTCGCCGTCGACCTATGCTGTCATCGATGCCTGTTCTCAATCCCAATCCCCTCTCTCAATCACCAGCCGTGAGTTTGGTTCACGGCTCTGTGCAAATCAGCGGGCGCCGGGAGTGGCGATGTCCGCCGGCCGTTGCGCCGTCCCCCGGTCAGTCTCTCTCTCTCTCTCTCTCTCTCTCTCTCTCTTAACTTGGTTGCCGGGAAGGGGGATCACGAGGGCCAGAAGAAGAAATCCCCCCTTCGTGTTTTGCCAAGGAAAAAGGGGACTTCAGGCCCCCTTTTTTTGGGTTTCTTTTATGCCCAATTGCTACAACAACCCAATTTCCGATCCCAAATTCGTTAACATTCAGTCTAGGCATTGGGTTGAAACGTTCTAAAAACCGGGGTTCTAAGGAAATTTGGGAAACGATTAAATAAATCAAATAACGATTTTTGAAGGCATGAGTTATCATCAACTCAAAAAATTTTATAAATAATTGACGATAACATTAATAATATAAATAGTGACGAAATATTCTTTTTAATAAAATTATCGCTCACATAAGCACATCAGTAATAATTCAATTCATATAGTTACTAAAAATACGAATTTTATAACGTAGAAGACAATACAGTCAGTTTAACGTGAAATAAAGAATGCAGATCTGACAGAACTCTTTGTAATTTGAAGTGATCCAATTATCAACAACGGCATCCGTCTAATATGCTGCTCCTGCTTCCTCATATTTCTTTTAGAAGGTAATTAGATCATCTTCCTCATGCATGTTCCTTTCCCCTACCCATCTTCCTCTTAAACAGTCTTCTCTTCAGAAGAAAAATGGAAGATGTAGCTTCTAATGACGATGAATCTCTACCTTGTCTTTTCGCACTTTCTTGTGAACGTTTCTTTTTGTGATTAAATGTGATTCGTAATTTGCCTCAAAAATAAATGGAATCCAAAGTGGGAGCCTAAAATCGTATCTAAGTACTTAGAATCTTAGATGGTGTTTGGTGGACAGAAAATGATTTTTCGAAAAAAATAATTTTTTATGAAAAATATTTTTCAAAGAGAAATAGATTTTTATGTCATATTTTTCGTCATTCGGTGTAAGATAAATCATTTTTTATGGGAAAAAGAAAAAATCAATTGAATTATTTAAGTGACAAAAAGTCAACTGAATTGTCGCAACGAAGATAAATATTAACAAAAAAAAATCTCGAGGTTGAAATTTAGATTTGCATTTCTTTTAATATTTTTCTATTCTATAATAAAGTTTTGATCCAAACCGTTGAAATTGTTTTAGTGGTAAAAATTATTGACCAAATTGTGTAAGTGGCGTAAAATATCGGCTCATCGTGGTGAAGATAAATATAAATCTGGAACTCAAAATATGGATTCGAGCTTATTTTAATCTTTATAATTTGATAATTAAATTTCAATCCAAACCATTGAAATTATTTTAGTAGTAAAAAATGTCAACTGAATTGTTTAAGTGACAAAATATATTGACTATATTACCGTGACGTAGATAAATGTTAACCAAATGAAGAAAATTGAGCTCAAAATCTGGATTTGAACTTAGTTTAATATTTTTCATAATATATTTAAGTTTCTATCCAAACTGTATAAGCTAGATTTGCTCTGAAATTATGACTGATCATATCATCAAAAGAGTTGAGAAAAGAAAATCAACTTTCTTTTTCTCAAAAAAAAATCATTTTTCTCTATTAAAGAAAAAATAATCTTATTTAAAAAATAATTTTTCATCTTTTATTATACCACACAATAAAAAATTGAAAGCTATTTTTTAGAAAAATTATTTTCTCCAAAAAACCACTACCTTAATGAGTTTCTAAAGGTGTAAAAGCACGTCCTCGCAAAACGAGAAAGAAAAAACGTGCATAAATAACCACTTACAGTGGAATCAAATTTAATAGAGTGGTCCTTCAAGGTTTGGGACATTGAGCTATCTAACTCGCCTTTTGTTCCATGACAAGTGGATGATCAATGTGCAAATTTCCCTCTCAAGAAAAGCAGCCCCATTTACACATCATACAGTTCTCTAAACCCATTCATCCCCCCCCCCCCAAAAAATCTTCAATTTAGGGTCTGTTTTTTCGTTGAAAAATATGTATAGATAAATGGCTAAAATTGATTAAGATTGATCGAAATGAGTTAAAATAAGTTAGAGTAGGTATTTTTTATTAAATTGGGTTGAAATTGATTGAAGTAGAATGAATGGGTTAAAGTTACTTGAAGTGGGTTGAATATTTTTATATGATAGATAGAAGTTGGTTAAAATAATAAAATGTGAGTTGAATTGGATTGAATTTGGTTGAAGTACGTTAAAAGTGATATTTTTTATTAAAATTTATGAAATAGGCTAAAGTAAATTGATATAAGTTAAAGACCTCAGTTAATTGAGGTTCGTAAATTTAAATTTACCAATAGGAAGAGCAAGGCAACATCCCTTTTTCTTTTCCTTTTCCCACGAGTGAAGGTCTGTTTATTCAGCTGTGTCTCCGCCCGTGAGATTGGGCTCAGTCCAATCACAAAAAAAGCCCAATAAGGCCCAAAATAGCTTCTTGGAAAAATTTTAAAAGCAATAATAATTTAAAGATAATGGGGTTTGCTCGGTGGCTCAAGTGCTGCGTACCGCTTTCGTTGTATTTGATGCGCCCAGAACATACAATACAACTCCACTGTCTGCTGAACCTCCAGGAGTGGGAGAGAGAAAATAGAGAGACGCTGAAGAGCCAACAAAAAGTCACGAACTTTAAACTCCGTCTTTTTCCTTTTTTTTTCCCCCTTTCCCATCAAAAACAATTGAAATTGATCCAAACTCCTCAATTCATTTTCCTTGCAGAGATCAAAAAATTTGAATGTCCTTTTCAAATTTTGGATTGTTCCCATTTTCAATTGATTCAAACAGTGGTGGTGATGGCGTCAGTGTCGACGACGAAGTCCGGTTCGAACTGGCTCGACCGGCTCCGGTCGTCCAGGGGTTTTCCGACCGGCGACGACCCGGATCTCGACCGGTTCTTGTCCACCTCCAGCTCCGGTTCGGCTCCCACCACTGCGACGGGGTCGACTCACTCTGAGTCGACTCAGTCCCAGCCGGCGATTCGCGAGTTGAGGAATTCCGGCGGACGAAACGACGTCGGTGAAGCATCGAACGTCCTCTGTGATCTCTTCAATATGGGGGAGGGCAGTTCTAGAAGTTTCTCGAAGAAGAAGGGCTGCCGCAAGCAAGCAAACCCTAGATTTTGCGGCTCCAATGACAACAACAACGAATTGTGTTCTTCGGATGATTTGAGGAGAGATAAGAGCGAGAATGGGTTGGCTTCGAGCGGGGATAACAGCTTGAATGAGACCAGAGAGAAGAACGCTGCGAAATTTGATGTTGAAGGTGAGGAGAGAGAAGATGTAGATGTAGATGTTGATGTTGATTTGAAGGCGTATTCGAGGAGCGAGGTTTATGTGATTGATACGAGTTTGCCGGATTGGAAATTTGATGGGTGGGTTTTTAGGAAGAACGATGAGTGGAAAATCAAAGAGAAGAAGGGTAAATCCAGGGTATTTGGTGGGAAGAAGAGGAAGTTGCTCATGAGTACTTTGAATAATGATAAATCAGATAAAGATGATCAGAAGAAGAAGATGATGAAGATGAACAACAATGAAGAGGGTTTTTTGCCACTAAGTAAAGTAAGATCATTGATAACATTAATAATCCCCTTTTTTTGAGTCTCTTCTTTAGATTTCATTCCCTTACTTAGATTGACAATAAAAAAAGATTCGCTTTACATGGGATGTCAAGGATTATCTAGGTTTCTGGGGTTTTATTCTGTTTTTAGAACATGTTTCGTGGTTAATAGTGGTGTTTGTTAACTTGAACCTCAATATTGCATGCTCAAGAACCCAGATAAATTCATGGGTTTGTGGTTTTATTGGGTCTAAACATCAATTCAGGTAAGAATCATCAATTAGTTTAATCATTCACTTGGATTTGCATCTTCATGTTATCAGGTTGTGTATGTGACTCTGGAATTAGTTCTTATGTGGGTTTGTTCTTGTTTTTGCTGTTGGAATTATGGCTTGTGTGATGCAAAAACGAAACTAGTTGCCTATGACTTGGTTTTATCAGCTAGAAATTTTGTATCATACGATTGGTCTATTATATCAGAGATGTATGTGTGTGGCCAGCTTTGTTTCTATTCTCTGATCACTTTTGCTTTGAAGGTCTGTCAATGCTTTATTAATTTGCTTATATGGCGTTGTCTGTTTGGTTGAGTGGCCTTGATGTGTAATATCTGCTCTTATTTTAAGATAGCCTGGAAGAATCTCATTATGGCAGCATTTGCTGATCATTTAACCTCCATATTCTATTCATCTTTCATGGCTGTAGATTTGTCATACCATGGGGGTGTTCAACTCTTGAATGGACTGTGATTCCGCCCCACTAAAACATATTGCCTGTTAATCATATGATACATGTCCTCCTTATGTTGGGAGTATTCAATGTACTCTGTCTTTCTCTCTCCTATTTTTCTGGATTCATAGTACTGTTTGGCTGGGTCCTCTTAGTGGTTGATTATTAGGGCTTTCTTGTTTTTCTCATTAAGGTCAAGGGCAAGCATAGGATCATATGCTAATTAAGAAGTTGTGTTTTCTTTATCGTGGAATAGCATTCACATGTCCAAATCTTGGATTTCGATAGGTTGGTTGTAGTTTCTCTGACAGAAGCAGAATTATTTAGATTAGTATCTCGATTGGTTCTTTATTCCTTATTTATTCCTCAGATGGCTGATAACTGTATGATTTTTTGGGTTTTGGCTATTGTTCCAGGCATAGTTTTGGGAAATTGGCAAGAAATTTGAAGTTGGGAGGATCTTGATTATTAGAGTTCAATTTTAACCTATACAGTAAGGAACTTAAAATCAGACCATCCCATTCTAGTGAATTTTATCTTATTCTAGTGAATTTTATCTTCTATTGCTACTGATCCATAGCCTAACGTAAAGGAAGAAGCGATGAGAAAGGAAGATGGGAAAAATGGGCATTCTTAATTGACCCAGTAATGGAAGGGGAAAAAAAAAAATGGCATTCTTAATTGACCCAGTAAAATTTTTAGTTGCATCATTAAATGAGGCAAACCTTATCCAATTTTGTGTCCAGTTTGGTTGGCGACTTTGTAAGTTAACATCTGCGGGTCTTACTAGCACATAAAGCATGCATTTAGAGGACATGCAGTTTTAATCGCTTGTTTACCGGGCACAATTTTGAAAAGGTGATATGTGTTCTGAAGAAATTTCACTCTTTTTACTGTTCTTTTAAAGTCAAGATGAGTTTGGAACAATCTTATTTCAGAATGTTCTTGGTTGCTTTTGCTCCTTGATTTCTGCCTGAAGGAGTTAGCAAGTATAGATGTATCCGCAGTCTCATTTGCCGGAGAACTTTTGCTGCAATAAAGAAAATCTTACCATTAAGTGCATTTGATTTCTACATTTAGTTTGATCCTATGCAAATTTGAACGGGTAATTTGCTGCTGTCAATTCTCTATATTGGTCACATCATATAAATTTGAAAATTACAATGAGAATTGCTAGAATAGTGTTGATAAGATGTTACATACCTGATGAAGCCAAATCATTGCAATAATGTTTTCTACGCATTATAACTAGTTGTGGAATAATTTTATAATTTCTAATAGCTTGCTACGCTGCAGTGTTGATTTCTATGGAAGCAGATACCTCAGGAAACTAGTTGCTAGTCTCTGGAGTTTTGTTCTTTGCAATGTTTTAGGCTTTCACAGATATCTCATTTCTGTTGCTATGGTTTTGAAATTTGCACTTCAGGTTCCTTTAACATTGGCTGAAGAATGTAACCACGTAGTATTTGATGTTGGGATAGCATGTCTTCTGATGCCCTTCGAGTTTAAGAACCTTGTCCAATCTGGTGCACTGAAGCTTATATTTTGTCCCCCCCCCCCCCCCCCCCCCCCCCAAAAAAAGAATATTCTGCATTTAATGAATGTGAGGATTTTTATGTAGGATCGTATCCTGATTGATTTTTACATGCAATCTTTTTTGAGATTTTCTTTTCTTATTTTAGGGTTGCTTTCTGTCATGATCCTGATCTGAATGCTTTCTGCATTTTTTGCTGCATTTGAAAAATGTATATATATCACGAAGTTAGCTTTCCATATTATCTCTGTAGTTGAAAATGGGTGCTTCAATAGTTATCTAAGCATTACTGGATCATATATTATATCCTCTCTAATCAAGGTGATTGGAGATCAAGTTATGGCCACTTTATGGCTTTGTGATTGGTGACAATATTTTTTCTTTGTGGCTTCTATTATTTCATGCAGGAACAACCCAAGAATGATAAGAACGAACAATCTTTCAAGGCGACAACAGATTCTCTTGGCAAGGTTCCTCAAAAGAGGCAAGTGTTTTGTCTCCTTTAGTAGCTCCACTAGAATAGAAACATGGTGTGGAAATCCATCATCAAAACAACAATCGTGCTATAAGCTAAGTGCCTTTGATATAATACAGGTGTCCTTGCCCTAGACCACCGGATAAATTTGGACATGAAGGCTCTTCTGTAGTCCTTCTAAAATCGATTCCATTGAGCAACAGCAGCGGAGCACCAATACTAGGCAAAAGCTCCCACAAGAAACGCCTGAAACAAATGAAGGTTGTATGAGTGAATGTGAGGGAGTTTTTACTTTTTAGTGGATGACTGCCAACAATCAGCCTTGCCTTTTTTGTGGCATCAGATCAATAGCAACCCAATCCTTTGCACAGAGTGATGACAAAGATATATGGGAGACTTCTGGTTTCCATTTTGCCTCTGCGATGAAGATGCTAACTTGGGCTAGGACTGTAAATTGCTCCCAAATTTTGTTGTATTTAATCAAACATATTATTATTTTCCCAATTATATGATATATATCTCAATTCTTGGTCCTATAAAAGATGTCGAAAGTTCTCGGAATTTAATTTTGTTGACATCTCCTGATCTTCCCTAAGCCTACAAATCCAAAGCGGTTTTTAAATTTAAGTTCTAATATAGGGTATGCTTCTCGGCATTTAAGGGTAAGACTGCTAGTTCTGACTCCTAGTACTCCGTTGGGACGGAACTTTTAGGATATGAATTCGGATTTTAATTGTGGCGGCAGGTAGACTTTTCCTAACACGCTATTTTGAATATGATGAGTGATTCACGTTTGCTGTTTTTCATTCATCCGACTATGCACGTTTTTGGTAGGCTGCAAAATTGGCATCTTAATATTGGTGGTTAGAAAGTGGAAGAAACTGTGAAGCTATGTAGGTGTGTGAATTGTGATGTCGACAAGGCTAGGTTGAGAGGGGGTTGGGTATCCTCAGAATTTGCTCACCAATCAACTCATAAAGGGGCATGCAACAAACAATTACTTTGTTGACTTAGACTGTTTTGGCCTCTCATATTACCCATTTTACCCAAAACTGGTCTGTATGGCTGCCCAATCTCCGATTCCATGGCTTTCTCTCTCTCTCATCAAGTTCACCACCTCTAGTTTCACTGCAGAAACACCTTCCTGATGGAATGGCATGTCTGGATATGACAACCCACTTGTGTATTTGTACAGAAAAAAGGGAAGAATTAGCTATAGCAGTGCTAGTGATTTTGCTGCCAGAGGTACCTTGTTCTTTCAGACCTATTTACAAACATGTCATCTGCATTCATTCTGACTGACAATGCATAAACTGCTAGTTTCTGATGTACTTCCTTTGTCTAGGTTCGATTTCAAAGTACCCAGATGTACTTGGAGCTCACGACATTGATTCATAGATCGATGACAGTCCTTGTTCATAGTTTCCATGATCTTATGTAGGATGCAATGACATCATTGAGTCAAGATGGCATTTTGAAGTAAGAAATTCCCATTTTCATTAATCTCAGTCGGGTGTGATAGAAGAACGTAGCTCACAGTTAGAGAGAATTGGGTTTCTTCACAACTCACAAGCTGAGCGTGGCACATACAGTTAGAATTAGAGATGTTTTGAATCGACAAGCTGCTTTCTTTTACAGCACTAAACATCTGCTATAGGTCATTTGGAGTATTTAAGGCCATTTCTAACCGATGAGAAAAGGATTCAAGTTTGTGCGTGTTTTTTTCCGGATGGGAACCGCGACAAGAACAAATTACTGAGGGTGAGTAGGAGCCATTGGTCTAATCTCAATAAGCAAGAAGCATTTTCAGATTCTGCAGTACAGTGTAAGTTTCCAGATGTACTTGGACACAATTTTAGGAGCACAAGCAACCATTGGTAATGCAGTTCAGGATCATCATTTGCTTCTTTGCTTCAGTACTGTGGAGAAATCAATTTTTGAAATGATTCCTTCATGTACATTTACATGTTTTACTTGCACTTCTGTGAAATCTTTTCGAGACTGCTGCTTCATAAGTTTGGCATTTAAGTTGTCAACTTTTGTGTAGGTCATATGGGCTTTCAAAACCACTATTTCTTACTGCTCCTTGATGGGTCTGGGTATTCACCCCTTTTTGATCCTATGCCAGATTTATTAATTTTCATTGAGGTAAAAAATCCTTTTTAATTAATTTTTTCCTTGCTTTTGGAAACCCTATTAGATATTTTATGTCAAAGTTTATTAATTGTGACCAACAGTGTGTTTGGATGGGGGTAGACAGGAGGAATGATAGGGTAGAGATGTTACATAACCAAACATGAACTTGTTTTCAAACAAACTACAAAACTAGCCTGCGAGATCGGATTATGGATTGGTCGAGTGAGCTTGAGAACATCAGATGCAGGGAAAGACGACACATTCATGACCCCATTATTTTAGCTATTAGTCATGCCAAATTGGTGATCAATATGGTTGGAATGAAGATTTTTAGTCAGTTATTCACCTGTTTCTCCATCTTTCATTTCCTAAACTAGCATATCCAATCAAGGTAAAATTAAAAACTGTCCCTTGCCTTCGTGTCCCTTACCTATGGTTCCCTTTCATGACATCCATTCCAAACTTAAGGCATATTCTTTTCAAATTATGAGAAATATTTATTGCTGTTTATCGCAGAAACATGCAAACATGCTTAACGGTTGAAGAAAATATAATTAGATGTTTTCAATAATTACTTCAAATACGCTGACTTATATTAAATTATGTTAAAAATTACTAAAAATTTTAATAATAAACATATTAGAAGAGTTACCGGACAATGTATTTGGGGGGAAATTTGGCTGCTCAAGTGGGAGTAGACTCTCAACATCTAATCCCAGTCAGATGCAGCAAGTACAAACAAGTAGAGGCTTTGTATGGTCCACCAAAATGTTCATTTCCTGAGCCAGCCGTAATCTTTGACTCCTTGGTTTCCAACCTCATTTTATCTACAACTTTATTTCTAGTCTTGGCAGTATTATGGTGTAGGCTCGTTAGGTATGATGACATTTTCTAGGCTTTTTTTTTTTTTTTAATGACTTTACAGCATATTTTTTTAAGTTGAGCCATTCAGATTCTGTGTGGGAATAAGAATGACGAATTGCAACTATGAATAAATCGTCCCAATCCACTGGTAGCGGTAGGTACGAGTGACTAAACTTTTCTGGAGATTGTTGATCTTACCTGTACATGTATGGAAAAAATTGTGCAGTATTTAATGAGCAACAAGGTGTAAGATTGCGTGCCAGTTTGCTCATGTAGGGTAGTGTAGGAATCGTGATCCACTATTTCAAGTTGCACAATGGCTTCTGTGATTGTCATGGTGGCATGTCAAAATATTTCGACCCAACAATCATGCAAGGACCTCGACAAGGAGAGAAAGTGGGGTACAATGATAAACTACAAAAGAAATAGGTCTGCTACAAATACGTATCTTGTATAAGTGTGCTACAAATAAATATCTATAAAAGAAATAGGTATGCTGCAAAAGAAATTTTCAACCCCTCAATATGCCTGATCAGAGCAAAAAAGGCATATATTGAATGAAGAATCCGAACTCATATAACGCTTGATGATGACTCTAGGAGGTTTTCTTTCCCCCCTATTACCTCTAACCACTTTGTGAGGTGGCAACCCCCCTTTCCGGGATTCGTCGAACTTAATTTTGACGGATCAATTAAAAACTCCTCAGTAGCAGGCAGATCCATATTACCTGATTGGACTGGCAAACTACTCAAAGCAAGAGCAACATACTGTGGACTAAAATAGACATCCATTCTTGTGGCCGAAGCAAGAGCTCTTAGAGATGGAGTCAACTCAGCAGTCTAAGCAGGTTTCAACAAAATTGTCATCGAAGGTAATAACCAAATTATGATTCAAGCATTACAAGGCAGCATCCCCATCCCACGGCAAATATCCAATATTAATGAAAACGTTCGCGCGTGGTTGAATCAAAGATTTCATTTCATTATCAATCATAACTTATGAGAGGCGAATGTGTGAGCAAACTGGCTATCAAAATTCGAGCATTCTATCACATTATCTTCATTTTCTTCAGATTGTTGTTTTTCCTCCTTTCTTAGGACCATCTTGGCTGATGATTTTGTTTGGTGTACTCTTGTGAAAAGAGACGCCTAACTTTCACTCTTTATCATTTACCATTGTGGGAAAAAAAAAGTATCTTGTATAGCATTAGCTTTTATCAATTTCATCTTAATGCTGTGGAACCATGCTTTCGGCCGTATTCAAGGCCGTTTGATGGAATGGGATCAAGGATGTGATCGATAAATATGGGGACGGTTTTTGACACTTAGATTTCATCTGTTTTATTCAATTCATATATGAGAAAGTTAGATTCCAAAAGTATGAATTTACATAAATCAGAGGATAAAGTCTACTCAAACTCATTCCTAGAAATTCTGATGATTCCTCACAGACGAGATTTGAGATTAAAAAACATTAAATGACCATCAAATATAGCAACTAGTGATTCAATTCATATACCTAGATCAAAAAGATAGTGAACCAAATGGCTTCTTTTTATTCATATTCATTTAATTCATAATTTGTGCGAAAACCAACTTTTCATAACTTGGGTGAGGATTATGAATATTTATAAACAAAAATGAGATACCTATGTTTGAATTCCACTTGTTCTTTTGAGAAAAAAAACAATTTGCACCCACTCTCTTTCAAAAAATATTAATACCCTAAACCCTATGCTAAGTTACAAAATCATTGTCCTACTTCATTTGTTTGCCACTTCTACATAGAGAATCCGAGTTCAAAATCCATTTTTAATTTTCACAATATCAATTTTTTTTAATTAAAATTCCGAGCAACCCATAAGACTAAAAAGGGCAATGAAGCAAGCGTGTAACATTTCCTTATCTCCAAACCAGTCACTCCAGCAGGCTATCTTCTCAATGAGTGTGTTATCCACAATTCCCTGACTTTGGTACGTTTGTTCTCAATGACTATGTAATCGTGTGGGAATGACATACAACATATCGATATAATGTGAAAGGACAACCTGCAAGTTGAATACCACAAAATATGTATTCTCTTATTGCTTACAATCAAACCATCATCACCTGCCCATATACAAAGCTGCTCACAGGGAGCCTTAGGAATGTATGTGCCAAATCTTGAGTGGCATCGAGGATGTTTTACGAAGATCACAAGGTAAGGTCACACAGGCTTGCACATCTTGGCAAACTAGCATTAGCAGGGATTGTGCACACTGAGTTTGTCTGTGGAGTTCAGTTTTGCTTAATAGCATTCCAAGCCTCTTAACTTCTGTGAGTGTGACCCAATAAAAATGGAAACACATAGCAGTCTCTTCTTCTTTACCACCATAAGAATAAGCCCATATCTATATGGTACATCACTAGATGTCCAATAACAGTAACTAGGAATACACAGATTGTTAACTAATCATGACCCAACTGGGATGTTCTCATGATATATAGTACAACTCAGACGTGGATTCTTTGTCCATGCACAACCATTTAACTTTGATAAGCGCCTTGTTTGTGTGTGGATATTCTTTTTTCCTTTTTCTTGGGAGTGGGGGTGTTGGGGATGATTGCCAGAGTACCAAAATCTGACTTTAGCTATGACACCTGGAGCTTGAAGAGGATAAGTAAATCAGTACTGCTGAACTCAGCTGTTCTTTCATTTACATGATTGTCTAAACCAGCATAACTCTCTCCCTGAACTTCTGCCTGAAGATAATCAGCATTGCAAGTCTGCATCAATCCTTTCTTCCACAAAGTGGCTGCAAATCACAACATGATAATCTCCATAGTCCCCAAAACAACTGTCTAAGCATCTGTACTTTTTCCGATCATCATCAGCCTCACGGCGTACCGGTTACAACTTACAACTTAAAGAAATACAGAACCCACAAAAAGTTAGTTACCCTGAGGATGATCTTCCTTTCTGTGCATTGGTCTGTCTACTCAGCTAAAGACTGTTCTCTCTCGGCCTCCCGTTGTACTTGTAGAGGCTCCAACCTCTCCACCCTGCCTGCCTTCTTCGGAATAATCAGACCATATCCTCCCTCTTTTCTTTTGTACAGAATGTTAATCTCACCTATATATCATTACAATAGATCAAACTCAGTTTCCACTTGGAGCATTCAATAAACTTTAGAAGTGTAAGATTGCATACCAGTTTCCTCATTTCGGAAAGCGTAGAAATCATGATCCACATTTTCAATCTGTTCAATGGCTTCTGTGACTGTCAGGGGGGGGATTTCGAAGTTCTTTGTGCGCACAATCTGATCCCAAGGCGTCCAAAAAGGGTAGAATATCAGCTACTACAGTAAAAATAAATTTTACCCCCATATTTAAAAATCCCTCCAAAAAGCTATTTCTGTGTCTCTCCTTCAGGAATTTTCTGTGTCTCTCCTTCAGGAATTTTTCTCTTGTTATTCCGGGTCTTATAGAATCATATGAACTGAACACAACAAATAAAGCATGAAATAGGACTTTACATGCGTCTGCACCCCCTTCCCCTTGCTTAGGTGGGACTCGAGATATAGCTTCGGATTTGAAGGATTGGAGTATCCCAATTGTTGGCATTAGTCTAAGCTCAGATGGAGAAAAGACATACACTACTCCATGAAAATACTTAATATAAGCAAGAAAAATGCAGCAGACCAACCTCTCGAATGAAGGCCTTCTCAGTATCAACTGGAGCAGTTTCCACTTCCTCCTCCATATAAGCAACATCATCATACTCCTCCAAATAAGCAAACTCATCATCCTCCATGCTTCTTCTCCTGCGGCGAAGAATAAGGTCAGACTCCTTATCCTTAATCTTCCTCAATTTTCTTCGCACAATTGACGACACCAAATCAATGCTCCCATAAAGAGTCTCAGCATCTTCCTCAGCTCGAAATACCCCATGCTTCTTTGTGAACACAGTCACCTACAAATAAAATTGCACATTCCTCAATACAAGCATCATGAAATGATCTTGCACACTCAAAACAAGAAATTTATCGCAATGGGTTGAATGGGTACCAACCTCACATCTTCTGAGCCTTGCCCCTCTGCCAAGCTCTCCACCTCGAGCAGATAAACGGACATCCACTCTACTCACCAAATCGTTATGGTTCATTACCGCTTTCCCAAGCTTCTCTTCCACATAATTTCTAACATTATCATTTATCTGCACAAAGAGTTTCAAACATCAGATTTTCATCCGCAAAATCAACACAAAATCTTCATTATTGATGCACCCAACAGTTAGCTTTTCCAAACTTGCTCAAGAATTGACATCAAATAACCCAAGACAAGTAAATTAAAGGCAAAAATAGAGAAACCCATTCACATCAAAAACAAAAAAGCTTGCATCTTTTGGTTATTCACAACAAATTTCAAGGTGGGCAACTAAGAAATCGACTCAAAACATCAAGCTATTCAAACTTATCAACACCCACATGAAAAATCCATAAGAATACATGACAAGAAACAGTGCCCACATCAAATTGCAAGGTTAGCAACTGATAAATCAACTCAAATTAACGAAGTGTTCAAACGTTTCAACACCCATATGAAAATTTCATAAGAAATACATGAAAAAAACAGTGCCCGCGTCAAATTTCAAGGGAGACAACTAATAAATCGACTCAAATTATCAAAGTATTCAAACATTTCAACACCCACATGAAAATTTCACAAGAAATACATTATACATGAAAAGAAAGAGTTCCCACGTTAAATTTCAAGGAGGACATGTGATAAATCAATTCAAAATATCAAAATATTCAAACATTTGAACACTCACGCGGGTGGATATTTCACAAGAAATACATGAAAGAAACAGTGGGCATTGCATAATTTGAAGAGAAAATACCTCGATATTACGGCCTTGGAGCATGAGTTTGACAGAAGCAAGAGGACCATCCCATGACATACAGACAACAGGCAATTTCTTGGGTCGAATCCTCCGGACAGGAGTTGCAACAAGCTTAAAATTGCTCCCAGTAGAGGTAGAGCCATTCGCAAAGCTTGAATTGAAAGAGGAGAGATTAGGGAGAGAAGGTTTAGTGGTTACTGAGAAATTGATGGAAGAAGAGAGAGAATGAGAGAGCTTTTTGTGCATGTTAATAGCTGAAGCACACAGAGTTGCCATCTTTTTTTCTGAATCTCTTGCTTCCTTTTGGGAGATAAAACAGAAATCAGAATTCGGGGTGTTGAAATGAGTGTGGGTATTTTCTAGAAAGGATGAAGACGAGAGAGACAGAGAAAAAGGGGGTGACGTGGTAGATTTTCCGAATGGGTCCAGATTCCTGAATCCGAATTCGCGTGGGTCGGGCCCTTCTCACTGTGAGAAATAAAGATCCAAAGTCCACTTTGGGGTACATGGGGCACTGGTGTTGGATAATGGTCTCAATTCTTTGCATATCGTGTGGGATATTTTCGTGGAAAGATATGCCCGTACACATCCATGAAGGGCATGAGCCTTAGCCAAATTACAAGTTGGACGACTGTTTGACCCTCCACGTCTCAGAATATCTACAATACAATTTTCATTTTTAGAACTTTTAGTTTCAGGAATTTTAGGTGATAGTCCTGCCCGTTTGAGTGGAGTCGAGTCGAGCTTGAATTTGTCGTGCTCAAAGCTTGGCACGTGAGCTCGCATCAAGCTCGTGGTCTAATGAGCTTTGCTAAAATCCTAGGTTCACTTTAAGTGTAAGCTTGACTTATTTAAGGCACAGATAATGACTTGCATTTTAGAATTAGGATATGAACCTCGCCTCATACAATGAGGCTTTCAAATAAATGTAAAGGATTAGGGAGTGTACTTAATCTGTATAGCTATAGGATAGTTGTAATTGTCTAATTATTGATAATTAATTGCTTACGAACTTCATTAGTCAGTGTGAGAAGATAAAAACTTTAAATTGTAAAAAGGCGAGAGAGGAGAAAGGAGATAAAAGTTGGATTAGAAGACAAAAATACACCATAACGTTGTAATAATACGACCGCAAACGATATTTTTTTTGCGGTCAAAATATGCAAAAGTTTAATTATTTAAACCCTAATATTTATTTGTTAGTAAAACTTGTCGGCTTGGATCATAGGTTTGGCGAGCTCACATACATGAATTTAAGGCTCAAACTCAACTCGAATACCAAATAAGTTTGACTCGCGCTCCGAGAAGCCAAAAATTGAGCCGGCTTGCGAGATGAGCAAATTGGGAAGCAAATTGAATCTACCGGATTATCGTTGTATAAATCCAAAATCCAGCGAGTTATCGAAATGGTTAATTTTTTTGAATAAAATCGAAGAATGTGAATTTGAATATTAAATCGGATTTCAACAAATTGGTGACAATTTCTGGGTCATTGGAGAATAGCCTTGTTCGTTTTTCTCAGATTTGGGGCCAGAGGAACGATGATTAGGTTCACAGTGGTCCGAATTGCTTATTAAATTGGAACTCAAATCAAGGCGCCCAAAACGTTTCTGGGCCCATTTTTCACTTTTCCTTTGTTCAAACCACGTTAACCATGACAGCCTTTTCCGACAAGGCTAAATGCCAAGGCCTAAGACTCGTCTACCCTTTCTCCTATGCCAATTCATGTACGCTTGTAGTTTTGGATCCAAGCCATGGTCCAAGTCCAAGGCCAAGGCCAACCTTTCTCTGTCTCAAAGGTTCATTTGTTTGTTGTGTTCCCACCTGTCAAACGACCACTGGCAGACAGTTAATTTTTTATTTGATCTTAAATTCTCTATTTTATTAAAGTTAAGCTACTATTAATCTAATAAGAAATAGAGCTCTCTCATCATAGATTTTCTCCATTTATAAGACTCAAACCCGATACCCTACTTAAGAGGAATAAATGTCAAATCATTTGAACCAACTTATGTTGGTAGTAGACAGTTAATTTTATGGTATAGGACTAAGACATAGTGATTTAAATGATTTGATGCTTATCTCATTTTTTAAAGGAACAATTTGATAATTATTTTTGTTGGAGTGTAATAGTGAGGCTTGTTCCACATTGATAAAATTAATGAGCTTGAGTATGCATATAAACTTGTGAGTTGCTCCACCCATTGTCAATTGATTTTGAGTTGAAATTTCATTTAAACTTATATGTATGACTTTTGGTTGAAGGCCCAATTCATACAGAGAATTTAAATAAGATAGAAAGAGAGGAAAAGCCAAAGAGGAGATGGTGGACGGTGGAGTGAGGGGACACAAAAGTGAAGAAGAGACGGGGGAGGTGGACAAAAAGACAGAAAAGAGGAGAAAGGAAATTAAATAGAGAAGAGAAGAGGGAGACATTGGGGCGAGAGAAAATAGCTAGTTGAATCATTAGTGTTGACAATATCACATATGAGTTGGACTTTCACAATGGAAATTTATGAGAAAGGACCGTCGTATATAAACTAAGTACGCTACTCCTCTTATTATATTGTCAACTAGTTTTCGGATGAAACCTCACTCGAGTTTGTTGCTATTGGTATCAAAGTTGATGGTGCATTCGACTGGACGAAAAGGTGCAAAATGGTAGATCCCATGGACGAGCTCAGTGAAGTGGCATGCGTATGTGATCAAGCAAAAACACATTTGCTGCCTGTGTGGGTGAGCTCTTTCGTGGTATGTGAAAGTACCATGGACAGGAGCGGATAACGCATGGCATGCATGATCAGTACTCCTAGAACAAAGTAGGTGGCATGGAGACTCGATGCAGACTGGAATGCGAAATTCTGTGGAGTAAAGTGCGTGTGTACTCTTGATGGTTGACTTGGCACATTGGTAAAGGCTACCGCTCAAGGATGAGTTCGTGTATAGATATAGGTTGGAAGACAGTCATGTGTGAAGGGGAGATTGTTGGGAATGTCATACATAAGTTGGAGTATAACATCGTGATTTTAAGAAAGACTATGGTTTATGAGGCTAGTGGATTGTTCCTCCTATTGCCAATTAATTGGTTTTCGGATAGAACTTCACTTATGCTTATTGTCATGGACCTTGACCGTAATCAGCTCCCTCCTTAAATCTTTAAACAATTAGAAAAAAGAAAACGTTAGCTAATTAAACCTTGGAAAGACAGAGGATCGGAAGCAATTAATTGGCTATTAGATGATGTACAATTAGACCATATTAATCTTTCGTCAAGACGAGTTACTACGTACTCCTAATGATACGTGTTCTCATTCCAATATATACATGTACCTATGCATATGTACATAATTACATGTGCGTGTGAGAGGGAGATACGTGTATATATTTTGTTCATAATATGCATTTTCTTATGCGTCTCCTAAGACTAAGTAGACTCAGCGTTGCAACTGATTGAATCCAATTTGTGTGGTCAGCAGGAGAGAATAAAAACTTGGTGTGGAGTGTCATTGTTAGAATATGAGGAATCATGACTATGAGTCAGAAAACCGAGCGCAGCCAGAATCAATGACTTTTTTTTTTCAGTTCAATTGACAAATACTCCATCTCAATCCCCTCAAATGAACTCTGTTTATTTTCCTTTCCTCTAGTACCCACATTCCCTTCTATCCTGAAGAACAAATTAGTACGACAGATCAACAATTAGCGATCAAACCTAACCCATTACTATGGGCGGTGACTGTTGCGTTATGTTAATCTCCGAAAAGTACCAGGCCCCTACTCAACTGATTATCCGCGAATATTTAGTTGTCACCCACTTCTTGACTTGTTCTTTTTGTCGGTAAATTGGAATTAATAAATGGGTAAAGTTGGTAAAGACTGATAGAAGTTGGTATATTTTTTGGAATGATTAGTAGAAGTCGGTTAAGGTTGAGAAGGATCAGAAGAAGTTGGTATAGGTATAAGTTAAAAGGACGTTGGTAAAAAATGTAAATGAGTGGGGATTTTCTTGTAAGAATTTTTGAATAAAATTGGTAAAAGTTTGTAGAAGCTGGTTGAAATTGATTGAATTTGGTTGAAGTTGGAAAGGATTGAAAATTTACCAATGGAAAAATAGACCCCTAGTGTCGGTGAAGATTCACAAATAGGTTCTAGCTACCCGCTTTAAATCTTTATGATAGGTATAGCCATACAACCATCAATCATGCATTAGAGTCTAAACTTAGATCGTGTTTGCTTGAGGAAAAATGATTTCTGGAAAAAATTATTTTTCATGGAAAATATTTTTTCAATGAAATTAAATTTTCATATCAAATGTTTTTTTATTTGTTTGATGCAAGATGAAATAATTTTTTCATGAGAACATTCTATAACAGGTATAACAATAGAAACTGTGTTTTGTTTGTAAAGATGCCTGACTTGAATGTGAAGTGAAATATTGTTGTGGTGAAAAATGCTAGTTAAATTTTCATGGTGAAGACAAATATTAACCACGGGAAGCAATTTTGCGCTCAAAATTGAAATTTGAGTTTCTTTTAATATCTTTCATCGCATAGTTAAGTTTCGATATAATCCATTAATATTTTTGCTTCGAAATTTTGGTTAATCATCTCATGAAGGGAGTAGAAGGAAGAAACTCAATTTCCTTCCTTTTCAAATGAAATTATTTTCTCTGAAAAATAATCTTCTATCGTTTACTTCACTAAACTACAAAAAACCGAACGATCAAATTGAAAACTAAATCATTTATTCCTTCAACGAGAGTCTCTAACCAAAACTAGATTCTCTAAACAATCAATCAAAGTTGAACTTGTTGCGTACGTCAAAGTTGAATTCACCACATGGCCCCATTGTAAAAAGCTTAGGAGAACATGATTCCTAATGTCTACCTAGAATTATACTGTACGTGCTCAGGACAACCAACAATTGGGGTGAACTTTCGAGTTTTGACCATTGACAGCCATGCATGCTCCCTTATCTCTTCCTCCTTTTTGACTTGTGCCCTCTATAAGACAAGGAATATGTATTTTTCAACTTGACCATGAAACAGACACTCCATACTTAAATATACAAGCTATCAAGGACGAAACGTACTCGTCATCGTGATGAGGTCTTTTCTAACTAATACCTTCGTAAAATAAATTTAAAAAATCTACAGCAAATTGACAAATTATGATCGCTCTACCACTATACTAGCACCTTAAACATAGGTGACTGACTGATACCCAAGTAGTGTGACATTAGTGGTTTTTTTAGCTCGATCGAGACTGCGGAAATTGATGATACATCCAACTCAATTTGGTTTTGAATTGTGATCCTCTAAAGTTAGAGGGAGATTATAATCTTGTAGGCTCCCAATCCAAAACGGCTGAGATTTCGGGCTGTAAAAAATGTTTACCTCCAACGACGAAAAAGAAAATTACTTAAAAATTCTCCAGGGTTAAACTAATAGACTATAAGATTGCAGTCTTTCTTCAAATTATATAGAATAATCCATACCCTTTGATCATATATAGGGGCTTGCAAAATGACTAGTAAAATTGAAGGTTGGTGGACCCAAAGGAATAATAACCATAGTATATATATATAAGGAAATGGAAGGTCATTGGAGACATAGATATTTGTGTAGCCTAATAGTCTATTATTCTAAACAATAAGGTGAGATGAGTGAATATTCATTGGTTTTAGGCAGAGTGGTGGGTGAAGTTTTAGACGACTTTGTGGCGTCAACTTCTCTGAGAGTGACCTACAATGGACGGCTCGTTGTTAATGCCTGTGAGTTTAAGCCTTCCCAACTTGCTCAGCCACCTCGAGTTGAAATTGGAGGTCCGGACATCAGAACCTTCTACACCCTGGTACGTAAGGCTCACCACCCACAATACTATTTGTTAGATGTTTGATCAAATTTAGCAGTTCTGCTAATAAGGTTGTCAGAGTTATTGGATCAGAATGCATGCTTAGCTCACACAATTCTACCAGATCTTAATCCGATTCACTACTTTGTTGTTGTTACTGGTTCTTAATTTAAAGATAGGGAAACTTGGGTAATCAAATTGGATAAAATATTGTCAACACTGGATGGCCTGTTAATCCATTCCCTCGATGAGTTCTTCCAGAGTCTTTGGCCTTGGAAACCCTACTAGTTTCATGTCTACAACATTTAATTAGTTTATCGTGCAAATTATACTATCTATTTAGTTATGCCGTGACTACGATATTATACACACACACATATAAGTGAGTTTGAACGTTGTGGTCGTGACATGTGTCTTTTTAAGTATTTATTAAGATTTTATTTAAAAATAAAAATTTAAAGAATATATGATTTAAAGTCATCATAATGAATAGTATATATCTTTTTAACGAAGAAAAAAAGGAAATAAATTATGAGATCAATTATAATATTTCTAAAAATATTTTATCTGAAATTTTAAAACAAACCGTATGTAACACGGATTTAAAAGGCTAGTATCTAACTAATTTTGATTTTCAAGCAATGCTTGGTAACCAAATAAATGCTTCATAATATATAAATCTAAAGTGTTGACTTATATCCATATACAGACCACCATTCCCTTTTGTACCACGCCCGGCAATCAGAACACGTACCACATTTATACGAGAGGGCAACAGAGTTGACGAGACTCAAATTGAGAGAAGGGATGGTTTGAACTTTGAATTTAGTTTTCTGGGAACATAAGGAGACAATGGGAAAATGAGAATCCATATGACTGTGATAGCCACTCGACTGGTAAAATTCTTTGGAGTTGTTATCAAGGACTTAGGTTCGAGTTCTATCTATAGCGATCTTTGCGCCTTATTCGTATTTAAAAAATTATGTAATGGTGGTACCGGTGTGTTTATTCTTATGAAAAAGGACGATAGGTTTTCAATGAAGAATAAAGGGGGAGAGAGGGGGAGGTGGCGATGCACTTGTACAATGCATGGGTATGTCTTGGGTTTTTATTTTTGTTTTTATTTTGTATTTTAGTTAATAACAATAGTTATAAGTAAAAATAAATGATTAATTAGTTCCTCATTATTTTACTTCTCTATATTAAAGTTTAAGAGAAAAGATTTTTAAATAAAGTCGGAATACGTAAATTAGACGTTACGTTATACAACAGCCTTGGTTTATAATGTAACATAGATAGATTTGTTTCTAATAATTTCTTTTTTACCCCTGGCAATATAGGTTATGGTGGATCCTGATGCCCCTAGTCCAAGCAATCCCCATCTTAGAGAATACCTTCACTGGTGAGTGGTGGTGACTTCTAAAACTTGCTATAACCTCTTGGTCTACATGTAAAAAGGATATTTGGTACCAATTAAGCCACAAACTCTTGATCTATACGTACGTAATTTGTGTAGCTTTTGTCATGATCACTTATGAAACCCACCACCTTGAACCAGTATAATTAGCAAATTTAAACTAAAAAGCTTTCAATTTTACTGTTTATAGTAATGTCAAAAGGTGCTGGAAAATCTCTAAAATCTCAAAGATAGCTTATTGTGTGCTTTTGGCCTTTCAAAGTTCTAGATTTGGTTCAATCTGGCCGAGAGACAAAACTTGATTCCTTATATTTAGGATGCCAAAGTTTGAACCAGGGCTGGACTACCCTTCGTACAAGGATTTTGTCTAAATTATCATCAATGTAACTAAAGTAAAAAGAAAATCCCTATTAGGAAGGGAACGAAAAAAATACACTAATTTCTTATCCAACAAACGTACTTTACCAATAATCGTAGATCATATACATGCATAAATATAATGACACTATGTTTGTGCGTAGGTTGGTGACAGATATTCCAGGAACCATGACGGCGGACTTTGGTAAGCTGTAACCTTGTTGATTTTTTTTTGTGCAAATCGTAGATGAGACCGTACGTATAATAATTATAGGGATTGTTTTCTTCATATTACGCAACATAGCTGATATGATACTGGCAACTAACAATAAGTTAATGTGAGACAAGTAATGGACTACATATTTGATGATTGTTAATTAGTTAGTTACAGCAACAATAACAGTACTGCTGCTAATAACAATAATAATAATTTGAATTTAGTCTAATGTGAGGATGGTTACGTGCGTTCGCAACATGTGCATGGGATCAGGGCAAGAGATAGTGAGCTACGAGAGGCCACAACCCACATCGGGGATACATAGGGTGGTGTTTGCATTGTTCAAGCAACTGGGAAGACAGACAGTGTACCCTCCAGGATGGCGTCAAAATTTCGAAACTCGAGACTTCGCACAGATATACAATTTAGGCTTACCTGTCGCCGCTGTGTATTTCAACTGTCAACGGGAGGGTGGCTCTGGTGGAAGACGGCGACCTCCCCTCATTATTCAATGAAACTAGCTATCTACTGTATTCTCTAATGTCAGTATGAGTGTGATATTGTTCTTCATCTAAGAAGCTGATACATGTACTTAAAGGTGGGCAATGGACCATGTTGGGCTGGAAAGCCTGGAATAGGCCAACTCATTAACTAAAAGGATCCGCCCAGTATATTTTTTAATGGACCGGACTGGGTTATGGGCCAAATGAACCTAGCCCGCACATGGCCTGCTCATTACCACCTAAGGAGTGTGTTTGGTAAGTTAATTTTCCAACTAATGCCTCCGTAATTTTTCACCTAAACTAAACCAGTCCAAATTCAAAGTTAGAAGATACACAACCAAGCTATTAAACAGATTGAGTTGGGTTGGCCCATGGGCGATTTGTTTTGGACCCTTTTAAAAACGGAACAAATTTGTGCAAAAAATGGTGTATAATAATTATCGTTATGCACAAAGTGTTGGTAATAAGTTTAACTAATTGAAACATGTAAATTAGTGTGTCAAGTAGGTTAAAAGAATAATGGGCTACTAAACGGGTCGTTAGTGTACCAACCCGGTCCGGTCCATTAATATTCCTCAATGGGCTTGCCCATTATCGGCCCGGTCCGTTATTGACCTGACCCTTTATTAGCCCTATTTTAAACAGGCTGACTGCTTAACCCAATGGATATCCGGTCCATTGTTCACCCGTACATGTACTACATTAGCATATCAAGGTTTCCCTTTTTTTGGATATTGAATTTAATTCTTTGTTTTTGCTGTGTTAAAATCATTAATTAACTGCCAACCACTTCATAAAAATTTAGCAAAGAAAATAGTTTAAATTGGGTTGTGAATTTCATATTCGACGGTGACACAGACGGACTTTTCAGGTTGATGACCGGGCTGGCATTCAGAATCAAATCACGTCAACTTTTCAACTTGGGCTAAACACCAAGCCCTAAAACTCGTTTACCCTTCTCTATCGTAGTTTAGCATCTGAGCTGGGATTCAGCATCATACATAGGGGTGCCTGACTGCCTACCCATGCTCACATTTTACCAAGAACGATGGCTACCTAATTCATACTCAACCGATAACCTTTGATATCTATATAGGTACTTCCTATATGGGTATTGTCCATGAATATCTATGAGTTTGTATGTTTACTATCCAATACACAGAATTGTAAGTAAGGAAGAGAAGAAGTAGTCTGCTAGAATTCAAGAGGAAAATTTAATTTCAATAGTTTGGATTGAAATTTGATTATTCGACGGAAAAAATTTAAAAAAAGTTCGAATCTAAATTTTGAGTTCAAAATTCTTTCATTTGGTTAACATGCATTTCCGCTATGACAATTGTTGTAAATGTCAACTAAATTGTTGTAATGGAGATAAATATTAGCCAAGTGAAACATTTTGAACTCATAATTCAAATTTGAGTTTCTTTTAATTTATCCCATAGGATAGGTAAGTTTGATCCGGAACTGTTGAAATTGAATTTTGCTCTTAAATTCTGGCCGACTTTATCATTATGACGGAGATTGAAAGATTGACTCATTGTAATTTTGTTTATTATACAAGAATATTATCGTCTCTCATTACTACTAATGGATACATGAATATCCATGTTAGGATTAATATCAGAATAACAGTATAGCGGAAGCGATAGAATGCAATAGAAAATCAGAAATTCAACCAATCACAAACAACAGAACAATAGGAAGAGAACAAGAACACAGGAATTTAACGTGGAAAACCCAATGTGGGAAAAACCACGGACGGCGACAGCACCAGAACAATTTACTATGAGCAGGAAAGTACACCACGATCACAATCACCTCAGTGATTCGATCAAAGAGCAGAATTACAATCTCTCTATTGTAATCTCTCACAAACGACTTTTACCTCTCAATGTGTTTATGAGTACTGAAGTGTTTTGAAACAAGGCCCTAGACCCCCTTTATATAGGGTCTGCGAGGTAGGATTTCCCCCTGAAAACCCTAGCTACCACCTTCCAAAACCGTCACCAAAGCGCAACCCTAGCCGCCACTTTAAGTGGGCAGAAAATTTCCCCTGGCACGGTCGTGTCGTGCCATGTGGCACGACCGTGCCACATGGCACGGGCACACCGTGTCACTTCTCTGCTGCTCTGTTCTTCGGTCTTCTATGTCGCGGCACGCCCGTGCCCATGCAGCATGGTCACCCCGTGCCTAAACCCGAGATTTTGGGCCATAAAACCCAACAATCTCCACCTTGGACCAAAGTCTCCAGTCTTCAATTACTGTCGTCGTCGTCACACCCCAAGGGGTGATGCCCCCTATGGGGCTATGCCCCGCAGGGCCCTCAAATACTGCGAATACCAACTGAGTTCAAGCAATGCTTGAACTTAGCTCTAGGAGATGATTTATATGAACTTTCCTTCATATAACCTGTCACAGTAGATGCCTGCAAGACATAGAGGCCTCCTTGCCTCAGACCCTTCAGCAGAATCCTACTGCCCTTTGAGACCTTCAGAACTCCACCTTCAGCTGAATATTTGCACCCTTTGGATTCAAGGGTGCCCAACGAGATGAGGTTACGCTTCAAGTCAGGAACATGACGAACATTCGATAAGGTCCTGACAGCGCCATCATGAGTCTTGATTTTAACAGTACCAATTCCAGTTACATTACACTGGGCATTATTGCCCATGTGAACTACAGTTGAATCAACTGGATCATATGTTGAAAACCAGTCCTTGTGAGGACACATATGATAGGTACACCCAGAATCAAGAATCCAATCAGAATCGCTCCCCCCTTCAGTAGAGGTAGCAAACAGAACGTCCCCATCAGAATCAGATTCAACAAATGAAGCTTCAGCAGGCTCCTCAGAATTATCTTCCTCTTTCTCCTTCTTCTTTTGCAGTTTCCAGCAGTTAGCAATAATATGACCCAATTTACCACAGTAATTGCAGGTCTTACCAGCATGAGGATTTTTAGACTTAGAACGGTTCTTACTCCTATTACTGTTCCCCTTTTCAGTTGCTGTACCCCTTACTGCTAATCCTTCAGCAGAATCATGAATGTCAAGATCAAACTTCTCTTTAGACAACAGGTTTGACTTAACATCTTCAAACGATATAGTATTAGAATTACTATATAGCATAATCTCCTTAAAGTGTTTATAAGAAGGGGGTAACGACACAACAAGCAAAATAGCCTTATCCTCATCCTCAACTTTCACATCTAGACTCTCCAAGTCAACAAGAATAGAGTTAAACTCATTCAAATGCTTTTGGACAGGGGTACCTTCAGCCATACGAAAGGTATACAACCTTTCCTTCAAACGGATCTTGTTGGCGAGACTCTTCGTCATGTAGAGTTCCTCCAGCCGAGCCCAAAGATCCACCGCAGTTGTCTTATCAAGCACCTCTCGCAAGACATGTGGTGCCAAGCACAACTGTATGGCTGAAACCGCTTTCAGCTCCAGTTCCTCCCATTCGTCCTCCGTCAACGACCCACGTCGCTTCTTCTGTTCTTCAGCCCATTGCTCATCTGTTGTCTTCTCGGGTTTGACATGAGGTCCCTTCAGAACCTTCCACAACCCGTGCTGAATGAGAACTGCTCTCATCTGCACCTTCCAGAGATTAAAACTAATCTCCCCATCGAATTTCTGAATATCTACCCTCATGATAGAAGACATCCTATAACCAGAGCTCTGATACCACTTGTTAGGATTAATATCAGAATAACAGTATAGCGGAAGCGATAGGATGCAATAGAAAATCAGAAATTCAACCAATCACAAACAACAGAACAATAGGAAGAGAACAAGAACACAGGAATTTAACGTGGAAAACCCAATGTGGGAAAAACCACGGACGGCGACAGCACCAGAACAATTTACTATGAGCAGGAAAGTACACCACGATCACAATCACCTCAGTGATTCGATCAAAGAGCAGAATTACAATCTCTCTATTGTAATCTCTCACAAACGACTTTTACCTCTCAATGTGTTTATGAGTACTGAAGTGTTTTGAAACAAGGCCCTAGACCCCCTTTATATAGGGTCTGCGAGGTAGGGTTTCCCCCTGAAAACCCTAGCTACCACCTTCCAAAACCGTCACCAAAGCGCAACCCTAGCCGCCACTTTAAGTCGGCAGAAAATTTCCCCTGGCACGGTCGTTCCCCTGGCACGGGCACACCGTGTCACTTCTCTGCTGCTCTGTTCTTCGGTCTTCTATGTCGCGGCACGCCCGTGCCCATGCAGCATGGTCACCCCGTGCCTAAACCCGAGATTTTGGGCCATAAAACCCAACAATCCACTTTCAAATGAAGAGGGAATACCCATAGTAATTACGGGCAAATATACTGGCACTGCCCATTACCAATTATTACTAGGTATTATCCCACCAAGTTTGAATAGGTAAAGATGGGTACCTATTTAGGACCTGCTCGTTATGAGCATATTGAACCTATTACCTACTCTAATATGCTCCAATATGCTCTAACCTGCTGAAACTTGTTAACTGTTAGTCAAACCTACTTTAACTTGTCTGCTCTAATCTGCTCCAACTTGCTCAAATATACTAACTGCTAATCAAATCTACTCTAATATGCTCCAATCCACGCATAAATTTGCTTCCAAACTGCTCCAATTTGCTAACTGTTAGTCAAACACGCTCCAACCTGCCTAACACATGCTTAAACCTGCTTTTTATTGATTAAAATCTGTTCAAACCTAATCTAATATACTCTAAGATACTCCAACCCATTAATCACTCTTCCAATACGCTCATAACAAACAAACCCCTAGTAGGTACACTTACCATCTTTAATCATATCACATCTCATTTTCAAAGGAGCCGATTAGTCCATACAAATGGATAAAAACCCAACCCCCCCCCCAAAAGGCATAGGGCCAGTTAGCTATTGGTATCACCTATTTGTCCAATCCAAAACTTTTTTTTAAAACTTTTTTTAAGAACAGTTTATTGAATTAACATTATTCCCGTAAGGTAATAAAAAATGACATAATGTGAGTCTAAATCAGATTGAAATATCATCAACGTAAATGTTATCCTATATGAAATCATCCTGCTGTCTTTTTTTAGGTGCAATGAAAACCAATTGTCTTGAGTAAATGTACCCATACGATTCAAAAATATTCAAATCATACACTATATATTCTATACCATCGTTTTTCCTTATATGATGTCTTAGTTTCGCAGCCCCCTAGACTAATTCAGGTGGTTTGACACATATTCCACTCAAGCAAAATATTAAGGTAGAGTCTTATGAATGGAAAAAATTTATAATATGAGAGTTTTACCTCTATATAGACCAATAATAACTCGACTATGGTAAAATAGAGGTTCAAAGGCTAAAAAAAATTCCGAATTTTGCCATTTCTACCACATAACAACAACCAATCCGGTCGTAGCCTTTTGGGCATCCAGCACTCTTCGTCTCCCCTGTCTCTTGATTTGTGAGCTGGATGTTGTGTGAGTAAAGGGCATCCCCCCCCCTAACCAAAACCCCCCCAAAAAAAACCCACCTTGTTACCTTGGTAAAAGCATAAAACTGCGGGCTTCTATCAGGGAAACCCAAGAAACTTCCCACAATGGGGGCACGGGAGACAGACAAGCCCTATTGAGGCCCAAGCACTAAGGCCTTGTTGCCTTACCTACTAACCAATGCATTGTACTAGTATGACCACCAAATATAAGATCAAATTCATGCCATCTAAGCGAGAAGCTCTTGGTGGGGACGTCTCCTTGGATATATATTGGCCTCAATTCCTCGAGTATGAGTGTAGTATATAGAGAATCCTATGTATTAGCACGATTGGTCTTATCCTCCGACAGGGGAAGTTTTGTAGTACTAATGGAAGGTCTTTAAGGAATCGATTGCAATTGCCTGATGTTAACTTTTCTTGTTTATTGGTACCGTATACTCATAAATCGTGTCTTTGTTGCCTCATTTAGCATTATGGATTGAAAATGTGATCGATACGTGACGAAACGACCGCATCGGAAAGGTTTTTGAGTTGACCGAACTGCGTTTTCGCCGCGATATGAAACGCTATTTCTACATTAAAGCGGTTTTTTCATAGTGCGAGCGAAACGATAATCGCGACTGAAACCCCATTTTGAATCCTTGATTACCATGCTTAATTTTGAATAGGCCATGACCCTGCAAGGATCAAGCTTTGGCGGGCCCATCATTTAGCATCAAGGATGGTTGTCAAATTGGAGAGCAATTCCACATGTTAAAAGTGGTTACTTTGTCTAAGCCATCTAATTAGTCTTTAATTCCATAATTTAAGGAATTAAAAAATGATTAGAAAGCTCCATTAGTGTTTTAAGATTGAGGAAGGCATGTAGATATGCAAAATCTAGCCCCACAAGTTGGTAACCACGTACACACTAGATTAAACAAACTCATCCATCATTAGTCAAATTACAGCGCGTTAAATGCAGACAATTAAAACAGCCATTAATTGTCGAAATCATTCCAAACTGCCAAAACTACTGCTATGCCTACGTCTACATGGGCATGTCAAGCATAGCAAAGTCGCCTCTTTCTGAAACTGTTGGCCGGGCCTAATGTTTTAGGCCCGACGGCCACTAAGGCCGCTTAGGGCGGCTCCCCTGATTGTTCCCCCAATCTATATAAGGAAGTTTCAGGGAACCAATTAGGGTTACACACACGTGACACTGGAACCACATACTCTTCTCCCACTCACTGCTACCCAATCATCTACTAGGGTTTCGGGTCTAGGATGTGAACCCTAAAGGGGACTCTGGTAGCCGCCTCACATTCACATCGACGTGGGCTATTCCCGACAGACAATTCCGTATTCCAGGTCAGTTCTATTTTAACTAACAGTGGTATAAGAGCCAATACTGATCGGATTAGTCTCGTTATAAAGAATTGAATGAATGGAATAACACGCATGCTTAGCTTTTTTGACGTGATACATGATTAGGTGCTTAATTTTCGTAATTATGCAAGATGATACCTAATAGCATGACTCTGTGGCTCAAACTGGCTAAAGATTAGGTTTTTGTTTTTCATGATCAGTGATGAAATATGTAGTCAGATTGCCACTAAATTCATGCATGACTATATGATCAGTTACTAATTTTTCGTAATTATGCAATTCATGGCATGCTTCTGTGATTCTGATATCTCAAATTTGCTAAAAGTTGGAATTTTTAGCCCTGATAATTGATTAACACATATGCCCAGAAAATAAATTACTTCATGATTTTCAGATTGATAGCAAATTCATACAAACTATGCGGTTATGTGTTAATCCTTATTTAATCTATGGGTGACTCGTGAACCTACAATTTTAAACATGAATGTGCTCACCATGTTTTAAATTCCAGAAAGCATTCTTTGTGATTATGAGATTTGGTCTGCGAGCCTAGAATTCATACAAACTCATGAGCCTAGAATTCATACAAATTGATTATGAGATTTGGTCTGTGAGAATTCTTTAAATTCAAAACATTAAGGCCCTAGACACGAAACCAAAACCCTAATCCTTCAATGCTTGATTCTCAACCCCGGCTTAGATTAAATATAATTAAAAAAAGGGAGGAGGTGTAGAAATCGAAAATAAGGGGACTCGAATCATACCCATCAGACAAACACTGAGGAGGGGTGGCGCGTGACCGTCACGCGTCGCCGACGAAGGTCGTTTCACGATCTTCTTCCCCCCACAGACCCTCAGTGGCGCGTTTGGCGCGTGGGCACATTCCCCGGACTCGGTTTGGGCCGATCTATACGGTGATGCCCTCGGTTCTCGTCAACCTAGCATAGATCGAAGGCTGAGAGCTTTTCAGTATGGCGGTGTGGTGGTGGTTCATCACTTGGGTTTTTTTTTTTTTTTTTTTTTGAAGAAACCGAGAACGGCAGTGGTGGCTGCCGTAGCCACGGTGTCAAAACCCAAGAAAGGAGCTTGGTGCTCCATTCTCTGGGCATGGCGTTGAGGGGCAGGTCGAGAGTAGGAGAGAGAATTCGAGAAGCAGGCAGAGAAGGGCCGAGAAGAGAGAGAGAGAGAGTTGAGTGTTTTAGGGTAATAGTGAGTGACTGAGTGACTCACTCATATGAAGGGGTAATTTGGGTCGGGTTTGAATAAAATGAAAAAGTAAAAGAGAGGGGGTGCCGGTTCATTGTGATTGTAGGCCGTTTTTGTTTGGCCCAAAATGTTTGTTTTTAATTTGTGTTTAGGCCGATTTTATTTCTGTTTCGATTTGGACTATTGAATATCTGCTCCCATGATCATATAAATTCATTTTATATGTTGAAAATGGCCATAGGTTGGTCATATATTTATTTTTGATAAATTATATTTTCTCTATGTTTAATTTCATGTTATTATTGCTAATAGTATGAAATTCTGAAGTTGAATATATAACTTCGTGTTATATATTAAAATGAAATTATTTTTGTGAATTAGTTTCACAGAGCTAATGTAAATATGTTTTGCGTAATTAAAAGTGGATATCTTTATGATACTCACTAAACTAAAATGTTAATTAGTTTAACAAACCTTTAAGAAAATTCTATGGAGTTATCTTAAGGAAACTCCTAAATTCACATTCATATGTAATGATGATATAGAATTTTAAAAGGCATGATGTATAACTAGGGGTTATATATCGAGAAAAATAAACAAATTGTTTTAGTAATAGGACATATGAATTAGTTTCATATAAAATAAAAAAAATTGTGTAAATGTGTTTTACATGGCTAAATGTGAACTTTTGGCCTGATGCATAATAATGTATCTAAGTTGACAATTTATATGAATTCGTTTCACTTTGATTAAGGTCAGTAACACTACATGGATGTGTCCCACATAATTACTACGTGTAATTCCTTTTTAGTTGATATGTCATTAAATAGATCTTTAAATGACATATTAATGACTATATAAATTGGTTTTATATAACTTCGTGTAAATTTGTTTTACATGAGTAAAGCTAAATATCTTTGTGATACTTCTAGATGTGTTAATTAGTTTAACAAATTGTGTATTCCATAAGTTTCGTTTTATGGGAAAATGCAGTAATTAAATTATAAAAATTCCTAATTCATGCTTGTATGTAATGATTATTAACTTAGCAAAATTTTCGATCATACGACATGAGTTATGGAGTTTTTGATAATTTAATTATCTAAAAATATGCCCAATGTCCATCTTTTAAACATATACTTTCAGATATGGCAATTAAATATGGTTGGTGAATAGTTTACTAATGGAAAATAAAGATAGCATTAGATTATAATACATAGTATTAGAAGATTTTGCTTCTTCTAAACAAACGTAAAGTATTAGAACACTTGATGACTTTTACAGTCTCCTAAGATAGGCAAAGATGTGAATAATATAGATATAACTGCTTGTGAGCAGCATCAAGAGAAAGGCTAATAATGTACCATGAATGGCTCGAGGAAGGACCGATTAGCATGCTGGCTATGTGGTATTGCATGCATGATGATCTGAGAAGGGGATTTAAAGGCTATCTCACTGTTGAGGACTTGTGGGATCAGCTTGACATCCTGTTCTGACCAGATTCATCCCCTTCTCAAAACTCCAAACCTAAGGATGGTATTACTAAAAGAGTAAAAGGTCAAGGTCAATAGAGAGTAGAATGTAGCGCGTGTGAAGTGCTATAACTGTAAAAAGAAGAAACCCACTGCTTGGGATCGTCTCGAGCTGACTAAGGTACCTTCTATTACAGTTACATCTGAATAACATGTGGCTCCCAATCAGTAGTTACAAACTTTCTTCCTTAGTGGACTGTAGACATGGGAGCAACCGAACACATAGTTCAGGGTTGAGTTGATTTTGTGAACCTTCATCGCTACCCGATGGGTTTACAGACTGTTGCCTTAGGGAACGACAGTGAGAAACATGTCCTTGATATAGTAACGTGTCAGTTCAAACCCCATGGAGGAAATAAGTTGTTTCTCTAGGACACTCTCTACGCACTTAGGGTGCAGCGTACTTTTATACTTTTTAGTTCTGACAGTAGTTTTCTCTCTTGATTTTTGTCTATCTCGACATCTTCCATCTTTGTCGCTTTCTTTGAACTCTGTTTTTAGGCATGCTTGACTTGACCATAAGGGTCAAAGTAGAGTGAATCAACTAACTAGAGATGATCCCTTAGATCAACCCACTAGGGTTAAGTTGCCTAAGTAAGTAATATCTAACTAGCAAAGTAAAGCCTTTTGGTAAGGCTTCTAGAGTATCTAATCCCTTATAATTAGTCCACTCGGGTATTTGCGTACCCATGAATGCTAAGGTACGTCATGGGACTATCTATTTCATCACTTTTATAGATAGTTATTCACGACGTGGGTATGCGTACCTACTATCTCAACACAACGAGGCACTCGATATGTTCAAACACTTTGTAACAAAAAGTAGAGACTCAATTGGAACGAAGAGTTAGAAATCTTCAGACTGATCGAGGTCGTGGATACCTTTCTGATTGGTTTAGAGAGTTCTGTGAGGAAAAATGTATACAAAAGCAGCTAACGATTCCACGCACCCCACAACAAAATAGTGTTGCGGACCGTAGGAATCGTACATTGCTTGAAATGATCAGGTCAATAATGGCACATGTAAACCGCCCAATCAGTTTTAGGGGTTGCGCTGCTTATGGCAGCATATATCCTTAATCATGTGCCGAACAAGAGTGTACCTGCCACATCATATGAGTTATAGTTTGCTAAGAAGCCATCCTTGGACCATTTACACCCATGGGGTTCGGCCAGCTATGTGCATAACCCGACCCACAAACATGAAAAATTTGGTCCAAGAGCCACCAAAATGGTGTTTATTAGGTATCCCGCACAATCTAAAGGATATGTGATGTATGGGGAAGTGGCATGATAGAAATAGATTCCCGCAATGTCGATTTTCTCGAGAATGAGCAAGAAAGATGCCGAACTGTTTGAGTTACAGCAAAACATCCAAGCATCATTCGGTGAGGGGGAGAATTTGAATTCTAACCAAGTCACCGAAGATGGTATGCCTCCCCTATCCGAAAGGAATGGGGGAGACTTATCTGCCCAGGAGAATGAGATGCGTCCTCGATCTCCTATACATGAGGAAAGTTAACTTGCGAGTGAGGTTCGTCCTCAATCTCCAGTTTCCGAACGTGCAGTTAGTCCACATGTTCGGGATCCCACGTCCCAAAGGGATAGTGAGAATAACTCTTCAAATACGCAGGGTCCCACACCTCTTAGAGAAAGTGGGAAGGATGCATCATCCAAGTAGACAAACAACAAAGGCCCCAGGTTTCGAAGGAGCTAGTGGAAGAGTTCTTCGACGATATTTTCAAATTGAAGACGAAATATTCCTATGCATTTGCTTGGAAGTTGAGGGGCCTACTCTTATCAAGAGGCAACTGACTCACCAAACCACAAAGAGTGGATGGATGCTATAAGGGATGAGATGGACTCGATGTCGAGAAACAAGATTTAGGAGCTTATTGATCTTCCACCCTAGCGTAAGTCTATTGAAAACAAGTGAGTTTTCAAGATAAAACATCGGACAGATGGTTCGATCAATAAGTTTAAAGCCTATTTAGTGGTGAAAGGTTTACACAAATTGACGGTGTAGACCATGGAGAGACATTTTCTCCTGTGGTGAGATTTACCTCTATTCGCCTACTCCTAGCCATGGTTGCCCATTTGGATTTAGAGTTGTTTCAAATGGATGTAAAGGCTGCTTTCCTTAATGGTAGCCTTGAGTAAGAGATCTATATGGACCAATCCATTAATTTTGCATCAAAGGGATAAGAGGACAAGGTATGTCATATCAAAAGGTCCATATACAGTCTTAAGCAGTCTTCTAAATCTTGGTACTTAAGATTCTATGAAGCTATAACCTTGTTTGGCTTATCTATGGTTTTGGAATATCACTGTGTGTATATCAAAAGATCAACCGGGGGGATTATATTTCTTACCCTATACGTTGATGACATACTACTGGTTGGGAACAACTTGGAGGTGATCGAAGCCATTAAGAATTGGTTGTCCTCCGTTTTTGAGATGAAGGATATAGATGAAGTCAGGTATGTCCTAGGTGTGGAAATAATAAGGAATCATCCTAAGAAACTTTTAGCTATGAGTTAGGAGGCACATATCAAGAAAGTCATAGAACGGCCCCGTATGCATTATTCCAAACCCGTAGACGTTCCAGTTGAGAAGAGTTTAACCTTAAGTCTTGATCAATACCCAAAAACAGACAAAGAAAAGGAGGTCATGAGCAATGTCCCTTACGCTAGTGCCGTAGGAAGCCTAATGTACACCATGTTATGTACAAGGTCGGACATTTGTTTTGTGGTTGGTTTGGTGAGTCGTAACCAAAGCAATCCAGGACAAGCTCATTGGCAAGCCGTCAAGAGACTCGAGCGATACCTTTGTGGTACAGCTAACTTAGTTCTATACTATTAGGGGGAAATCTCAAGTTGGGAGGATCCTCAAAATGTCAATTGAGATGGTAACTCGGAAGAATCTAAGTCAACCTCAGGACATGCCTTCACCCTGGGTGGGAGAGCCATGTCATGATGCAGAAAGAAGCAAAAACTGCACAACAATGTTAGCTATGGAGGCAGATTGTGTGTCACCATAGAAACCAAAGACACTGCCATAAAGTATATGTACACCAAGAAGGTGTTTATGTCCCTTTTGACTAAACCTATTCCTAGTGACACGTTTAAAACTCATATGTTGAGTCTAGGAATTCTCAAGATTCAGTTTCGGGGCATATCTTATCATGTGATGGACAAGGTTCTTTTGAAATGTGCAAAGTGCTCATAGACTATTGTTGCGCGTTAGGCATATTGAAATGTCACAAGCTTCTGATTGGCTTAGTCACACAGGCAATCGCCCTGACGCTGAGTAGCGGGCAGGATGAGATTGAATCATATTAGCACTGAGTGTGCAATATTGATTACTCATACTGAAAGTGTATGAATATGATAAGATATAGTCGCCTTAGTAAGTCTAAGATGAGACTTAAAGGAGTCGAATATGATATATGATTTCATATTGAAGCCTTAAAAAGCCAAATCTTGAGTGTCAAGATTGACATTTAGTATGTTAATCTAGTGACTCAGGTTATATTTTTGGGTGAAAATCTAGACTGGTAATTCGCATGGCATATAGAGTGACGAGCCCAGTTGAGTGGGAGTTATGTCATGACACACATTTCATACTGTGTGTGCTTAAAAGACGACCATATACGGAGTGACAATTGACCTCCCTATCTTCTATCATTGTGTGACCCTATAGACGATGACCCTTTGACTTAAAGTTATGATATAAAGTTAAAACTTGATGTTGCTACTTTAATATGTTTCTCAAGGGCCACGATGTATACGGTTCAACGATAACATGTTAGGAAAGCAATCAAGCTAAGATGCAATATCATGAGTGTTTAAGGAAAAATCTATCCATCATCACCAATATCAGCCCGGATGATTATATCAAGTATATAATCATATGATATATCATGGCATAAGGGATTGAAGATGCCACTAGTGATGTTCAGGATGATTTGGGGTATTGCATTTCATGAAAGTGCTATGTTAGTTAGAATGTTAGATGGTAACTTAATATAGTACTACTTGTTACTTTTCAATCGCATGTCCTATTTCTGGTATGAAGCGTGATGAGTTGTAATTTATGGAGAGCATGTATTTTGTGGCCTATGTGGCCGAGTGGGAGCTATTGACCGGGCCTAATATTTTAAGCCCGATGGCCACTAAGGCCGCTTTAGGGAGGCTTCCCTGATTATTCCCTTAATCTATATAAGGAGGTTTCAGGGGATCAATTAGGGTTACACATACGTGACACTGAAACCACATACTCTCCCCCCTTTCACTACTACCCAATCATCCACCGGGGTTTCGGGTCTAGGACGTGAACCCTAAATGCGACTCTGGTAGCCGCTTCACATTCAGATCAACGTGGGCTATTTTCAACAGATAATTTTGCATTCCAGGTTAGTTCTATTTTGACTAACAGAAACAAATCAATCTATATACATCAATGACATCCTCATAGACAGCCTACCAGTTGAGATTCTTCAAAGACTCCCTTGGTGTTCTACCATTCAAGCCAAATCTATAAGCATTGGTTTTCTATGCTCTCGGATCCTTACTTCCATTGAAGCTTCACTCGATACCATGATCAGCACTGTCGCATTAGCCATCACACTCTCGTTTATGAATTCAGCTATTGTCAGTTTGGCACCGACATCTGACTGAAACTCTGCACTTCAAACTCCATGCAGTTTCACGACATCCTATTTTCAGTTCCAGGTCATTTCACCTAGACTCCCTCCCTGGATTTCAGACTTGGAAATTACAACCTATTATAGTAGTAGCATCCCACAAAGATCTCTTGGTTTGCTATGACCCCAAAAATGTCCTCACAAGGAGGAGTTTATGTCATTTGTAACCTGTTAACCAACCGATAACTTGTTTTTCCACCTGCCCCGAGATGGCATGGAGTAGCAGACACTCCCATTGGATTCATTGCTTTTGAAAAGGGTACAACAGCTTCTTGATTTAGCTACAAGTGTAGAAAAAGATCAAAGATATGGGATGTGAGAGAGAGGATGAGCATGTGCTTTTTAAGGTTGTTGAACTCTCTGCCTCATTCATTAACTATTGTTGCAATATATACACAGCTATCACAAAACTAAACCTAGCTTGTTAAATAAGACTTCTAACCTAACTAGGATACATGGAAATGATATCAAAAAATTATATACAAAAAAATATATGCTAATATTTTACTTCCTCATACTCTCTCTCAAGGTGGAGCATGAGGGTCAATCATGCCCATCTTTCCTTGTAAATAAACAAATGGCTTTTTACCTAGGGCCTTGATGAAAATATCATCAGGCTGCTCCTTAGTTGTTAAATACGATACTGCAAGATCACCAAACTCTAGTTTTTCACGAATAAAATGACAGTCGATCTTGATGTGTTTAGTGCGTTCATGAAACATGGGGTTCTTTGCGATGTGAAGGGCGGCCTGACTGTTACAATAGAGACGCATAGGAACATTATGAAACATCCCTAAGGTAACCCAAAAGTGACTTGAGCCATACTAACTCACTAGTCACAGTTGCCATGGACCGATATTCTGCTTCAGCTGAAGAACGAGAAATAGTAGGTTGTTTCTTAGTCTTTCATGACACTGGAGATCCACCAAGAGTAACCAAAAACCTGTGAGAGACCGTTGTGTAAGTGGGCAGGCGCCGCAATCTGCATCGCAATAAGCATGTACCTGGAGACTGCTATCAGCACGTAACAAGATGTCATAACTGGGTGCACCCTTAAGATAACGCAACACACAACGAGCTGCATCCATATGAGCCTTGTTGGGATTCTACATAAATTGAGATAAAATATGAACATCGTAGCTCAGTTCTGGTCACGTAATAGTGAGGTATATGAGATGTCCAACGAAGTGACGATAACGGTTAAGATCATCCAAATCTGTGCCAGTAGTGAGGGCAAGCTTGTGATTTTCTTCAATGGGAAAATCCACTGGTTCGCTCTCGAGTAGACCACATTCTTCCACAATTTTAAGAGCATACTTGCATTGACTAACAAAGAGTCCAAGAGGTCCTCTGGCCACTTCAAGGCCCAAGAAATATTTAAGTGGGCCAAGGTCCTTGATGCGAAAACATGAGTTGAGAAAATCTTTGAACAACTGACATGCTTGAGTATCATGACCAGCTAATATAATATCATCAACATACACTAATAATGCAAGGAATGTGGCCCCCTTCCTATATGTAAAGAGGGAATAATCTATATAGGACCGTACAAAGCCATAATCACATAATTTTGAAGACAACTTAGCAAACCATTAACGTGGCACTTGCCGAAGCCCATATAACGACTTATGAAGCTTGCAAACTTTGTGTGGTGAGGAACTAGTGAATCCAGGAGGCAATCGCATATAGACCTCTTCATGCAGATCCCCATGCATGAAGGCATTATTGACATCTATTTGGTGTAGCTCCCATCTCTTTGCCACAGCGATAGACAAGAAACTCTCACACTGGACATTTTTACTACAGGAGGAAAAGTCTCAATAAAATCAAATCCTTCTACCAAATGATTGCTTCTAATAACCAACCGAGCTTTGAATCTCTCGATAGTGCCATCAGACTTGTACTTTACCTTCTAGACTCATTTGCAATTAATGGGTTTCTTTCTGAGAGGAAGGTCTTCAATTGTCTAGGTTTGATTTTCTTCTAGAGCTCGGATCTCCTATGCCATGGCTTGTTGCCAACGGGGATCTTTTGTTGCCTCATGATAATATCTGAGCTTAACAATTTTAGCAATATCTGCTAAGAAAGCTTGATACGGGTTAGAGAATCGATTACATTTGATATAATTAACTAAGGGATACAGAGTACTTGAGGATTCTTATTGCAATGGAGTGTCTTGGAGAGAGGGGTCTTGTGCTGGAGCTCTATAATACACATAGTCCTCGAGATGGGATGGAGTTCGTTGCTGTCGAGTAGGCCGCCGTGTCTGGGTCTTACCCACGCAATCCTCAATAGACTTGCCTGACCTAGTTGAGCTCCCCATGGCTTCTGAGCCCGTCTCAATGGTAGGCCCAGTAGGCTAATCTGGGCCTGATGTTGAATCACTGACAACTTGCGGCTGGACCTCCAAGTAGGGCACTTCATGAGTTGTGTAGGGGGCCTCCTGATCTGGCCCAGCCCACGGTTCCTCAGTGGACAAGTCATTTGGGTTGGTCTCAGTGCTTGAAAGTGGGTGCTGCGATAGCCATGGACTTGCATTGCTAGAGTCAGGAGAGCCAATCACAGCAATGGACTCCAATGTTGGTGAATAGGCTGGCTTTAGTTGTCCATTCTGATCAAGGCCAAAGGGGTAAATGTGCTCATAAAACACCACGTCCCTACTCACAATAATTTCATATATTTCCATGTCGTATAATTTCCAACCTTTTTTACCATATAGGTAGCCAACAAATATGTATTTTCGACTTCGCGGAGCAAACTTATCCTTTGGTTTTGGTCGAATTTGTGCAAAACATAGACCCCCAAAAACCTTGATATGATCATAATGAGGGTTCAGCCCCAAAAGTACCTCATAAGGAGTTTTCCCTTTCAACAATTTACTTAGAGTCCTATTGATAAGGTAAGCTGCAGTTAAAACACATTTCCCCCAAAACTGCAAAGGTAGGTGTGCCTGAAAACGAAAGGCTTGAGCGACATTCAATGCCTATGTTTGCACTCCACCCGACCATTTTGTTGAGGGGTGTCTACACAACTAGTTCGATGAAGAATCCTCTTTTCAGCATTAAACTTCAGCATCGGGCCTGATTTAAACTCGAGTCCATTATCACTCCGAACTACTATCACATCTTTTCCGAATTGATTTTTCACCATGTTAACAAAGGTTGGCAAAATTTTAGCAACTTCCCCTTTGTCCCTCATTAGGTATATCCAAACTACTATACTCGCATCATCAACTATTGTAAGAAAATAATGTGCACCACAAAATGAGGAAATTTTATAGGAGCCCCAAATATCGCAATGTATAAGTCCAAACAAATCATTCGCAATCCTTTCACTAATAGAAAACTGATTTCTAGCTTGTTGTGCTGATAGACAAACGTCACACACATCGATTTTATTGGCTCTATAAGAACTATCTATCCCTAACTCACTGAAAAGCATAGAAAGTACGTGTGATGATGGGTGTCCAAGCTGGTTGTACCATAAGTCGTGAGAAGCCACTGCGTTAGCTTGTACCTTCACGGTTGTCGACTTGTTGAATCAATAGACCCCTCCTCGCAATCCACCCACTCCAATCAGGCTCCTCAAGGTGCGGTCCTGTATCACACAAAGCTCATCAGTGAATATCACAAAACATTTTAATTCTTTACTCAATTGAGCGATTGAGACTAAATTGCATTGAAAATAAGGAATATATAAAACATTGCTCAATCTTATGTCTGAGCTCAAATCTAGATTTCCTTGGACTTTTGTTATTTGAAAAACCCCATCAAGAAGCTCCACGGGGATTGGTTCGATACTGACAGCATTGTGGAGATAGTTCAAATTTCCAGTCATGAGCCGTGAAGCCCCTGTATCGAATATCCATACATCGTTACCTGATATTTTCTCGTATCCCGCTCGTGTGGGTTTAATGAGACTTAATAATTTTTGTATTTGCTCATTCGTCAACCCAGGCAGCACATTCTCTAGGACTCCCTCCTCCGTGTTGCTTGCTATGGCCAACTGTTCCGAGGTGCGCCTAGCAGCTGCGCTATAAGCAGCCTCTCTTCTAGGTCCATGACTGCGACTGCTGTTGTCTTGAGTACCTTTTCCTCCTCTGCCCCAGTTCCTTCCTCAACCCTAGTTCCCTTGTCCAAGTGGGTAACCAACCAGCTCATAACATGTGCTTTCATCGTGACCAAATTTCCCGCAGTGTTTTCACCTAGCCTTCTCAATCACCGCTCTTGTGTTTCGACCTCCAGATATGGCGGCAAAGTAGTTGCGGACTCAGTTCTATCCTCCCTTCCGTGCATCAAACTCTTGTGGTTTTCTTCTTGGACCACCATATTCAAGATTCGGTCCAAGGACGGTAAGGGGTCGAGAGTCAGAGTCTCGCTTCATATTGAAGAGTACAAGTCGTTGTTGAGACCCATGAGGAATTGATGGGTCTTCTCCCTCTCATATTTTTTGGCAAATTTCTTTCTTCCATCACACTTGCATCCACTGTATGAACAATATGGCTGTGTCAGTGTGGGTCGTGGTTTTCAAGTTCAATCCATAGATCCAAAATTTTTGAGTAAAACTCAACTACACATAGCCCACCTTGTTTACAGTTTGCTAAGTTTGTTTTTAGTTGATGTATTTTTTGGGCATTAGCTATTGCATACCATTCTTTAGAGTCTCCCACATGGCTTTAGCCGTGTTGGGGTAGGCCGCGCTCGTACAAAGGTTGGGTTCAATCATGTTGAGTATCCATGACGAGAGCATCGAATTGACCATCTCCCACGCCTGTAACTCGGACGTGTCTTCTTCTTTTACCGTGGGTTTAGATATAGAGCCATCTATAAACCCAAGTTTATTTTTTGCTTTCAAAGCTGTTGTTACGGTTTTCTCCCATAGATCGTAATTTTTACCATTGAAGGTCACCGCAGTGATAAGTACTCCGGGTCCCTATGATGGATGTAGGTAATACGGAGATTGAGGGTCGATAATAAATTTCATGGCTATTGAATTGGGTGTCCCTCAATGGAGCTCTGATACCATATAGAAAAAGATCAAAGATATGGGATGTGAGAGAGAGGATGAGCATGTGCTTTTTGAGGTTGCTGAACTCTCTGCCTCATTCATTAACTATTGTTGAAATATATACACGGCTATCACAAAACTAAACCTAGCTTATTGAACAAGACTTCTAACCTAACTAGACACATGGAAAAGATATCACAAAATTATATACAAAAAAATATATGCTAATAGTCCACTTCCTAATAACAAGCTGGTGAGGGTCCCTGAGTGAGGCTAGAGGCTGAACAATATCCAAGGTGATGTAGAGGTTTTCTGTTTTGAGATGGGCGAATGAAGAAAATTTATAATAGGTTGTTCAAAAAGGGTTAAAAGGACATGGCAGTTCAAGCATAATGCAGTCACCTTTGAGCAAAAGTTGCATTGGCTTGTCAATGGTGGGAACATTGTTGTGTTTAACTCTTTTGAGGGTGTTAGAGGGTCATTCTGGATGATTAATCTGCCATTGGAGTTAAATTCTGAGATGAGAATTTGCCTAGGATTATGTGGAGAGCATTTGAAGGTGTCTCAAATCAGAACGTGAGTTGGGTTTCTGTTGTATTTTGGAATGTTGTTCAAAGCTAAAGCCACTTCAGTTTTGAGAGTACATTATGTTAATACACTGGTTAGTTGTCTACCAAATCTACGTTGGATTGCTAGTACAATTTCTTGTTGTCATATAAACAGTACAATATGTAAAAGACAGTGAAATCTAGACAAAAATTCTGCTCATCCCCAACAAAATTTCGGCCAAAATTTCATCCTACACAGCAGAATTGCAGGAAGAGTATGCGAGGTCGAGGCACATATTCAATTTTGAGGTGTGACTAACTCACTACAGATATTAGATGAAAATGCTCTTATTTAACAGAAAACTTCCTTAATTATTCCTTAATTGAAGATCTAATTAGTTCAAGATTTCCATAATTAAACAATCATTTGGTTAACTAACCAAACTTATCATCTGGGTTAAGGCAACCACGTATACATAATTCCATTAACCTAGCAACCACACTTGCTTCCCTCGATGAATTTTAGGAACACTCTTCATCCACCATAGAAAAATTTTGAGTTTTACGAACAATCTTAGGCAATTCCACGCAAAAAACTTTGCGAGGAACGAAATTGATCACACCGCCAGAAGAAGACTTTTTTGGTAAAAAAAGTGTTGTAAATAACAAATACCTTATAATTATGATGAAGGCAATTATAATTGCATTACAATGTTAATTGCATTACATTACATTCAATCAAATTATATCACATACAATTAAGTGTCTTAGAGGCCAAGGTAGAGGATCTGTTGGAGATTGATATGGCCATGCTGCCTCACATCCTAAACACGAGTAAATCACCTAGTTGATTTTATGTAGGAGTATCCTCACTAAAGACATCTTACATAAATTTGGAACTTTGGGCGATCAGCTGCATTGTTTCTTCTACTTCAAAAAAAAAAAAAAGAAAAGAAATAGCTAACTTTTGGTTGTTTTAGACGCATTTGAAATGTATCTTTTTCACTGCAGCTTTGGTGAAGTAATTGCGCTTAGTATAGATGTTACTGGATTTTTCTTCGATCGGTTCATGTAGTATAATACATCACTCACACTTAAAAAACAGATTATTGTCCTTGGATCAGTTGATATAGTCCTGGAAAAACAGATAGAATAATAGGATCTTTGATTTTTCACACACGGATGTAAAAGATACAGTGAAGTGGATCAGAGCTTTGCTTCGAATAGTTACCCTCCCCTAATCTGTCAAATAAAATCAAGTGATAAATTTTTCTATATGCAGACACAAATGAACTATCCAAGTTAAAATTATAAATCTTCTCAACTAAACTAACTGACATAATACTCAATTTTAACGTAGGTGGAAGGACCTATCTCTGGAACGTTCCAACGTCTATCAAAACAACTTGCACAAAAAAGAATATGCGTGTCATGTCCAATTCTGGCATTATGTCCTCAATACAACCACCCCCCCCCCCCAAAAAAAAAAAAAAAATTCTCCCCAAAGAATCTTTTACTATCAACTTCGCAGCTTGCAAGTTGCAGAGACATACTTTTTTGGTGTACTATGATTGTGGATCTTTTTTCAAAGCAAAATCATAAATATCTTGTCTTTATTTAAAATCTATATTATCATGTATAAATTGAAAAAAAGTATAATTAAACAGTGAAAGATTGTTACAACTTATACTGTGCAAAATCATCTTTTGCATATAACTTTTCACATTTATAAAATTACGTGTATGATACTATTTTCGGGGATGGGGTTGATCCGGTTAGAGTGTTAATTGTATCTGTCGGTGTAACCGAGGAATACTAAAGTTTTACGACTCATAATAAGTTGTAATTATTAAAAATTTGGTGATCTTAAAACATAAAATACATTAATATAGATTAAAGCAAGATATTTAAAAATATTTTATTGCAGGACATATACCGTCATTATTTTTCAAAAGGCGTGATGCTTTTTATGTGTAACACTGCTGTCCCTACCTATTAGAAGAATATTTGAAGTAGAAATCATGAAATGAGTAGTTAGTGGAATAGCAAAGCATGTGCCCCTCTTATCCTTGCTTCTCCCCCTTGAGACGATACACTGCAATTAGAGCGCGTGGCAACCCATTTTTGTTGGTGTTTTACTCTTTTGCTGCTTCACATGAAACTATGAAACTTTTAAGACAATTAGAGAATTATGAGAGCTCAATCAACTGAGAGTTTTTTGGATCTGTATTTATAGTGATACAAGTGTACAAAAATAAAACCCTAGCTCTATAACCCTCTATTACACCCCCTCAATTTGGAGGGGCGGATGCACTAACCTTTTTCTTTGGTTGATAATTGAATGCCATAAGGTAAGAACAAAGTTAACACAGGCTAAGACCGATAGGACAAAATAAAATGAACACAGCAATTACAAGCGTCGCCTGAGAAAAATACTACTGCAAAACCCCCTTTCTACAAGTAGAGGAGGAGGACGCACTAACTTTAATTGTATCCAAATATGCATAGTTATGCACCAAATTAGTGGCCTCAGGCAAGCTCAATGTGAAGTTCCCTTCAGATCTCACAGTGAACATAAAAAAAAGTTGATGTCTGGAGTCTTGATACTTAAACTCATATCAACCTCTTAATTATAGAGGCTCCAAATAATTTGCCCAAAAACAAATCAACAAATAAATCGGTGAGATGACGACTAAACGAACGCATGGACGTTGCTGGTTCAACTGAAGAAGGGACGAGTGTAAAGTGTTCATTGGTGGAATTCAAGATATTCTTCATTTCACTTCTTTCTTTCTTTTTTCTTTTTCTTCATTTTTAGCCCCATGAGAAAAAGAAACTGAAAGAAGAAAATGTAAATAGAGGGGCAAGATATTTTCTTTCTTTACAACACCAGTGACTACTGTCTGCCCCTACCTGTTTGTTCACGAGCATCACAATCAAAATCCTCCTTCTCCGTAGGCCACTTGTCTCCCACTTTTTTTTTTTTTTTTGGGGTCTGTAGGATAATGCAACGTGGCTTCCAACTTTTTATTTATTTGTCAAAAAGTTTACTGAGATATTCTTGTCATTTTAATTATTTTTGGCCCCAAATTCAGTATTGCTAAATTACAGGAAAAAGGTTATCGATCCAATCGAAAACAAATTAATGAGAATTTCACAATCTAATGAGTATTTGATTTCCAACTTGTTCTTCATTATCCAATTCCAGTCCGGTAGTTTTATTAATAATGAATCTAGATATATAGAAAAGAGATGTTCATATGTTAGACTATCTATTTTAGGAGTGTCTACATATACTAGTTCAACCCCGTTCAACATATAGCTCATTAAATTTTTATTTTTTTTTGAACTAGGGGTGTCCGTGGACACCCCAATCCCCCACATAGCTCCCCCAATAAGTCCCACCCTAGGAAGACCACCAAGGTGCCAAATATTACTTGTTTCATTACAAAAACTTACGACACACAATTAGAATAAGTTTGAGACAAAAACTGTGTCATATTTTTTGTGTGCATAAATTTGAATATGTTCAATTTGAGTGAATTTGATCAAATTTAGTTACATATACAAAAGAAAAATTAAGCACAAGTTGCACATAATCGAGTATGTCAAACAAATTGTTAGGATGAATTTTCATGCCTACTTTCAAATGGCGATGATTAAATAAAAGGTTAGATACATAAAAGGTTGTTCTTTAACTTGCTTCTTCTTGAAATAAGTAATCCAAGAAAACAATTTGATGTGCAAAGCCATTAAGACACTACTAATTATGAAAATTTGTTTACGTATCAATTATCCCCTGTTCTGCAAAAGTGACATGACTATTTTAAATTATTGAATAACAAATTGATAAGGAAAAGGTTGAATCTAAAAGTGTATTTTTGTTTTAAACTGATCTTAAAGTTAAATTGATCTTATCAGTTAAATTCATTATATCTTATTTAAAAATGATAAAATATTATTAAAAAATTGTTAAATAAACTATGCAAAGTAATCCGATAAAAGCAAGCCCCTAGTTTTATAAAAATAAGTTGACGAGCCCTCCTAAGATTAGCATCAGAGCTTTCACAATCTAACCTAACTCACAATCAATTTTGTTAATGGTTTTAAACCAAAACAATATAACATCGTTGAAATCTTACCCACCAGCCACGTGTCAGAGTGCTATCCACCAAGTCCAACTTTAAGGGGTCCGACCCTAAAAATATCTTCTTCGTATCTACCACTTGCTAGTATCTTTTGAGACGGGGCCCCACCTCCTCTTTACCTAGTAGTTCCGAACAAATATCCAGAACTTACGCACGATGATATTTTAGTACACAACAATAAAAATTTTAAAAAAAAAGAATTGCAAAAATGCTGTGAGCCAACCATATATTTTAAAAAATGGACCAATGGGGCCTTACTTTTTGATTTTGCAAAAAAAATAAATATGACGTGGCCATTTTGAGCCGTTCAACATTTCTCCTGGGAGATACTTTGCTAGCTTCTGGGGCCCCTCAGCCGTCCGATGTGTTAATCTACTTTTTCGAAGGATCAGCCGTAGATCATTCCCTGAGTGGCCAAACGCCGAGATATTTTGGAGTTATAAAATAGCTCTTCTAAGTTGTCCTCTTTTTTTTTTCCCCTAAGAAAAATTCTCATTTTGTGGGCTAATAATTCTGCTCTGCTTCTAAACAAACAGTTTCAAGCTCTAGAATTGCATGCTCGCAATTGGGTACTGAAAAAAGTTGAGTTTTGAGGGGGTATGTGAATTTTGGTTGGGAATTTTCAACTGGGCAGTGGGCAAAAACATGGGTGAAGTGGTGGTGAGTTGCGAAGAAGCCATGGATGTGGTGGTGGTAGAGAAGGAGAGAGAAAATGAGGAGAAAAGAGGGAATAATGAATGTTCGAGTTCAATGGTGAGATGGGATAGGTTATTGCCCAGCACGGCAATCAGAGTTTTGCTCGTTGAAGCTGATGATTCAACGCGCCAAATCATCGGTGCCCTTCTCAGAAAATGCAACTATAAAGGTCTGTTCGTGATTTGATTTTGTTTATATTCGTATATAACTTCGAGCAGGAATTATTGGGTTTTGATCAAATTTCGTTTTTTACTGAGTAAGTTGGGTAATGAATCAGGATTTCAAATTGGTAGCCCAGGATTTTGCATAGATTATGATTTTGATGAGTAGTTGTAGTTGTGTAGTTTGAGTGATCTGTAGTTTCTGTTGGTTTGAAATGGTGAATTGAGAAGTGGGTTTGGTGGTTGAGCAATCCTTGGTTCAGAAAATTCTGGATTTTGTAAAATGTTTGACTTCATTTTTTATACTGGTTCAATGAAAAAAAAAGAAAAAAGAGAGAGAGAGAGAGAAGTATGTATGGTACAGAAGAGATCATTAGCTTCTAATCCAGGAGTACCTAACAACTTGTTTTCACAAGCTAATAAGGTGCTAGAATTTTCAGGGACCACCGACTGGTGTTGTTTGGAAGCTTGTGCTTTTGCCTGGGTCCGTGGCGATGTGATGCTCTTGGGAGTATGTAACAATTTTCGGTCCTTATGATCATTATGTTGTGTTTTGTTTAGCCTCTAAATGAACAAATCTAAGCTAATGTGATATCATGGTTAAGTAGAGCCTAAATGGTTTGATTGCTTTTACTTTATCACCTGGACACGACTTTTCTCTGAGAACCTTCAGCTCGTGAGTTCCAAAGCTATACGTGCTTGGCTTGGAATATGTTTGAGATGGATAACCCTAGGAAGATTCAGAGAAGCGTGTGGCGCCTTGTAAAGTTATGTTGTCAGACTGAGTAATAGTTATTGGTAAGTAACTGATTGTTATGGAATTCTCTTTTTTCTTTAGGCTAAATGATTGAATGGAGAATCAGGCTTAGTGAGTTGACGGTTCGTTTGGAGGGAAATGCTAGTCTTTGCACAGATATAGCTGGTCAGGGGGTGTAACTCGAGTCAATCGAGTCCATTTCTGCTGTGTCCTGAAATCTGAACTATATACTTAAGTTTTTAATTTCCTGAACTGGTTTGATTAGTCTGTAAGTGGTTCTTCTGTTCTGTTACACAATTACTCTGTCTGTCAGTCTGAAATGAATGACAGTACCTGATGCTTCTTCATTGTTTACTGATGTTTGGATGCTTCTAAACTTGAGAATAATAATACTTGTGAAGGTTCTGGTGCAAATGCATGCGTTAATTTGAAAACTAATATATCAGCAAGCTACAAAACTGTCATCGTGTTTTTTCTGCTTCATTCTGTTACTAATTTACGCATTAGAAGGTGAAGTTTTTGTGTGATAAAATATCAATTGACATGAGTCACCTTCTTCTCTGTGCAGTTGCTTCAGTTGCAGATGGTCTGAAGGCATGGGAGGTATTGAAGGCAAGACACCATGACATTGACCTTATACTGACAGAAGCGGAGTTGCCATCAATATCTGGATATGCTCTTCTGACTTTGATTAGCGAACATGAAATCTGCAAGAATATCCCCGTTATAAGTATGATATCTGTTGCTGAAACATGATTTCTCAGATAATGCTGTCGGAGTTGGGTTTATAAAATTTTCCTTTGTCGTTTTGCAGTGATGTCTGCGCATGACTCAGTTAGCATGGTGTACAAATGCATGTTGAAAGGTGCAGCCGACTTTCTTGTGAAGCCCATTAGGATAAACGAGCTGAAAAATTTATGGCAGCATGTTTGGAGACGACAATCTGTATGTCTATTTCTTACACATTCCACTTGCCTTCTTTTCAGGCTGCAAATTTGGCTTTTCATTAACTGCATATATTGAATCTTGTCTCATTAGATGGATAGAGGACATGGCCCACAGGATGAGAGTATTACACTACAAAAACTAGAGGCCACTGCTGAAAACACTGCTACAAGTGAGCGCTTAAGCAGCTCCAAAACTTGTGCACCTCGTCCAAGGCAAGAGGAAAGCACCAAGAAAAGAAGTGATGCACAGGTGAGGATCTTTTTTCCCAAGCACCCTTTAGAAATCTGTTATTTGCTCCGCGTGCATTTTTTTTGTAACTAATTTAGTTTACACAATGTTTCCTTTAGTTTATTCCTCTCACCAAGTGAAACTAAAAGTACATATCCCTTATGCTGTATACTATCCTCTGCAAATTCAGGTTGACATATACTATAAACTGAAAAAAGAGCTGAAAACTATCTCACTCGCAACTGGCCAAGGGCTTTTCTGGTGTCAGCTTGCTAGCAATTCCTACTTCCTCTCCTTTGCAGTGTTTCAAGCCTACTACCACACCTGCGGGATGGACTCACTATAGATTCTGAGAAAGGAAAACTGAGGACTGATAAGAGTAATGTTTTCTGATTGATAGCATAAAAGCTACAAAATATGAGTTTAGGAGCTTATCACTTCAAATCCAAGCCCATTACTTGCTGATACCTAATTGCTTTAATGTATATTATCTAGTTGCAACACGTGCACAATGCTATGATGCCTGTGATTATTTTGGGATTGCGCATAAATCAAGAATTTTCCCTGTCATGATGTGAATGCTGGTTCTGGTGAGAATTATAGGGGTGCTCAGTTTTAAAGGGGATCCCTTTCCAGTTTAAGTTGGCTACATGAAGTTTTATGTAGAGACTGCATGTTTGCTGTCACTTGTGCAGAGCTCCTGTCAGAAGCTCGACTTGGAAGCTGAGAGTACCTATAAAGCTGGGGCTGCAGATGGCTTGCAGCCAAAGCAGGGGAAATCACCTGTTTCTGATCCGAAAATACAGTACCAGAGCAACTGTACCAATTCTAGTCAAAACTTCTGCACTCCTGACAGCGCAGTAGGAGGTAAGTTCTTTGTTCTTTGTGCCCTATACTTTGGTTTTATCCTTGAGCTTATCTGTAGGGAAGCATCTGAGTTTAAACTCTATCGTAGGATCAGTTACTACTACCTCTAATGATAATGATGCACTTGATCAAGAAGGAAGAGTGGAGCGGCAAAGTCGTGAGGAAAATATGAACCTCCACCCGGAAGCTAGTGACAGTAGGGATAATCTTCCCAACTCTCCAAGAGAAGCCATTGACTTGATAGGAGCTTTTGATAGACACTCCAGACACAATTCGTGTGCAAATGGTGTAGCTAGAAAATGTGATTCCTTCGCACAATTGGATCTTTCTCTGAGAAGATTTCATCCTGGTGCCAGCATACATGAAAAGCAAAGGCTAAACCACTCCAATGCCTCGCCTTTTACACAGTGAGTTCCTCTGCTTCAATTGATAATTTCTATCATGAATCTAATGTTCTAATATTGTGGCTGCTCTATGATTGGAAATTTTACATTTGTTATTGGTTATCTAGGTATGTTAACAAGGCATTGCATAATCCAAATTCAAAAGCAAACTTTGGTTCTACCTCAAAAGAAGACAAACTGGATCCGGGCGATCATTTATCTGGTGATATTCCTGGCAGCAGCTCTGAGAATAAGAAGATCTCACTCCCTAATGATAGGAATCGGATGTCTCTCCCTTTAAACCTCACCAAAGAAGCTGAGAATCATGCTACACTGAGATTGTTTCCCATCCCATTTCCAGAAAGAGGGGTTAAAGTAGATTTATGTTCTACTCCTGCTGGATATGGACCTACAGCTTCCCCCAGGGATTGCTCACCATCATCTTCCCATAGTCCTTGTTCAGGAAACCAGCAAATGAATTCTTTTCATCAGTTCAGTGTTGAAGTAATCAATGGAAGATCCTATTACCACCCTCTTTATCAAAGTCCACGGATATCCTCCAATCAATCAACCAGCAAGCAGGATCATCAGCAGTTAGAATCTTCAGAAGACCGCACCCACTTTTCCCTTCCAGCCGATCAAAGTGCGAGCAGTAATATATGCAATGGCACTGCAGCAAGACATCTAAATGTATTTATGTGTGGAGCAGCTGGCAGAAGTAGTACGAATGTCCAGCAGGATGCTGTGGTGCCAGGTGGTTCTGATAGTGGGAATGAACCGCTGAGCTGCCAAAGGTCCATTCAAAGGGAAGCTGCTCTGACTAAATTCCGGTTGAAGAGAAAGGAGAGATGCTTTGATAAGAAGGTACTGAGCTACTTAATGTTGATATGGTTGTCTTCTATATTACTAGTGAACCTTTATCCATATAGCAACTCTCTTCATCTGATCTAATTGGAACTATCAGGGAAATTTGGAATTATGCAATGGAAGGGATGTTTATGTTAAGGTTGTAATTGGGAATGTCTTTGCAGGTTCGGTATGAAAGCAGGAAGAAGCTTGCAGAGCAGCGTCCTCGCGTTAAAGGGCAATTCGTACGTCAAGTTCTTCCTGATCCTTCAGCAAAATCTGACAATTCTGGATGCAATTCAGTGGCCAATTAGTTATGGATGCCATATTCATATACAGCAGGTTGATGTGAAGTATAGGTCCATTTATAGAAGGGATAACTGGCTAGCTTGGTTCCAGATTTTGGTGGAATTCTGGACTGACAGCAGACATCTGTACTACCAATTATGTTCCCACGTCTACCACCAAAAAAAAAAGGATGAAAAAGGAGGGGCTCCTGCTGTATATTCCTTGAGCCAAGTAGGGTGGAAAAGGCTATTTCGGCATGCTGGATCCATTCAGCCACCTTGTATGTATCGTATTTACCTGAATAGTCATGTGTTCAGTTGTTAATGAAAGCTTTTCTTAGAATATATGAAATATTCAGCACATAGTTTATTTGCAATTCATTGTGTACTTACGAGCGAACAATGAGTGCAAACCCAACATACAGATATACCATGTCAAGGCCTAACTGACTGCTCTTTCACTTCCTTTGTCTACCATCAATTCTTAACATAATATGGTCAGATGGTTTGAAGTTTGTCAAAAACAAAGCTCCAAAACTTTACAGTAGACCTACGAAAGTAGCATAGAAAATTTCATGGAAGATATATAAATCTCATATTGGAGGAAACCAACATTGCCAATGGAAAGGCTTTCCTTTGCTAAATCACACATTTATGTTGTAACTACCCATTTGCCCTCAGACCTATCATTGATTTGAATTAAATTCTGCTAAAAAGAAAAAGATATTGTGATCTGCTGGATTGATGTCTCAAGTAAACTCTTCCGGATGCTCGGATTCCACACTATTTGAGTGATTTTCAATGTATTTTGTGAACTGTTCTCAAGTAAACTTTTAAGGGCCACAAACTTCACATCTTTCTGCACTCTGAATTTTTGCTTTGTTCTTTTCCTTTTTTTTGGGGGGGGGGGGGGGGGTGCGCTAGTAAGATGCACAATCCACTAGGCTTCTATGATAAGATTTTCCTACTGGAACTGATAGGAGGGGAGTGCAGGGGATGACCAGGTTTTACCTCAGAGAACACAGGCCTCAGGAGCCTGTTAAGAGATCTCAAATTCCACTGAGCGAATTTTGAGTCTCGCAAAGATTTACCTGGAGTGTGAGAATGAACCTCTAACCCCCAGGTAGTTGAAGCAAGTGCTTATGGGCAGATCGTTCTGCAGATATTAGAAAAGAAAAGATGGCTTCCCAGACTTGATTTCTCAGCTAAAGACTCCTTATATCAATATCTTATCCTTCAAAATCCTACCTTGCATCAGAAGAATAATTTCTATTGACTTTTTTTTTTTATACCAAGTTCATTAACCCAATCAGCCATAGCCCAAGTATCACGGAAGCTAAAACACAAGCGCTATTGCATTTGCTTTCTCTATTGACCTTCATTTCATTTAAGTGCCCCTATGGTGTCTCGAATAGCCATATACTGGGGCCAAGATGGCAGAGAAGGAAGCCTCCAGGACACCTGCAACACAGGAAACTACGAAATTGTGATTATAGCCTTCTTAAGTGCCTTTGGTAACAGGCAAACCCTGATGCTGAACTTAGCGGGCCACTTTGACACCTGTTCCAACGGCTGCACCAGTCTGAGCACTGAAATCACAGCGTGTCAGCTGGCATGGATCACAGTGCTCCTTTCGGAGGTGGAGATGGGAGCTACTTTCTCTCTTCATCGCGGATCAATCTAGGAGATGTGATTCTGAATGGTATTGACTTTGATATTGAGATAGGTGACAGCCTCAGTTCTGGGATGATCTAGCTAATGCCCTACCGCTCGTAGCACTGACCGGAGCCCAGTTATCTTATCAGCAGCGCCAAAATGTCCCTTCCCAGACACCCATTTAAACGATGCAATGACTACCTACCAGTTTATGTGTGGGTACAGTTCTACAATACCACAGATTGCCACTATAACGACGGTGTTGATGGTCCCTTGAATGCATGGAACGAAGGGGCTTCCTTTCAAGTTAACAAACCCTTTCTGGGACTATCAGCAGCCCCAACAGCAGCAAATGGCAGTTTTCTTCCCGAAAGTGTGCTTATATCAACAAATCCTTCCCAGGATTGAAGATTCAAGTAATTTTTGCATGTCATGTTGTGGTCAAAGCAATGTGACAATGGGTACAGCAGCGCCATCAAAGGCAGTTGAAGTTGTTTCTTTGCATTTCTAAGCGTGAGCCTTTGTCACTTATCTACGTTCTCTATAATGTGCTTGATAAACTTTAGGATACCTAAGCCTGTGAAAATCAGCCTCGGTGACGTGTTAGGAGCAAGGCTGCATTCATACGAACCTCCCCAAAGTCAGACCCCTTGTGGCTGGATTTGATTCCATGCTGATTCTTGTGTTGTTTCTTTATTGATCATTACCATTGCTGAACTTGAGCTGCATCTAGTACTTCACAGCTTAAAAAAATAAATTGTAGATGCATCCATTATGTCTCCTGAACATCCTTGTATACAGAGGAAATTCTTATTGAGACGTATAAGCAACTAACATTTCATGATATTTACCCTAGAGGAGACTCACAAGTCACAACCCACCATCAATGCTGTAAAACACCAGAAAGAATAGTCAGTGAGACTAGTTTTGTAATGCATGTAACTTCTGGTAGCTTCTCATGATTCATGATGTTATGCTAAGTTGGATACAGAGGTGACACGTCGAAGCTATGAAACTCAAGGGAGAATAAGTCCAAATTTTGATAAAAAGTCAAGCAATATGGAATCTAAAGGTTCAATCTAGCTTCATACTTTACTCAAAAGAGAAAAGGAAAGGAGATAATAATGGGCATTGAACATGTTAGGAGACACACACAAACAAAGAATTGGATTTAGATTGTTACATATTGTACACTTGGTGAGCACAGCAGCCACTAATTGCCCATAGAACAAGATTTGACCTCGTAAAGCCATGTAGCGCAACACTTAACAAGTAATTAGTCATCCGATTCTTAGTATCGACATTGTATCATTTACTCAATCAAGGAAATATGAGCAACTAACGGAAATGAATTCCCATCCTACACCAAATCTACAAAAATTTCATCATAATCCTTCATGGAACCCTCCAACGTCTTCACATCAAAACATGTTATGAACAGTTGCAAAGGAGAGTACTATATAAGGAAGGATTTCAGTTTAGGCGGGCGAGATGTAAGCTTTGTCTGCAAAGATCCCCTATGACAGTACAAAAGACTAGCATAAGCTTGGTGGAACAGAGCAAATCCTGTCCACTGAGGTCTCATTTATTTGTAATGAATTTGCCTCCCAGTACCCTTCAACAGCCCTCACTAATCAAAGCCAAACCACATGGAACAGGATTGTGGGACAAACCAGTTGATATTGAACTCCAAAGCCACAGCCCCAGTGCTCTTACATTTCATAAAATCTTTTCGAGGAACAAGTGCGTGCCAATATTAGTACGTCAAATGCATTTTGTAGCTGCACTAACAACTTATCTCAGCACCTGGCTGCATATCATGCCACCTAACTGGACTGTCACCCGGTTTGCATCTCTGACAATTACACAGCAACATGGAAAGTTGAAACAAATGATTGCCATTATGATAATTGAAGGAGAATTCCAGGTGATGACCAGAATAATCCTGTCAGGACCTTCAGTTAGTAATTATACAGATTTCCATGCCTTCCCTAGAATACTCTTTACAGGAAGTGGCTTGGCCATGTGAACACAAACTAACAGCCAAATATATAGACACAAATTAGCAACAAAGAACTCCGTAATTAAACAGATGAGATTACCAAAGAAACTATCATTTGATTCATTTCCTATGAGTGCCAGCATTCAAATATTGACAAATAATATTTACAAATTCACAGGGATCAAAATTATAAACAGTGTACATGCTATGCCAAAATACTTAACAATTGAAAGACAGTATCACTCCTCACAACCACAAAAACAGTTACTATCAAATGCCACAAAAACCAACAATGTCAGACCTCCAAACTCACCAACCTGATCAAAACTCTAAATGGGTTTCGGTGTGGAATTGCTAGTGGAAGTAATACATATGTCCACCAGGATGCCGTGGTGCCAGGTGGGTTTGACAATGGGAATGAACAGCTGAACCGCTAGAGGAAAGGGAAGGCGACTTAAATGCCGGTTGAAGAAAAAGGAAAGACGCTTTGAGAAGAAGGTATCGAACTGTTCCAAGTTAATAATTCGTCTATATTACTCATGAACCTTTACGCATAGTGATAACTCTATTCATTTCATCTGATCTAGTAAGAAGTTACGAGGAAATTTTGAATGATGTGATGAAACGGACTGTACGTTAAATGGGAAAATTGTCTACAGGTTTGGTATGAAAGCAGGAAGAAGATTGCAGAGCAGCATCCTCGAGTGAAAGGGCAATTTGCAGACTTTGCACAAGTTTCTCCTGATACTCCCCCACCAAAATCTGACAATTCCGGCAGCAATTCAGTTGCCAATTAGATAAAGCAATCATATACAGCAATCATCTAAAGTGTAAGTTCACGAGCAGAAGGAATAACTCTGGCAGTTTTGGTTTCAGATTTTGGGTGGAATTCTGGACTAACAGTTAATTCTCATACACCAGTTATCTGCCCTCATTTACATCCAAAAAAAAAAAAAAAGGAAAGAAAGAAGGAGAGCTGGCCTTCTATATTCCTTGAGCCAAACAAGGCAAAGAGATAGGTAGAAACGGGTATTTCAGCATGTTTAGATTCAGCCTACTACCTTGTCAGTATGTTCTCTACCTGTGTGCTTAGCTGTACTAGTAAAGCGTTTGTCCCAGAATGTGTGTAATGTTCAGCTTCAGGATATAGTTTATCTGTACTTCATGGCACAAGTATGGGTGAATCATGAGTACTGCACTCAAAATCAAGATGACAATTTGTTAACATCTGGATAACAGCCTGGGTTTTCATAGAAGCTCTGTACTGTTGTTCCTAGTCATCGACCAGAGTAGTGTTCACACGCTACTGAGCTAGCCTATCAGAACATTTGGAAATTCCAGTTTGTCTGCCTGGATTATTCTTCCACAAGCATAAATGAAGGGCTTCATTGACTAGACTGAGCGCGCTTAATTGCTCTGAAGACGAAATCCCACCTTCCTTTATGGCTTGTGAATTACAGCAGTACATCCAAGACTTTGTCAACAGACTTCGAAAGTTAACATCATTAGCAATCAATTCCTCCTCAACTGTGCTTAGGCATACTAATCAGTTTATTAGTTGTGTGTAGACCGCAACTGACAGACTTTAACAGGAAGTAGAATAAAATGATATCACAACGTATTAACACCAACCCATTCAATGTGGATTCGCATAGAAATAGGATTCGAGAGATTGACATATAAGCAACCTTATTCCTTCAAGCACTGATACCAGCCCACCAGGTGTTTCTTCCCCCTCCTCCAGAAATAAACTTGATTGATTAATGTCTTTTAAAAATAACAAAAAAAGCACAGAGAGAAAAGAAAACAACAATTATAAAACTAGTCCATAAGATACTAGTCGCCCTTGCCGGGCTTGACTTGGACCATTTTCTAGAAAGTTGACATCCCGTTGTTCACACATGGTTGTTGTCAGAGAAATTCATGGACATAAGCAGCTATAAATTGCTGCTGATTGCTAAGCTAAATCCTCACAGACCAAGAATCCCTACCCTACTACTAGAACAGATCAAATCATGGCGCTCAAAACACAAGCAGTATTGTTCTTGTTTCCTCTCTTGATCTTCATTTTACTTAAGTCCTCTAATAGTGTCCCAATAGTCATATACTGGGGCCAAGGAACTGATGAGGATGAAGGAAGCCTACAAGACACTTGTAGCACAGGAAACTACGAAATTGTTATTATAGCCTTCCTTAACACCTTTGGCAATGGGCGACCCCTGCGGCTGAACTTACAGCACTGCGACTCTTCTAGCGGCGGGTGCACCAGTCTAAGTGCAGAAATCTCTGCTTGCCAAAAGGCAGGCTATAAGGTGCTCCTTTCCTTGGGAGGCGCAGAGGGGGACTACTCCCTCTCTTCAACTGACGATGCAAAACAGCTTGCTCTTGAACTCTGGAACAACTTCCTTGGGGGTCAATCTGATTCTCGGCCCCTGGGGGATGCGGTGCTGGATGGCATTGATTTTGATGTAGAGCATGGTGACAATCAGTTTTGGGATGACCTAGCTACAGCCCTGCATGCTTACAACAATGGCGAGAGCAAAGTCATCTTATCAGCAGCACCAGGATGTTACCTCCCGGATCCCAACCTGAACGCTGCAATTAATACAGGCCTGTTTACCTATGTGTGGCCACAGTTCTACGATAGCCCTCCCCCCGGTGGTTGCCAATATGATGGCGGCAGTTCAGACAGGCTCTTGGAGGCATGGAACCGGTGGGCTTCATTTCCAGTTAACCAGCTCTTCCTAGGACTACCAGCAGCCCCTGAGGGAACAACTACGGGTGGTTTTGTTCCTCCAGAAGTGCTTAAATCTCAAATTCTTCCCGTTATCAAGGGTTCGGCCAAATTTGGAGGGGTCATGTTATGGTCAAAGAAACTCGATAATGGGTACAGCAACGCCATCAAAAACAGTTGAAAATGTTTCCATGCATTCCTAGGTGGCAAATAAGTCTCTGCGCCTGTGTTCTGTAAATATTGTTGGCAAATTACATCATATTTGTCAGTCCGTGAAAATCAGCCTCTCTAGAGTAAGGCTGCATACAAATAAACTTTCTGAAAGTCGGATAGCCTAACCCCCTGGTGGCTAGATCTTAACAGATACTAGGTGCTGGTGGTGTTGATGCTGTACTTTGTTGATTATCACTGATGTAGACTTGAGTTGTACTATGTAAGTCACAGCTTAAAAAATAAATATGGAGGTGTTATGTTCCCTAAACATATCCTTCTTTACACAGGAAAATTTTATTGAGACACCATAATCAAATTAACATCACATGATATTCCTAAAGAAGAGTCAGAAAACCCAGAAGCTATACATCAAAACTGTGAAACACCAGAAAGAATAGTTGATAGGACCAGTGCATGTAAATCTAACGGTGTCTCCTGAAGTTACGACAGGTTGACACAGGGAAAACATCAACGCTGTGAAGCTCAAGGTGGGACTGGTTCAAACTTTTACCAAGACTTACGCAACATATGCAATCCCAAAGGATAAATTCTGGCTTCAAATTTTCCTTCACAAAGAAAAAGAAAAAGTCATTGCACATGTCAGAAGACAAGGCTCGCTGAAGTAATTGCTCAAACAAAGAACTAAATTAGGCTGTAAAATTTTGCAAGAAGATGAGCACAGCAGCCACTAATAGCCTAGAGTACAAGTACTAACGACTTTTACAATCCCTGCCGCACCATACCGAGCTATCAATTAGTCATCAGATTTTTAACATCAGCACTTATCATTTACCATTACAAGGAAATATGGCCCACCATCAAAAAGGAATCCTATCCTACACATTCTGCAATAATTGTCATCAAAATCTCTCATGGTCATCCATTTGCATCTTCATTATCAAATTGTAGTATGAACATGTGACAAGGAGACCATATTTATATTAACCTCACCTTTGACAAATTTCTTTCAGTCAACTTATCTACAAATAAAGGATTTCAATTTTGGCTGACAAATCGGTTTGCTGATTTGCATGATCTGTCACAACAGTATCAAAGCCTGGCAGTAGTTCACTGGCACTAACCAAATGCACTCTATTTAGTATTCATTGATTTGCAATCAATTTGTGTCCCAGCACACATTAACAGCCCTTGGCGTTGGCATAAACGTCAAATCCCATGGAACCGGATTGTGGGAACCGGTAGAAATTGAACCCAAAAGCCATGGCATCAGAGTTTTTCACATTTCTCAAGTTCTTCTAAGCAATGAACACATGCATAAAACGCTGAATTAATGCTTCAAATGAATTTTGTATTGACGGTAACCATTTATTTCAGAACATATTTGCACCCTCTGTCCATGATCTTAGCAAGTATCCAACTTGTATTACACTGAAATGATCCCTACTCCAAATTCCCACCTAACAGGAGTAATTGTCATCTGATCTTGCTCCTCTGACAATTACCAAGCAGTAATGGCGGTCCAAATGATTGTCATCAAGGTAACTGAAGGAGATCGTGCTTTTTCATTCCAAGTGATAACCAGAATACTTCATGTTTGTAAGTATACACATTCTTGACTTTCCTATGACACTACTGCAAAACCAGAAGTTGCTTAGACGTGCAAATGCCAAACAGCCAACCAAATTTACAATCACACGCCAGAAAAAAATAGCACCATAATTAAACAAATGAGAAGATGACTTTATTGAGCTGATTGCCACAGAACACCTATGATCATTTGATTGCATTTCACTTGACTGTCAACATTCAAAATTTAACAACTAGTACTTACACACCCACATTGATCAAAAATGTAAACAGTATACATCCTATACCAAGAATAACTTATCAAATGAAACACAGTACCTCAGAACCACGAAAAACAGTTGCTATCAATTAACACAAAAATCAACAACAATGTCGGCCTCGAAACTCACTGACCCGAACAAATTAGACTGAATCAGCAGGAACCCACTTCCAAAAATGCTTCTTTACTGCAACTGCCTCATTTACAACCCCTTGATCGCAATCACCATATTCAGTTCCCTCCTCTGTCACAAACTCAACTTCAGGCAATCCCTCCACAAACGCATCCACAATATGCAACACATAACAAGCGGGCAAACCTGGGTATGAGACAGATACCCTTTCCTCCACCTTCTTCACATATGAATTGGGCACAATCCTCACAATCTCATCAAAATTAACATCTTTACCATCATTGCGTTCAAAAATAATGGACCCCAACTCTTCCTGGATTGCCCTCTTAACTGCGGACTCAATATCTTCATCAGACTTCAATTTCTCCGACAAGGGTCGATTCCTTTTGCGTACCGTCCCATCGGAAAGCTCCTGCTGCCACTCCAGCAGTACTTTGTTGCCATCTTTCCCCAAAATCCGGACAGAAACAACCTCCAAATTCCGAATTGGAGGGGTAGTATCAACAAGCGAGGTTTCACCATCAGCGAGCTCGAGCCAGAGGTTATGGACGTTCTTGGTCCCGGGCTTGGTGCCCCATGCGGCGAAAGATTCGGAGGGTAATCGGGGCTTGAGCCAATCGGAGAGAGATTGAGGGGTAGGAAAAGCGCTGAAATTAGGGTTAGGGTTTTGGTTTTGAGGCATAGCGGCGGTTGTGGAAGTAAGCCTGACAAGGCGGCGATTGGTGGGCTGTGGTGGGTAGGCGAGAGAGACCGATCGAGGAGGGAGGTGGTGTTTAGGGGCAGTGATGACGACGAAGAGAGAGAGAGCGGCGAGGAGAAAGTCAGGGAGTTTAGGATGTTTTGACAGGAATTGGGTTTGAGAGATGGGGCCTGGACAAGGCTGCGGACGCGGCGGAGGTTGCGGCGGTGATGGTGGTTGGGGCATGTTAGTGGTGGCCTGAAAATTGGGTCGACGATGATTGGTGAGATGCAAGGAAGATGAAGACTGGGTAGGCCAGACGACAGAGAAAGAGGGAAAAGGCCATGTTGATGATCGATTGACTTGTGTGCGTGCAACGCAGAAAAAGGGGTGTCTCTGTTTGCGTTTGTGTGGAAGATAGAACGACGAAAATATGTGGAAATTAGTGAGTGCGAGTGAGGCGATTCAGGATATGGAATTCTGAATCACATACTTCATATTCCTTCCGCTTTTTGTTTTGTTGTTTGTGTTTATCTTGTTATTATTATTTTTTTTTGGGTCAAGAAAAGGCAAGAATTTTATTAAATAAGTGCCAATACGGCATCTACAAAGCATATCGAATGCAAACAAATAAAACACTCTAGTATCATAGTATAATCCATATTCCACAAAAATTACTTTTACATACATTGATTGCTCGTTTTCTCACAATCGTTATTTCATTATGCAACCTGAAGAAGAGATCCACAGATCCGGTGAAATGTCTTCCTTAAAATAGATCTGCTGATCTGGAGTAGTCTTCTGGAGGAAGATATTCTTCTGACAAAAGAGATACTATTTGAAGTGTTAAAAGCTATTGAAGAGACGCCCCATCTTTGAACCACAATTCATCGCTTGAAAAATATACAAAAAGGCTGCATGATAACAAATAACACCATCCATTCAAAAACTCTCACAATAAGAGAGATAAACTACTCTTACAATTGGAGATACTACTACTACGAAAAGTAAAACACTACTTAATAGAAATGAAAAGATGACGACGGAGAAGGCTAGCCTTCGCAAAGTCTAATGCCCTGTTTGAAAAATAGTTGTTAGCTGTTTGTATTAGCTGTTAGCTGTCAGCTGTTTCAATTAGCTATTTGTATTAGCTGTTCGAATTAGCTGTTTGTAGAAAAACTGTTTGGTAAAATTAGCTGTTTCTAATAAAGTTGTGAGATAAAAAGCTAATTCTCCAAAAAGCTAGTCCAAAAAGCTAATCAAATTAACTTTTTCAAATTAGCTTTTTGAACCCAAAAAGCTATTCCACTAAACACGTAAATTAACTTTTTTACTAAGTCAAACAGCTATTTTTGATCAAAAAAACTCTTTTTAGCCAAAAAGTTATCCAAAAAGCTATTTACCAAACACCTCATAAATCAAAGAGACGAAGATGATGATGATTATGGCAATTGGCAAAAGAAGGATGAAGCGAGAGGAGGATGTAGGGTCGTTTATCTTGGTATTATTATTATTCTTCAAAAATGCATTTGATCATGAGGTTGTTCTTTCATACCCAATATCTGTTGAGAGTTTCATATTTTTGATCTTGTAAAAATTTAGATTAAAATATATTTTTTTGGTTCAATAATTTAAAATAAGCTTATTGCAAAAATGAAGTTGAAATGTACATAGTTTCATTTTTTAATATTGGATATAATACAAAGATTAGAATAAGTACTAGTAAAGGGCATTTGGCTGAGATTGAAGGGGTGAATATGGAAAGAAAGTCTATTTTGTGTGGATTTCATAGTTGGATCCATAAGTGTTCTTAAACTTTATTTAAAATGAACTATAACACAAAAAGTTATTGGGCTAGGGTTGCAAGTCTACATAGCAGACTTGATTAAAAAAAAAGTTAGAAATCAAAATATTGTTGGTCTTGCATTGCAAGCAGACATCAATTAAGAGCGTGTTCGGTACAATTAGCTATTTCAGTAATGGTTACCTATTTTACTGGCTATTAGCGATTTTATTAGCGATTAGCTGTGACCCACTAATGGTTAGTGGTTAGTTGTTCAACCAGAGACTGAAAACACATACGTTTGATAAATATAACTATTAAAGTAACAGATTTATTTAAAATGACTAAAATTTTATAATTTACAATGCAGCCATTAGGTACAGGTTCTTAAAAATTACTTTCATTAGCTTTTGAAAAACACTACATAAACCTCTGATCACTACCTCATCCATTACTTTACCGAACACTTTTAAGTAGTGGTCCATAACATTTTGACCACTACGAACCACTGATATCTACTTCGACCTCTGTTGCTGAACATAACCTGAATTGGTACTAAATTGAAACGCTGTTTGATTAAGCTTGCTTAGGCCTTATTTGATCTTCGAAAAATATTATGGAAATAAAATTTAGATGGAAAAAAATGAAAAGGAAAAAAAGTTAATAGAAAGCGAGTTTTTTTTTTTATTTGGATCAAGAAAAATATACAATGAAAATAAAAATATTCTAATGGGAGAGGAAAAAATTTTAAAAAAATACACTGATGGAATTGGACAACAGATGAAGTGCGATCATTGTACAATAAAAGTATATTTGAATTTTGAAACTTTCCATAACTAGAACTCAAATAAAAAAGGAAATTAAAAAAATGCAATGAGCTCAAGCAAGACCTTCATTAATGGCGGTCATGCCTCTTTCTCCTCCATGTCTCTCTGTAGGCACTAAGTATTCGTGATATACCAAAATTAAATTAAATTAGCTAATTAGGCCAACCCTTTTAATTAATTTAATCAAGTTTAAAGACTCACAAGTCAAGCACAAAAGACTCACAAGTCAAGTCCAAGATGAAGCCCAAATGACTTCCAAGTCCAAACTCAGTCAAAATTCAAGTCAAAACCCAAATCGAGGCTCAAGACGACTACAAAGTCAAGTCACGACCTAAAGCCCGAATGACGTCCAAGTTAAGGCGCGGTCAAAAGTCAAAAGTCAAAAGTCAAAGTCAATGGTCAAAGTCAAGGGTCAAGACCTACATCGACTCACAAGTCAAACATCAAAATGACTCTCAAATCAATGTCCGGTCAAAGCTCGAGGCGACTTCCAAGTCAATACTCAGCCCAAGCCCGGGAGACTCCCAAGTCAAAGTCAAAGTCAAAGTCAAAATCAAAGTAAATAAAATTCAAAACAGTCCAAAGTAAAGCCTGATTGAAAGGGCTAAAATCCAGGTCAAAGTCCAAAATCCAAATTAAGGCCTACCTTGACTTTCAAGGAGAAGGCTTTCTTATAAATAGGCCCCTACCCCCCTTGATTCAAAGATTGAAAAATTCATCCAGAAAAGGAGAAAGAATCAGAGGATTATTGTATTCGTAGGGATTGTACCTAATTCATTCAAATCAATATATAAAAATTCAATCTTTGTAATTTTGTGATTACAAATTTGGCATGCTTGGTAGGACATCTCTACCTCTCATCTCTTTCTCCTAAAAGATTAAGACTTTCAAGTCACGATAACATCTTCTTCGATGAAGACATGGCTACAAACAACGTTGCCGCACAAGCTTCGAAGAAGAAGAGCACGGGATCTCTTCCGCACATATCTTGTGGAGCGAGCGTCACTTATGACAAGTGCACGCACACAATGAAGACCAAGAGCGTGGCGAAAACTGCTGCGTCGACCGCTCCTGGGCAAACTGCGCTGCCCCCATCTAAACTCCAAGACTTGAAAACGCAGCAAAATGCGTCCTCTAGGATGGATGGAATTCAAAACCTCCAATTTTAATCTCCAGTCTGCAAGGTTGAAGACTACTACAGCAGTGACTCTTCTTCGCCTCACCAAAGGGGGCGCGCATGACAGAGATTGAAATTGAGTCGTCCAAAACTGTTGTCATGCCAGACATAATGACAGGCACAACCACTCTGGAAGAGGCGATGGCTAACATGAAGGCCATCCCAGAAAAACTCACTAGACAGAACGAAGAAAAGGAAGCACACATCAAGCTTCAAGAAGAAAAGATTGCTAAGCTGACTAGAAAGTTAGAAAAATAGCCAACTCAATCTTCCACGAAGGACTCAGAAAAAATGTCGATCCACACCGAGCCTTCTGATAGCGAGAAGCAGTCAAAGAAAGACGCTACCTCTAAAGATATCAAGTCCTCTGAATCAATGACCATTGAGCAAATCCAAGACTTGATAACAAATGCTGTTAAGGCGCAGCTAGATGAAGGTTCGCGCAGAACTCATCTATGCACCAGGCCTTACACTAAGAGGGTTGATGCTCTTCACATGCCCCACGGTTATGAACCCCTCAAGTTCCAATAATTTGATAGGAAAGGTAATCCAAAACAGCATGTCGTACACTTCATTGAGACATGCAACAATATTAGGACTGACGGCGACCTTATAGTAAAACAGTTCATTAGGACATTGAAAGGCTATTGCCTTTGACTGGTACACTGACTTAGAACCTGAGTCCATTGACAGTTGGGAGCAAATGGAGTAAGAGTTCCTCAACAGGTTCTACAGCACTCAGCGCGTTGTCAGCATGATTGAGCTGACAAACACAAAACAATGGAAGGATAAGCCAGTTCTTGACTACATCAACCGCTGGCGTGCACTTAGCCTCGAGTGCAAGGATCGACTGTCTGAAGCTTCCGCTATTGAAATGTGCACCCAAGGCATGCACTGGGACTTGCTGTACATTTTATAAATGAGCAAACCTAGGACTTTTTAAGAATTGGCGACCAAGGCGCATGACATGTGAGGTGACTATAGCTGGCCGCTACAACAACTCTTTCTATTCTACTGAATCAAGAAAGGAAGAAGTTGAATTCGAGAAGAATGTTAACTTTTCTAAGAGCATGACCAAAGAAGCGATGTTCACCTCTACAAGTCAGCCAATTCACATTACAAGAAAGCCAAAACTAGGTGCAAGAAGAGCTCATCGTTCAAGGTCGCGACAAAGAAGCGTCTCACACTAAAAGAGCTTCAGGAAAAGAAGTATCCATTTTCCGACTCAGATTTGTTAGGTATGCTAGATGACTTACTCGAGATGGGTGTCATCAAATTGCCCAAGTCAACGTGTCCAAAGGAAGTTGGGAGGATTCGACTCCAAATACTATCGGTACTATAGAATCTTTAGTCACCCTGTTGAAAAGTGCGTTATATTCAAGGAGCGCTTCATACGACTAGCTAAGGAAGGAAGAATCATTTTATATTTAGATGAAATGGCAGAAGTTAGTCATATCACAGTGCAAGAAGCTAATAAGTCAGATTCTAAAACAGATCTCATTGAAGCACCAGAGGCCTCAGGAGAATGCTTCACAAGGAGCTTCTTTGATTGTGCGGCTATCTACATAATCTCATGTTTTGAATTTGACAATGACGAAACAAATGAAGAGCTGAATGTCCTTCCTGAAGAAAGTGGTGATGGCAGCATCCGGCCACAACAACAGCAGAAAGAAAAGAATGAGAGGACAATTTCAGTCTCGTCCGTCAAGCAAGCAAATGTTGCGGCAAATCTAGTGGCACCAGTCTTCATGTACATTCCTAAGTCCCGTCGCAAGGATGAACAATCACCATTTTATGAATGTACAGATCCTAAAAATGCAACCAAGGTTGAACCCAAGTTCAATGAAGCAAGCTGGTGCATTCTGAAAGAAAAGGGTGTACTTCCAGTGCATAGGGCGAACCCAAGCAAATTGACCAAGGCTTCTCTTCTTGGTTTTGTTGCCTCTTCTAAAGGCTCGCTCCAAGAAGAAAGAGAGCTGTCAAAGATGCGCAACAATGATGGTTTTGATCCCAATATGCACAAGTTAATGAAGAGGTCCAGCTATGACTTCAGCTAGCTAACATCTTTTGGGCATGTGATCGAAGCTAAGAACTACGGACTTAATAGCACGCAAAGAGTCATATAAAGTCAAGGGGGCAACATAGCAACGCCTAAAGTTGGTCTTGGTTATGTACCGCCCCAGCCCGTAAGGATTTTGGAACGACGTAAGGATAAGCAAGCTCTCACGTAATATATCACAGCCGAGGAGGTTGATAAAGATGACGGTGACAATGCTACGACCAACCCAAAAACATCGGTGTTCGACAACTTGCAGCCGTCAATGTCGCGTCAATGCCTTCCTGGCCCTTCTGTGTTTAGCAGGTTAGGAAAGGGCAAAACCCCGAACCCTTCCGTCTTTCGTAGGTTGAAGAAGGGTGAGTAACCTAAACCCTTGGTCTGCGCCAGAATCAAGATAGGCAACACGTCATCAAACTCTCCGCCTTCTCAAAAAAAGGATTCAGTGTTTAGTCGCCTTTACGAACTAAATGAAATCCAAAGTTCAATTCCTTCATGCATGAAGCGTGTTTCCACTTTGGATGTGAAGGTGGATAGCTCGTTGAAGGTAAAGAGACGGGTCCTAGTTCTCACTAGCCATGGCACTAAGGTCAGTTCAAAAGAAAGAACTAAGGAGCAAGCTTCTTCCGGCTGTGACGTAAGTCAAGATGTTGGCGACTTCCCTTGAGAAAATACTGGATTAGCTCCTGGGCAAGAGACTAAACTGTTCGCACATCCAAAAAGAAGACTCTAGAACAAGAGACTAAATTGTTTACACATTCAAAAAGAAGACTCACAAACAAGAGACTAAACTGTTGCACATTCAAAAAGAAGACTCTCAAACAAGAGACTAAACTGTTCGCACATTCAAAAAAGAAGACTCCCGAACAAGAGATTAAACTGTTCGCACGTTTAAAAAAGAATACGTCTGAATAAGAGTCCAAACTGTACACACATCAAGAAAATACTAGCTCCCACGCAAGAGTATAAACTGTTCACTCAAGCCAAATCTTTGTACTACTTCTGGCTCGCAAGAGTATAAACTGTGAATGGTAAAACAAATGAAAAAAGGATGCTTAGTTGAACTAGGCAACAACCTGATCTTATGCAGAATTGCAAGTAACCATAAGTACGTCGGCAGTTTCAGCAAATCGCCAAGTGCAGTCAAACACATCACATACAAAAAAATGGGGGCATGAAAGAGAAGAGATCAAAGACATCACCTGTCTGTCGCCCAGCTGCTCCTCGCTGCTCATACCACTTTTATGCGTATCGGTATCTGCTCTAGGCCCAAGGCCTAGCAACGAACCATGTCGCAAGTGGTTCTTCAAGCCTTCATACTACTTTTACGCATATCGATATCCGTCTTAGGCCCAAGGCCTAGCAGGGAACCGTATTGCAAGTGGTTCTTCAAGCCCTCATACCACCTTCACGCGTATCGGTATTCGTTTTAAGCCTAAGGCCTAGCAGCAAATTATGTACCAAGTGGTTCTTCAAGCCTTCATACCACTTTCATGCTTATCGGTATCCGTTCTAGGCCCAAGGCCTAGAGGCAAACCATGTCACAAGTGGTTCTTCAAGCCTTCATACCACTTTCATGCATATCGGTATCTGTTCTAGGCCCAAGGTCTAGCGACGAACCGTACTGCAAGTGATTCTTCAAGTCTTTATACCATTTTCGTGCGTATCGGTATCTATTCTAGACCCAAGGCCTAGCGGCGAACCGTGTTGCAAGTGGTTCTTCAAGTCTTCGTACCACTTTCATGCACATCGGTATCCGTTCTAGGCCCAAGGCCTAGCGACGAACCGTGTCGCAGGTCGTTCTTCAAATGGCTCCTTAACCTGCATAAGCGACAATACAAGTGCAACGAGGCTCCTTATCCTACACAAGCAACAATACAAGCAAAATGAAAAAAAAGGGGTTTTGGTATTCAAAAAAAATAGTAAGTATAAGCAACAAAAAATGCAATCTTTTAGCAAGTAACCATGACATCGCGATACGTACAAAGTGCGACAATGAATGAATGCGACATTACAATGACACAAGTATGCATCAGAAGACTTTTCAGGCTAATGAAGTAGCTTTCTTTGGACTCATTTTAGTCAAAGTTACCATCTTCATTGCTCATGGTTGTAAAAAAAATGGTAAGCCCTTCAAGATGCAACATTGCTGTTCTTGCAAAAAATGTGTCATATTTACGATACTTTTATGCCTGATCTATGCTCGTTATAATCGTTATTTTTAGATTTTTATTTTATTTTATTTTATTTTGGAGGTATTGAATAATTCAGACAAAATGCGAAAAAATGATAAAAATGTCGGAAATAAAGCAGTGGGCCAGATTACTCAAACTTGACCCAATCCTTAAGCCAATTATCTTGTTTAGCCCAAAAAAAGAAAAATTAAATTGAAAATAAAACATCCCAGCCTCCCACGACCGCGTCACATGACCCGACCCTCCCCATTAACTCTCATTTTCTCTCTCCTGAAAGTCCGAACCTCCCCAATCTCACGTTCTCTCTCCTCTCGGCTAATAGAAGCCCGAAACCTAGACACTTACCTCATCATCTTCATCATCTCCATCTCCATCTCCTCTCACTCTCAACCATGCCACCTCCATCCACAGCCACCTTTATCCTCATCCAGCGACCCACGCAGTGCCAGCACTGCCACATTTCCGCCGTCCACCTCAACCCCTAAATCGACAGTGAAGAGGAGAAGTGGAGTGACTATAAATGGAAGATGCGGCGGAATTAGGTAACAATCTAGGGTTTAGGTTAGGTTTAGTTTAAGCTTTAGGTTTAATTTTAGGTTTAATTTCGTTTTAGTCATTCGAAATTTAGAGTTTGTTTCGATTTGGGTTTCGATTTTAGATTTGTTTTCAGCCTTTAATTTCATGTATTAGGCTTGAATTGCTGATTTCGAATTGTCATTCATGAACTTCAGTGTACTTGCAACATTTTTAGGGCTAGTTTTGAGTAATTTCGAAATCTCCCCTCCCCTGTTCTTCATTCTGGTTGGAGCATCAATAGTGGTGCTTCCACCATTGTTGGCAAGCTTTGAAGCTCGTTTCTGATTCTTTGGGCCATGGATTGTCGAATTCGAACCTTTTCTTGTTCTGGTTTGCGATGCTTGCTCTATTTTTTCTGTTTTTGATTTCGAATCCCTCTCCGTTGTTGCTCAATCTTCAGTTTCTGATTAGTTTGGTTGATTTGATTAAGTTCTGATTTAGTTGAGTTAATTGGAATTACTGATTCTGGATAGGAAACTTGCGAGCTTCGATTTCGAATATGGATTGCTCCTGGATTGTATGTTCTCTTGATTTGGCTAGATTTTTTTTTTTTTGGCTCAAGTATTGGGTTTGTAGTGATGCGAGGTAGTCTCTGCCTCCTTCACTCCCTGTCTTCTTCGTTCTGTTCTTCCAATTAACTTTGGTTCTTTTGATTAGCTTTGGTGTGTAATGCTTTAAGGGTTCCTTATTCTAGTTGTTAGTTGTTAGTCTTGACATCTTGATTGTTCCTTTTTTTTTTTTTTTTAACCATTGTAATTTGTTTTGAGGTATGATGAGTTAGAATTTGATTAGTTAAATGCTTTGATGTTGCATTTGCTAATATTAGGACTTTGTAATTTGAAGCTAGGTTACTTGTTTACGTCTTTCAAGATATTTGGTTTTCTTAATTTGGATCATGTGATAAGATTATCTTTATATTAATTAGTTTCGTACTCATATTACTTTAAGATTAATCGTGACCTAAATCTATTCCATCGTCCCTAAGGAAACGATCCTCAAGTAGTACAGCAAAAGCTGTACGCTTGTGGCATTCTGTTTTATACTTAATTTATCCCAATAAATTTTTGGCGCCATTGCTGGGGACAACGGTATTAGATTAGGTCGCATTTTTCTTTTTCGTAGCTATTTTAGCATTAGGTTGCTTTATTACGTTATTAAGTTGTGACTTGATTTGGTATATTGTTTGAATTATTCAAAAATCCACAAAATGGGAAAAGCCTAAAATTGACAAAAAAAATTAGAAAACTTGAAAACCCCTAAAAATTGGAAAACTTTAAACACTTTAAAAACTCCAAATGCCAATTCTTAATTTTTGGCAATATGAGCATGAACCTTTTTGGAGTTATCTTTCAAGGCTTAATGATTATCGTGCTCAACTGAATTATAATTTTGAAAAATGAGAAATTTGTGAGGTCATTGCTATGGGTCTGAATATTAAGTCGAGGTGCTATGTTGAATCAATTTGTCCTGGAGGTTTAATAGAACTATTAGCTAAAACTCAAAATGAAGTTTGAAATTTCTTTGAAAAACTAGCTTGGGAAACCTATGCGTTTGAACAAGCTAACGAGACTTTTAGATACCCAACTCATGGCAAGTCTGCTGTTCCTACTAATCCTTCCCATCGGGACCACTTTATAGATTCGAATGACCCATATTACTATTATATGCCTCCTGTTTTATGCGATTATTGTGAATCTCCTGATCATGATGCTCATACTTGTCCTTTTCATGCTTATATTGATGCTACACGTGCAAGTTTTGAAAAGAAGATTAATGAAATGACTGACCAGATGATAGAGACCATGAAAGTGAGAATTGCTGCATGTTCTCAATGTTTTAATCAAAACAGGGAAACTTATAGTGAACTTGATTCTAGTTTAGGATCTCCTAAACCTGGCATTAGTCTCTATGATGATTTTAAACCCTCTCATTTTGCTAGGCTTAACTTGAATGAAGACATGTATTTGCCTAGTCTAGATCAAGAGAGTGACCTCCTATGTCTTTATCACTTGACCTTGTACCCCGTACTAGCTCACCTAAGGGCATCACTGATGATGTCCTAGTTTCTACCAACCCACCCACCACTCTGAATGACTTTTGTGAGTTTAATGTGGGTGAACAATTTGATACTATTAGCAAGTTAGATATAAGCATCACACTTGAAGTTGAGCCTCGTGATTTAGATGAGTCACAGTAACATATTTCACAGGAGTTATGCGATGAGGTATCTGAACCCACTATGTTGGACTTTGATGATGATATTTTTTTTGTAGAATATGAATCTTTTTCATGTGAGTTTGATGGTATTGAAGGTCTTGATGTGGGTTTTCATGTTGAATATCAATCATTCTCTTTTGATCCTGCCATTCTTGACCTTCTATTTGAATTAGATGATAGTCTTCTGTATGTAGAATATGAATCTTTTTCTTGTGAGTTTGATATCCATGGAAGTTCTGATGATGGTTTTTGTGTTGACTATGAGTCTTTCTCTTTTGACTCCATCCAAACTAACTTCCTTTTGGAATATTGTAAATCTGAATTTGTTGAGTTTGAGATCATTGCCACTAAGAATTTTACTTTAGACCAGACTCATACGCATATTGGACTTAACAGACTTGTGAACCTTGCACCCACTCGTTTGCCTCGATTGTTCGTTCATGATGAAATAGTTTCTAGGCCAATGACCTCAATACTGGCTTGCTCTGAGTTTGTTTATTTCCTTTCTGATTGAGCTCAACTACTTGATAAGTTGTAGTGGGCCCTTACCTATACTTTATTGGTTAGGTGGATGTACTCTTTTTGGCTCCAACTCACTGCTTTTCACCGTTTCTATGTGATTGAGAGTTGGGCTTTTTTGTTTGATAAGCTGCTACATGCTTTAACGAGTTTTGATGTGAGTTGCACTTTTCAGCTTAATATGGAGCGGCTGATGCTCCATGGTCGTCCTCGATATAATTTGAGTGAAACATTTAGTTTGGGTATAATCTGTATCCAACCTGGTATGATCATTTTACTTTCCCCTTTTCTCCTTTTTCTTCTCTTTTCTTTCGTTTCGTACTTAGTTGTGGATATTTAGGACTATAATCAATCTTGAGGAGTAATTTGGGATTTGTTGAACCGTGTGGGCTATGATCACCCTTGATTGTGTTATTGTTTTGTGAATACTTGATAGTTGTGAACATCTAGGATTGTCGTTGTGTATGTTCTAGTTTCATTGTTTGGTTTCCTTGAATTTGTGTTTTGTTCCTTTGGTTTGGTGTCTTGTTTCTTTAGTTTAGTGAGTTTTGGTTTTTCTTTGGTTTTGTTTATGTTTAACAGTTTCTTTTTGTTTTCTTTTTGATGTTTTAGTGTTTTTGTTTTTGTTTTGTATTTAGCTTTTCTTTCTTTTGCATTTTGTTTCGTTTTAGGTTTCTTTGATTTAGGTTGGTGTTTAGTAAATCTTTGGTTTGGTTTTGTTTTTATTTTGGGCGATTAGGTTTGTGTTGGTCTTGATTGGTTTTGTTTTTTTTTGTTAGGTTTTGATATTTATTTTTCTTTGTTTAGTTATTTTGCTTGTTGATTTTTGTGTTTGGGTTTTATTTTGTTCAGGTTTGGTTTTGATTTTGGTCATTTAGTGCTTTGATTTGTTTTAGAGTTAGTTTTGTTTTTGCTTTTCCTTTGAGATTTTTATTTTGGTGATTTTGTGTTTGTTTTTAGTTTTGTTTTTGACTTTTATCGTGTCCTAGTTTGTATATATTTGTAGTTTCATATGGTTTTACGGTTGTTTAGCTGATGTGATTGCTTTTTAATGCCTTAGTTCCTACAATGAGGACATTGTGAGATTTTAGTATGGGGGTGAGATGCCCATTTTTGTAAAATTTTGAAGATTTTTTTTGGTTTTTGGGAACGTTTGTACTCTTTCTGATTAGTTTGAATCCCCTGTACTTTGGTTATTAGCTTGTATGTAAGTAGGATGTACGTGAAAGGTCTCCGACCTCAGTGAGTCATTCTAAGCCATAATTCTAATCCTAATTGTTCACTATAAATGTGTAATCCAATTCCTATTTATCTTTTCATCATTATCCTTGAGTCTTAGGCTTCCATGATACTTGTGACATGATTACTCTAAAAAAATAATGAATGAAAATTATGAATAAAGAAGAAAAAAGGAAAAGATGAAGTAAAATTTGGAATGACACGTATCCCTTTGAGGCATGCGCTACTGGGCGTTACCCTTTGAAGTACGCGCTACTGGGTGTTATCCTTTGAGGCAATACTACTACTGGGAAAGCTTACTTCCAATGTTAATATATCAATAATGTAGTTGTGCCAATCAAGTGGGATTGAGTCTAATTCTAGTAAATCTAAGTATTGGGATGATGATACACTTGCAAACGAGCACTGAGATGGATTCAGAATTTTGATATACAATGAGGTCAAAAATTAGTGATCTGATGTCATTTATAGGGTAGAGGACTTTAAAGTACATTCTGTATATATGCAGGTCGATATCTTGATTACATGGGTGATTTAATTGATTAGAACGTGTGTATATCTTTCTCTTATTCTGTACACATTAGCTTTGAGAGAAAACCGAAAAGATTTTTTATTTTTTATTTTCTTTTTGGATTTTACGGGTATTCCACTTGAAAACCCTCACTAGACCTCACTCGCCCACTTGAGAGACCGATAGGTTTAAAGGGCTTGTTGCATATGCTAAATGCAACTCTGATTTTTACGACAGTGAGTTAGGATTTTCTTTTTCTTATTTTCTATTTTTTTAGGTAGTTTAGTTGTTTTGCTCGAGGACGAGCAAAATCTTGGTGTAGGAGTATTTGTTCGTGTAAAAAATGTCATATTTACGATACTTTTATGCCTGATTTATGCTCATTATAATCGTTACTTTTAGGTTTTTACTTGATTTTATTTTGTTTCGTAGGTATTAAATAATTCGGACAAAATGCGAAAAAATGATAAAAAATACCGGAAATAAAGCAGTGGGCCAGATTACTCAAACTCGACCCAATCCTTAAGCCCATTATCTGGTTTAGCCTAAAAAAAAGGAAAATTAAATTGAAAATAAAACATCCCTGCCTCCCACGAGCGCCTGCTGCCCATGTTTTGTCAGAGGCATCTATTTGAAGAATTAAGTTGACTTCAGGTTCAAGGAGTCTAAGACTGGGAAGTTGTTGACATTCTTCTTGTAGTTTCTTTACAATTTCAGTATGTTTTTCTGTCCAACCAAGAGTATTATTTTTTTTGAGTAGACTTTGTAAATCTTTTTTCTTTTTTGCTAAGTCTGGGATATAAGAACTAGCATAGTTTAATAGTCCTAAGAAACCGTGAATTTGTTTCTTTGTTCTTAGTTAGTCTAGATACTCCGTGATTTTTCTAGAGATATGAGGTTGTAAGCTGATTCCGTTTGTGCCAACTTCAAATCCTAAGAATTTAATTTTCTCTTTTTCAATTACAGCTTTTTTCTCACTTAGGCAAATGCCTTCTTTAATAGTTGTTTCCAGAAATGTGTTGAGATGTGCTCGATGTTCTTCAAGAGTGTCTAAACTTATTAAAATATCATCTACATAGACAACAAGAAAACTGTTAAGGTGTTTAAAGGCATCATCCATTCTTCTTTAAAAAATTCTTGGTGCAAAAATCTGTATATTTAATACTTGTTTCTTCTATTTTAATTTGCCAAAAGCCAGATTTGCAATCAAATTTTGAGAAGAATTTTCTGTTTTTTACAAGGTTAATTAATACTTCTTTGTTGGGTAAGAAATAGTTATCTGTTTTTGTAAACTGATTTAGTTTTTTATCGTTAATAACCATTCTAGCATTTCCTCTTCTTTTTTCTGCTTCGTTAACTACCATAAAGGTTGGGGAAGAGTATGCTCCATTGGATGGTCTAATGAGTCCTTTTTCAAGTAGTTCTTTTATTTGTATCGAAAATTCCTTGATATCATCTTCTCAGTATAGCATTGGTTTTTTTTTGATATAAACTTCTTGAGTTAATTCTATTTTAACTCGAGGATGTTCAGGTTTCCAAAATTGTAATGGATTTTTGGAACAAATTCGTTTGAGTTTTACTAAAAAGTCATCTTTCTTGATTATGTGAACTGTAAAAATAGGTTTCTGTGTTTGGATTTGAAGTGCAATTCGTTCATAACCATGTCCACCACGCTTCGCGCGTACTCTGTAGGGGTGTTTTAGAGTGAGAATTTTCAAAGTGTGACCACATTTGGTAGTGAAATAAACAGTATAAGGAGTCTGTGTAAACTTCGCAAACTGTTTTCAGAAGTCATTTCCTAATAAAATATCATAACCAGAATTATACTGGAGTACTATGGGTATAGTAAGAATTTTGTTGCCTAAACTAATGGAAACATTGTTCTGAACCAAATCTAAATAGGTAGGAATAGGATGCACGCCTTTGATTTGAATTTTACGATCATTTGGGAGTTTATCCCATTTTGAAAGTAAAAAGTCTTGAAAGAAAGTTACTTTTAATCCTGTATCAATTAAAGCAGTGGTAGTGATATCTAATTCCTTGACTGTTACATCTATATATGTAAGAATAGGTATTTCAAGTTACTTCATATTCGTTCAAGAATAATGGTAGTGTACGGATTTACAAGAGTTATATGAGTAGGACCAATTTCATAATTTGTATATTGGTCAAGGAAATTCATTCCTAAGAGTATATGGTAAAAGTCATTCTTGATTGAGTGATCAATATAGTAATCAAATTCTAATAAAGTGGAACTAGTAGTTTTCATCATTATTCTAGAGATTTGATTTAGAGTTGCTCTCTGACCATTATAGGTAACAAAGTTATATTCTGATGCGGTTGAGACTGATATGGGCAAAGGTATGCAATGGCTTTGAGATGCTCCAGTATCTATCAAGATTTTATTAGAGATTCAAGTTTGTCCATTAAAATAGTCCAATTTTACTTTGTAGGTACTACTTTGAGTATTTGTTAGAAAAGGAGGTTTTGATCTAGGGATTGTACCATAGCTTCGTTTTAGAATGGGTTGATTAGCTATTTGTATTCCTTTTTCAGTATAAGAGAGTCACAGTGCTTGATAGCTAGTTGATGCTTCATCTTTTTCAACTAATCGAAAGTCTGTTAATGCAGGTATTTTAGCTTCTTGCATAGGAGGAGAGATAATGGTGCTGATGGTTGAAAAGATTGGATCGACAGTTATTTTTTCTGTTTGTTTTACATATTTGATAGGAAAGCTAGTATTGGAAAAAATGTATAAACCTCTATAATAAAAGGATAATGCATTATTTCCTGGTTGTAATCCGATATCTGTTAAAAGTTTAAATTGCAAATTTAAGGTGTCTTCTATATTTTTACTTTGCGGAGTTACTGAATAATTCAGGTAGCATTCAAAAATTAATTTTTTGTGAATTAGATTTCCTTGTAGTGTTCCTAGATGACTGTTCTGAATATTCCGAAATCTTTGATCATGTACAGATAGAATTGTAGGTGAGTCGATACCTTCTTTAAAACAGGCATTTACAGCAATTTGTATTCCTTGTAAATGAACATACTTAGTTAATTTTCTGTCCTTAGAGGGAATTTCTTCTAGAAATTTATCGATTATTTCTTGAGTCATTAATCGTAATCGAATATTTCCTTGTAAATATTGAATTTTGACTGGTTGTTCTGTAGTATAAAGCTTAAAGTATCTTATTAATTTTCGTGTTAGAAAATCATCCAATTTTTTCATAAAATTACGAGGATCCTTTAAAGATAAATCAGTTGCTATAATCTTTTCATAAAGTTTTGGGTTGAAAGTTATTATTCCGGTAAAATTTTCATTATTTTCTTGTTCTTGTTGTTGTATAATTTCTGTATCTTCAGTACTCATCTTCTATATCTGAATAGCTTTCTGTTTCTGATGTACTCGTTTCAGTTTCTGAGCTAACGGATTCATAACAGCTTGAGATTGCTTCAAGTGAACTAGAGTTTATTGAATAAAGTTCATCTTGAATTTCTTCAAATTCTTCTGAGAAGAGTTTTACTATATTTGCTTTTCTTTTGTTACAGTCAATAGATTTGTGTCCTATTTCTCCACAATTTCAACATTAACAAGCAGTAGGTTTTTTATTTCTTTTATAATATCTGTTTTGTGGGTTAAAGTTTTCTTGAGTTAAATTTTTGTGTCGGAAATGTTTACTACTTTTTTGTAGTTTATTTACTAATTTCTCCATTTTCGCCTTTTCAATCTTTGTTCTTTTGTTTGAAAATTTCTTCTTTTTAGAGAATTTTTTCTTTGGAGATTTTCTAGTAGTAGTTTTCTTGGTATTTTATTTTGGAGTTCCTTTTCTTTTAGGTCTAAAATTTGGATAATTTTCACAACCATATTGTCCTGGTTCTTTTACGTCTTCACAACAAAGAGTTACTTCTTTAATATATCTTCTTCTGCTTTCTTGTAAACAAAGTTCCATCATCTCTTTATTTATTAGAGTCTGAACTGCAGCTACTGATTTAAAAATAGACGGATGTTTTGCATGCACTTCAAACTTATCTGAAAAGTATTTATTCCATGGATGAAAAAATTTATTTAGTAAAAGTTGGACATAAGGCTCTTGATTTTCCGTAGAATCATAAAGCTCACAGTAGTATCTTTTAAATTCACAAAAGAAACTTTTATAGTTGCATAAATTACAAATTCTTAAATTGGTAAGTTTGTATAAAGCTTCTTTTTTCCCTTCTAGTCTGTTTAATTCTGGATTTTCAATAAATTCGTACCCTTGAAATTGTCCTAATAAATATTTTTCAAAGGTCCAAACTCCGTGTTCGATGGAAATTCCAAGATTTCTTTTTACATCCACTTCTATTAGATTTCTTAGTGCTAGAGATATTCCACTATACCAATTTAGTACATTTCCTTGAAGAGAGTAAATTATTAAATTGTAAATAGCATTGACATCTCTGTCTTCTGCGGCATAAGTTGGTTCTTGCATTAAAGATAGTATTAGTGAACTTCTCCAAGTGTCTAAAGCTGCTCTTTTATCTGTTACACAATCTATATTTAAAAAATATCCCCATGCAGGTACTGGTTTTAAAAGAAACAGATTTTTTTGGTTAAATTCTTCATTGATAGTGTTCTTTCTTATTGGAGTCTTCCCTTGTTTTGAAAGTCGATTGTATGTTTATTCTTATGGATTGAATTAGTTCTAAAAGGATTAGAAGGCTTTACAGTTTCATAATTATTTGGATTGTTACTTCCTACACTTCCTGTAGGTATTCCTGCTTGCATGTTTACTTGTTTTACTAGTTCAGTTAATTGGAGATTTTCAAAGTCATTTAACAATTCTTCAATAGCTTTATTATAGTCTCCCATTATTGGCTACTTTCTGCCTCTTCTTGTTTTTCTTTAGCTTTTAGTAAATGTCTTTCTTCTATAGTTTTTGAATAACTTCTTCTTGTTCTTTTAAGATGTTATTTTGATATCTTTCAATATATTTAGCATCATCACTGTTTGGGTTGATTTTATCGGATAGTTTAATTTTTATTAGAATATATTCTCTTTTTTGTTTGGGTTTTAACATTCTTTCTACAGTTAGATTATAAGTTGCATCTGCATTACTAGTTGTATAATAGAGTTATTCATTTCTCTAATTTCATCTTTCATTGCTTTTAGTTCGTTTTCTAATTGCGGAAAGCCCATTGTTTATTAATCTTCATCATTAAACCAGAATTCCGTATCAAATTGATCTAAATTGTTATCAATGTTGTTTTCTATATTCTCACAAATTTCTATATAAGTTCTTCTTTCTTCTTCATTAAATAAGAGGTCTAGTCTATCTTCATTTAACCAAATTATTTCTTTCGAGACATTATTTTTTCTTAGTTGTCCAATTTTTTGTATATAAAGTTTTTGTTCCGTGTGGAAGGACTAGCTGTGTAATATTGACAAACTTTGAGGACTAAAGAACAAAACGTCCTTTTACACAAAAATTTAAGTGTAAATGCTATGGAATTTGAGCTAGAACTTGATGAAGGAATGTATAGAGATACAGACATGTTACAATTATTAAAATATGTATATGAAAACAAAAATAATTGTTTATTTTTTAAAGAAAAAATAATAATTATAATTAATAGACTGATAAAAATCTATTTAATTGAGTAAGATTTTTAAATGGAGAAACCTGAAGTGCCCAAACTCAAAATAACAGCTCAAATAAATTGTGAATCTGTCCTCAACTTATATAAAACCTTTTCTAAAAAAGAAATATTATAAAAACAAAAATTTTATATACAAAAAATTAGACAGCTAAGAAAAAATAATGTCTCGAAAGAAATAATTTGGTTAAATGAAGATAGACTAGACCTCTTATTTTATGAAGAAGAAAGAAGAACTTATATAGAAATTTGTGAGAATATAGAAAACAACATTGATAACAATTTAGATCAATTTGATATGGAATTCTGGTTTAATGATGAAGATTAATAAACAATGAGCTTTCTGCAATTAGAAAACGAACTAAAAGCAGTAAAAGATGAAATTAGAGAAATAAATAACTCTATTAAACAACTAGTAATGCAAATGTAACTTATAAATCTAACTGTTGAAAGAATGTTAAAACCCAAACAAAAAAGAGAATATATTCCGATAGAAATTGAACTACCCGATAAAATCAACCCAAATAGTGATGATGCTAAATATATTGAAAGATATCAAAATAACATCTTAAAAGAACAAGAAGAAGTTATTCAAAAAACTATAGAAGAAAGACATTTACTAAAAGTTAAAGAAAAACAAGAAGAGGCAGAAAGTAGCCAATAATGGGAGACTATAATAAAGTTATTGAAGAATTGTTAAATGACTTTGAAAATCTCCAATTAACTGAACTAGTAAAACAAGTAAACATGCAAGTAGGAACACTTACAGAAAGTGTAGGAAGTAACAATCTAAATAATTATGAAACTGGAGAACCTTCTAATCCTTTTAGAACTAATTCAATCCATAAGAATAAACATACAGCTGACTTTCAAAACAAGAGCAAACCTTCAATAAGAAAGAACACTATCAATGAAGAATTTAAACAAAAAAATTCGTTTCTTTTAGAACCAGTACCTGCATGGGGATATTTTTTAAATATAAATTGTGTAACAGATAAAAGAGCAGCTTTAGACACTTGGAGAAGTTCACTAATACTATCTTTAATGCAAGAACCAACTTATGCCGCAGAAGACAGAGATGTCAATGCTATTTACCATTTAATAATTTACTCCCTTCAAGGAAATGTATTAAATTGGTATAGTGGAATATCTCTAGCACTAAGAAATCTAATAGAAGTGGATGTAGAAAGAAATCTTAGAATTTCCATCGAACATGGAGTTTGGACCTTTGAAAAATATTTATTAGGACAATTTCAAGGATACGAATTTATTAAAAATCCAGAATTAAATAAAATAGAAGGGAAAAAAGAAACTTTATACAAACTTACCAATTTAAGAATTTGTAATTTATGCAACTATAAAAGTTTCTTTTGTGAATTTGAAAGATACTACTATGAGCTTTATGATTCTACGGAAAATCAAGAGCCTTATATCCAACTTTTACTAAATAAATTTTCTCATCCATGGAATAAATACTTTTCAGATAAGTTTGAAGTGTATGCAAAACATTCGTCTATTTTTAGATCAGTAGCTGCAGTTCAGACTCTAATAAATAAAGAAATGATGGAACTTTGTTTACAAGAAAGCAGAAGAAGATATATTAAAGAAGTAACTCTTTGTTGTGAAGACGTAAAAGAATCAGGACAATATGGTTGTAAAAATTATCCAAATTTTAGACCTAAAAGAAAAAGAACTCCAAAACAAAATACCAAGAAAACTACTACTAGAAAATCTCCAAAGAAAAAATTCCCTAAAAAGAAGAAATTTTCAAAGAAAAGAACAAAGACTGAAAAAGTGAAAATGGAGAAATCAGTAAATAAACCACAAAAAAGTAGTAAACATTTTCAACACGAAAATTTAACTCAAGAAAACTTTAACCCACAAAATAGATATTCTAAAAGAAATAAAAAACCTACTGCTTGTCAATGTTGGAATTGTGGACAAATAGGACACAAATCTATTGACTGTAACAAAAGAAAAGCAAATGTAGTAAAACTCTTCTCAGAAGAATTTGAAGAAATTCAAGATGAGCTTTATTCAATAAACTCTAGTTCACTTGAAGCAATCTCAAGCTGTTATGAATCCGTTAGCTCAAAAACTGAAACGAGTACATCAGAAACGGAAAGCTATTCATATATAGAAGATGAGTACTGAAGATACAGAAATTATACAACAACAAGAACAAGAAAATAATGAAAATTATACCGGAATAATAACTTTCAACCAAAAACTTTATGAAATGATTATAGCAACTGATTTATCTTAAAAGGACCCTCGTAATTTTATGAAAAAACTGGATGATTTTCTAACACGAAAATTAATAAGATACTTTAAGCTTTATACTACAGAACAACGAGTCAAAATTCAACATTTACAAGGAAATATTCGATTATGATTAATGACTTAAGAAATAATCGATAAATTTCTAGAATAAATTCCCTCTAAGGATAGAAAATTAATTAAGTATGTCCATTTACAAGGAATACAAATTGCTGTAAATTCCTGTTTCAAAGAAGGTATCGACTCACCTATAATTCTATCTCTACATGATCAAAGATTTCAGAATATTCAGAACAGTCATCTAGGAACACTACAAGGAAATCTAATTTACAAAAAATTAATTTTTAATGCTACCCGAATTATTCGGTAACTCTGCAAAGTAAAAATATAGAAGACACTATAAATTTGCAATTTAAACTTTTAACAGATATCGAATTACAACGAGGAAATGATGCATTATCCTTTTATTATAGAGGTTTATACATTTTTTCCAATACTAACTTTCCTATCAAAGATGTAAAACAAACAGGAAAAATAACTGTCGATCCAATCTTTTCAACCATTAGCACCATTATCTCTCCTCCTATGCAAAAAGCTAAAATACCTGCATTAACAGACTTTCAATTAGTTGAAGAAGATGAAGCATCAACTAGCTACCAAGCACCGAGACTCTCTTATACTGAAAAAGGAATACAAATAGCTAATCAACCCATTCTAAAACGAAGCTATAGTACAATCCCTAGATCAAAACCTCCTTTTCTAACAAATACTCAAAGTAGTACCTACAAAGTAAAATTGGACTATTTTAATGGACAAACTTGGATCTCTAATAAAATCTTGATAGATACTGGAGCATCTCAAAGCTATTCCATACCTTTACCCATATCAGTCTCAACAGCATCAGAATATAACTTTGTTACCTATAATGGTCAGAGAGCAACTCTAAATCAAATCTCTAGAATAATGATGAAAACTCCTAATTCCACTTTATTAGAATTTGATTGCTATATTGATCACTCAATCAAGAATGACTTTTATCATATACTCTTAGGAATGAATTTCCTTGACTAATATACAAATTATGAAATTGGTCCTACTCATATAACTCTTGTAAATCCGTACACTACCATTATTCTTGAACGAATATGAAGCAACTTGAAATACCTATTTTCACATATATAGATGTAACAGTCAAGGAATTAGATATCACTACCACTGCTTTAATTGATACAGGATCAAAAGTAACTTTCTTTTAAGACTTTTTACTTTCAAAATGGGATAAACTCCCAAATGATCGTAAAATTCGAATCAAAGGCGTGCATCCTATTCCCACCTATTTAGATTTGGTTAAGAACAATGTTTCCATTAGTTTAGGCAACAAAATTCTTACTATACCCACAGTACTCCAGTATAATTCTGGTTATGATGTTTTATTAGGAAATGACTTCTTAAAACAGTTTGCGAAGTTCACACAGACTCCTTATACTGTTTATTTCACTACCAAATGTGGTCACACTTTGAAAATTCCCATTCTAAAACACCCCTACAGAGTACGCGCGAAGCATGGTGGACATGGTTATAAACGAATTGCACTTCAAATCCAAACACAGAAACCTATTTTTACAGTTCACATAATCAAGAAAGATGACCTTTTAGCACAACTCAAACGAATTTGTTCCGAAAATCTATTACAATTTTGGAGACCTGAACATCCTCGAGCTAAAATAGAATTAACTCAAGAAGTTTATATCAAAGAAAAACCAATGCTATACTCAGAAGATGATATCAAGGAATTTTCGATACAAATAAAAGAACTACTTGAAAAAGGACTCATTAGACCATCCAACGGAGCATACTCTTCCCCAGCCTTTATGGTAGTTAACGAAGCAGAAAGAAGAAGAGGAAAGGCTAGAATAGTTATTAACTATAAAAACCTAAATCAGTTTACAAAAACAGATAACTATTTCTTACCCAACAAAAAAGTATTAATTAACCTTGTAAAAAACAGAAAATTCTTCTCAAAATTTGATTGCAAATCTGGCTTTTGGCAAATTAAAATGGAAGAAATAAGTATTAAATATATAGATTTTAGTACACCTCAAGGTTTTTATGAATGGATTGTTATGCCTTTTGGACTAAAAAATACACCAAGAATTTTTCAAAGAAGAATGGACGATGCCTTTAAACACCTTCACAGTTTTTTTGTTGTCTATGTAAATGATATTTTAATAAGTTCAGACACTCTTGAAGAACATCGAGCACATCTTAACACATTTCTGGAAACAGCTATCAAAGAAGGCATTTGCCTAAGTGAGAAAAAAGCTGTAATTGAAAAAAAGAAAATGGAATTATTAGGATTTGAAGTTGGCACAAACAGAATCAGCTTACAACCTCATATCTCTAGAAAAATAACGGAGTATCCAGACCAACTGAGAACAAAGAAACAAATTCAAGGTTTCTTAGGACTATTAAACTATGCTAGTTCTTATATCCCAGACTTAGCAAAAAAGAAAAAAGATTTGCAAAGTCTACTCAGAAAAAATAATACTCTTGGTTGGACAGAAAAACATACTAAAATTGTGAAGAAACTAAAAGAAGAATGTCAACAACTTCCCAGTCTTAGACTCCCTGAACCTGAAAACAACTTAATTCTTCAAACAGACGCCTCTGACAAAACATGGGCAGTAGTTTTGAAGACAGATTTAAATGAAATTTGTGGTTATCATAGTGGAACTTTTTTTGAACGAGAAAAAAATTATAATACTATGGAAAAGGAACTCTTAGCAGTTATTAGAGGAATTACTAAATGGAGACTCTTTTTGCTCCCTAAACCATTTAAAGTATTAACAGACAATCAAGCAGTAACTACTTTCGTAAAACAAGCTTTAGACAATGGACCTCACATGCATAAATTACATCGATGGCAGCTATTTTTATCCCAATTTAATGCTGTATATGAGCATGTTGCAGGGAAGAACAATTTTATTATAGACTATTTAACAAGAGAACATGAGTTCAATGAACAAAGACAAAGCACCAATGGAACAAGTGGATAGCACCCAGCTAATCCAGAACTTTGAAGACATTGTTATAAACGTTAATGAATACTGTGAAGCTGTTAATGAGAAAATTGAAGTTATTGAACAAATTGTTGTTGATCTCAGCGCTGATCTTGGAAAAGTTCGAGAGCTAATAATATATTTCCATCGAACTATTGAACAGCTCAAGTCGAACTCTTTGAACTCTTCAAAGGTGGATTTGATGAAAGTCCGCTCTGAACTCTCTGAACTATCATTTTGACCAAATCAGGGAAATGCTTCAAACCCCCTCTCTGAAGAAGAGAAAGATAAGCAACAACTAAAAGCTAAGTTATTAGCTTCAAGACCAGTTATTCAAAATACTGGCATTCGAACTCTTGATCTATCGGACTCTTTTTACAAGAACTATTATGAAGTAACAGTGCTTGCCTACCAAAAGATCTCTAGCATACCTGAACTCTACTACAACCCCAGAAATTCACTTTTTTCCAGAATCCTTGCTTTCATTAAAGCCAACCCCGATATCATTTTTGAACTCTTTAAGTATGGATATTTAAATTATCTATATCCAAACCTCAATCTTATTGAAGTACAACATTTTCCAACCAATTTTAAACATGCTATTAAGCAATTCGATCAACAAGAATATATTTGTCTTCGTATTTTTACCATCTCTCCTGAAAAGGATGAGGACATCATTTACTCTTCCATTCATTTAGTTGAAATCACCCATGTTACCAGAGCTGGAACAACTATAAACCTCCCCACCATTGCAGCAGAGAAAAACAAACACTATAAGACTCCTCATTTTGACAAAGGATGGATTAATTATAAACGATCAACAGGTGCTCTTGCAATCAAATGCCAAAGCGAGCGGCTAATGAATAAAGGAGCCAGAACTCTTTATTCTGACAAAAATTTAATTCTAGTCATTACTGAAGGAGCTGAAAACATCTCAGTCGATGAACAACTTTTTGACTTTAGCTATGCACTGGAGCCCAAGAAATTTTTAGGCAGTCCAGTTGTACGCACAAATTTGCTGAACTTTATAAAGTGGAACAAGACAAGGTACAAAAGCAGATTCTCACCTAGTCATCATGTGAGACACACGGGGCCACAACTTTATCCACTCTTATCCCTACCGACACAAGAAGACAATGAACATTTAGCAGCCTTATCAAGAATAGTGAAAACTTTATCTGTAAACCTTATCTCTTAGATGACAATCTTATCGTTTGAGATTTCCTATGATGTAAGCGCATATGTCATAGCGCACCCCCTTTCTCGATAAATAAGTTAGCCGATTTCATTAGAGGGGGCGGCATTTGGAAGAAACAATTTTCCTCTATAATATATCTCTCAAAAAATGTTCTGATTTCCTCCCTTTAGGGAAAGGAGAATAATTATTAATGAAATAAAAGAGAAATCTTTTCTCAAAACTTTGTGTCTATAATTCTGTTATTACAACTTTGATCAAAGAGAAAGTACTATCAAGGAGAAGGAGAAGGTCGGAATGAGTAGGTAAGTCTCACATCAAGGTGGAGTAAGACGAGCGCGAAGGAGTAAGACAGATCTAACTCTTGAAGGTATAATTTTTTTGATACAATTTTGTTTTAATAGAATTATATGATATTAAGTTTAAAGTTTCATTTGATAATTTAGTATTCGAGTACCGTTGTTAAAACTTGATAAGATCTCTTTGTGTGAATCACCTAATTAATCCAACCTATGATTTTACTGCTTTTCCCATAAAAACCACTCGGCCTCTTTATAAAATGGTATCAGAGCCTAGACCTTGAACAAAGTAAGAAAAACAATAGCTTTACGCTGAAACAATGGACTTATTTAAAAACAAATTATAATCAAATTCTAAGATAGACAGAGAAGGAAACTATGTAGCTGGACAAAGCTTTAATTTACCTGAACTAAAACACTATACGCAAGAAAAAGCATGGAACTATTTAAGATCTTTTGATTTAACTCCGAGAAGTATTAGACAAAACTTGCTAAATCACTATAAAAATAGATTAAACTATTTATCAATCATACCCGAACGAGTTCATCCTATAACAATAAATTTATTAAAAGATAATATTGCTCTGTTAGAAAAAACTTTTGAATATACTGTATGGTATCAACCAAATATGAATATTAATAATTCTCAAATAACATACTACATTGATAACGAAGAATAAGTAGAAATAACACCTCAAAATAATTGGCAAAAGAACAAAGGGCAAATTTGTAAACTTAATAAATAAAACAAAAGCCTATTTTGTCAAGAATGACCTATTTACGCAAACAAGTGACCTATTTAGCAGCTCTAGCTTCCACCATTGTTGGTAAGTTTTGAAGCTCTCTGGGCCATGGATGGTCGAATTCGAACCTTCCGTTGTTCTGTTTCTTCTGTTTTCGATTTTGAATCCCTCTCCATTGTTGCTCAATCTTCAGTTTCTGATTAGTTTGGTTGATTTGATTAAGTTCTAATTTAGTTGAGTTAATTGGAATTACTAATTCTGGATAGGAAACTTACGAGCTTCGATTTCGAATATGAATTGCTCCTGGCTTGTATGTTCTCTTGATTTGGCTGGATTTTTTTTTTTTTTTTTTTTGGTGGCTCAAGTATTGGTTTTGTAGTGATGCAAGGTAGTCTATGCCTCCTTCACTCCCTGTCTTCTTCATTCTGTTCTTCCAATTGACTTTGGTTCTTTTGATTAGCTTTGGTGTGTACTGCTTTAAGTGTTCCTTATTCTAGTTGTTAGTTGTTAGTCTTGGCATCTTGATTGCTCTTTTTTTTTTTTATTTTAACCATTGTAATTTGTGTAGAGGTATGATGAGTTAGAATTAGAGCTGGCAAACAGGTCAGGTCAGGTCGGGTCGGGTTCGTGTTCGGGTTGAACTTAAACGGGTTGAACACCCCCCAACCTGAACCCGACCTGTTTATTTAAACGGGTTAAAACTTCCAACCTGCACCTGTTTAAAAATTAAACAGGTCAACTTGATTCTGACCTGTTTATCCGTTTAAGTAAACAGGTCAGAATTGGGTTACCCGTTTACCTGTTTTACCCAATTAACCCGTTTAACTATAGCTAGCCACAAATTAACCCGTTTAACTATAGCTAGCCACAAATTAACCTATTTACCCAATTCGATCCTAAAAACATATGCAAAATAAGTTCATAAACATAAAGCTCCCAAATCCAGGCATCAAATATTACATGGTTGGAATATTTTTAGTCAATTGTCTTACTTTCTTTTTGAAATAAACCAAATTGTTCATTATTTTCCAAAATCAAGGAGAGGCTACTCCAAAGTCTCCAAACAACAGAGAAAAAAAACCTATGCAGACAGCAGATACAAGAATTTAAAGCTCGAACAGTCGAACCCAAAAAAATTGAGGGCAAATCGCTTGAGAATCAAAAGCACCACAGCAGATCCACAGTTAATGAAGATCAAAAAGCATAACTGAAAGTCTGAAACATATTAGGTTTTTGAGGGGGAGGGTGCTAGAGATCGAATGACATGGTTGGAATGAAGAAAAACAGCGCACTGTATGAATGTCTTACCTCGCCGGAAATGTTGCCGGAGAGTTGTGGGTGAGGCGTTCAGGGCCTGAGGCAGTGAGTTGCTATGTCGTCGCCGGAAAAATAGAGAAGAAGAGTGGTGATTGAGCCCTTGAGGTGAGACCGTGAGAGCGTGACTGGCCGTGGCTGCGTGTGCGTGACTGTGCGAGTGTGAGGGAGTCGGTGAGAGGGACTGCGGGAGTGAGCCAGTGAGGGTGAGGGCCGTGAGGCCGAGGCAGTGAGGCTGTGGCCTGTGAGGGTGAGGCCTAACCGCCTGTCGTCTGAGTGTCTTTAGATGAGAGAGAATATTGAAGGCTTGAAGCATCAAACTGAGAGAGGTAGAGAGCTTTTATACCAGGATTCATTTACCCAAAGAAACCCTAACCTAGACTCTTCTGCCTAAAATTTCATTTACAACAAAAAAATTAAAAATTAAAAATTTTAAAACATGGCCATTAATCGGGTAAACGGGTTAACAAGTTATCGGGTTATACGGGTTGACCTATTAACCCGTTTAATTAAACGGGTTAAATAGGTTAATTTTCGTGTCAAAAATTTCGACCTGAACCTAACCCGTTTAATTAAACGGGTTAAACGTGTCAACCCATTTAATTAAACGGGTTAAAAATCTTTACCCAAACCCGCTTAATTTCGTGTCGGGTTCAGGTCGGTAATCGTGTCGGGTCAACTTTTTCCAGCTCTAGTTAGAATTTGATTAGTTAAATGCTTTGATGTTACATTTGATAATATTAGGACTTTGGGTAATTTGAAGCTAGGTTATTTTGTTTATGTCTTTCAAGATATTTGGTTTTCTTAATTTGGATCATGTGATAAGATTATCATTATATTAATTAGTTTCGTACTCATGTTACTTTAAGATTAATGGTAACCTAAATCTCTTCCATCGTCCCTAAAAAAACGATCCTCAAGTACTACAGTAAATGCTGTACGCTTGCGGCATTCTATTTTACACTCAAATTTATCCTAACAATTGCAAATGTCAATAAAATGCGAAGTTAAAAGCAGGTTATGACTCAATGAGTATGAAAAATTCCTCATTTATACAGACTTAGCTGCACAAAAAGAATGCTTTACTCCGAAAGCTTGGTATTTTGATTTATTAGAGCTTTTCAATCCACAAGGAAAAAAAAAAGAGAGAGAGAGAGAGACTTGTCATTCATATTCAAGGGAAAAGGATAAGGCCAAAGTTTGAAAGATCCAAACAGCAACAAAGGAACCAACATGTAAACAGTAGAAACAATTTGGCCAAGCTTTCGTCCTCCTCTATTTCCCAAAGAAATAGAACTCATTTCACAGAGAAATCGAATGAAAAAAAAACAGAGGCTAAGCATCTTTTTTTCATTTCACACACATGCCCAGATTTTGTATCAAAAACTTGATTCTTTCATATGAGCACACCAAAAATAGAAGAAAAGGGGGCAAGGTCATTGCCTTTGTTCTTCGTTAGGAGCCATGGAAATAGTAGGCAACCTCTTCAGCTAAAAAAAAAAAAAAAAAAAAAAAAGCCCACCAACTCAGAATCTGAGCTCGAAGCCTTCTATGCCCAAATTCTGGGTCAACAAAAAAATGGGGACCTTAACAGCAAAATTAAAAAAAAAGGATGGGCTTGATCTTTCATGGAAAGGAAGATGGGAACATGAAGTTTGTTCAAACCAGCAAAAAATGGCGTGCAAAGGGTGTACAAAATACAACAAAAAGAAAGAGGAGGAAAGGTGAGGGATTTCATACCTCACTTGGCCACAAGGGTCAAAAATGACGTGCAAAGATTAAACCTTTGAGGAAAACACCCACTGCGAAGGACTAAGCTGTGTAAAAAAGAAAGAGGACAGTAGTAGTGGCAGAGGTCACGTGTTCCCATGTGTGCTTCAATGAAATGAAGGGTAGAGCTTTCTGGGAAGAGAAAGAAGCTTGGTTTGTTGCAAAGGAAGAAAGTTGAGGCTTTTTGTAAACACCAACGCTCAACCACTCAAATGGAAGGTCTGGCGGCTCTATTGTGGAAGAAAATGAGGCTTCTGATTTATGGGTGCAATGGGCACAACAGCGATAGGGGGGCGGCTAGACAGTGGTGGCTGGGCAGAGCACCGGAGGCTTCGAGATTGCTGCGTGCTGTGGTAGCCAAGAGGTAGAAGATAAGGGCCGAAAATGGTGACCTGGGTGCTAGCTGTGCGATGGGGCAAAGTTTTCGGGGTTTTGAGTTGCCAGGTTGCAGCGGCGAATAACGAAGAGGAAGAAGGTGGTGGTTTAGGGCGTTGGCTGGCTGGTCGAAGAGAGAGGAAGAAGAAGGGGGAATAGGAACAGAAGTGGGGCGTAAGCACTAATGAAGCTAGCTGGGTTGGGCTGCGGAAAAAAAAGGGGACATTGGAAGCAGAATTAGCCCAGGCTCGCGAGCAAAAGAAAAGAAGCTGGGCAGGTCACGTGTTACTCACGCGAATTTTAAATGAAATGACACAGACCAAGCTGGCCTGTGCCAAAAAAGGCAAGAGGCTAGCCCAGGCCCAGGCCACACCGGGAAACAAGAACAAAAAAGAGAAGAAAAAGGCCTAGCCGAGCCCAGCCCGCCAGGAAAGAAAATTTTAAGAAAAGGGAAATGGGACGGGCCTAGTCCATGCAAACAAAAAAAAGAAGAAGTGAAGGCAGGCTGAACCGGGCCAGGCCAGCGCGGGAAGGAAAAAAAAAGGGGCCAGGCCCACATCTAAAAGTCAGAAGAAAGGATGGACTTCATGGTCCAATTTTTGCTCTCTCAATTCTTTGATCAAAAGAAATTATTCGTTCAAACTTCTAAAAAAAAAAAAATTTTAACAAAGCATGTTGAAATTTTATTCAATCATTTGTTATGAACAAATGTTGGGTAAAGATTATGAAGGAAACGGGTCATAGCTGCTTCAAGAAAGAGGGTCGAGACGTCAGTCACGCTCAAACAAGAAGTGTTGTACATGACCTTATCTCGAAGGAGCAATTTGTATGCACTAAAAATTTACTCTTGCCGTACCAAAATTAAATTAAATTAGCTAATTGGGCCAACCCTTTTAATTAAATTAATCAAGCCAAAAGACTCACAAGTCAAGTCCAAGATGAAGTCCAAATGACTTCCAAGTCCAGACTCAGTAAAAATTCAAGTCAAAGCCCAAATTGAGGCTCAAGACGACTACAAAGTCAAGTCACGACCTAAAACCCGAATGACGTCCAAATCAAGGCGCGGTCAAAGTCAAAGTCAAAAATCAAAGTCAAAGGTCAAAGTTAAAGGTTAAGACCTACATCGACTCACAAGTCAAACGTCAAAACGACCCTCAAGTTAACGTCCGGTCAAAACTCGAGGCGACTTCCAAGTCAATGCTCGGTCCAAGCCCAGGAGACTCCCAAGTCAAAGTCAAAATCAAAGTCAAAATCAAAGTAAATGAAAGTCAAAGCAGTCCAGGGTAAAGCCTTATTGAAAGGGCCAAAATTCAGGTCAAAGCCCAAAATCCAAGTAAAGGCCTATCTTGACTTTCAAGGGAGAGACTTTCCTATAAATAGGCCCTTACTCCCTTGATTCAAAGGTCAAAAAATTCATTCAGAAAAAAAGAAAGAATCAGAGGATTGTTGTATTCATAGAGATTATACCCAATTCATTCAAATCAATATATAAAAATTCAATCCTTGTAATTTTGTGATTACAGTCTCCATTCTCAATCTCTTCTGCTCTTTTGAACGCCACCTTCTTCCTCACTTAAACCTTACCTGGTATTGAATCCAAAAATTCAATTTTCCAATTTCAAGATACTCAAAAATTGCATCTACCAATCCCCTATAAGCCATACACATCATGGTAGCTGAAATAGATTGCTAATCTTCCCCCATTCATGATGCCGAAACTGGAGATATAGATTCGATCTTCAATTCGATCTCTTTCAGGCCGTCAAAACTTTGATTTTGTACCTGCTTTTATGAGGATGCCATAGACACAATATGAGTTTCAAGCGAGAATTAGAAAGAGAGGAGGCGAAGGGGGCGAGAATAGGAATGACTTGGGTCTCAAGACATCGCATTCCAAGTTTTCTCAGCATTTCTGTTAAATTTGTAATATGAATTGAACTATAAACAAAAAGCCATATATATAAGTTCAAATGAAGTTCCAACCCGAAACCAATTGGCAATGGATGAAATAACTCACAAACTTACATACACGTTTTAATCTTTTAATTTTCTCAACATGGGACAACATATTTAACAATGTGGGATAATATCCACTTTCATACTCCAACAACTTCCCTTTTATTTTGGTAAGGAAAAGTTCATAACTTAAATTTTCTCAAATTTCCACCTAATTTTCCATTCTATTTTCGCCATTTTTCTTAAATCAAACAATGGAAAGAAAACACTACTTTCCTCATTATTTTTCCTTCCTTCAAAGTTTACAGGAACCAAATAGGGCCTTAATGTGTGATATTAGGCCAGTCAACTTGCTTGAGTTGAGCAATTATCATGTAGCAGGCACCTTAAGATTAGGTTTTCGTGAGTTTCCACTTTTGTTTTGCTATTTGTCCCTTGAGTGTACACCTTAGATTAGGCCTCGTTAGATTGAGCTCATCAATGGGGATTGACTTGCAAGCATAAATTTGGCCCAAGTGACACACATTACACTTGAAAATTTTATATTCAATGTTTCTAATCTCACGGAGAAAATTAACAATATATCTTCACCCCCCAACCAAAACGAAAAAAGAACCCCAAAAAAACACCGAGGGGGGGGGGGGGGCATCAGGGCATTAAAAACAAACAAATGGCTCAATAAAGAGAAATGTGTTTGTGTAGGCCAAAGTTCAATGACCTTTGTCTTTCCTCTTTGGAGTTCAGTCGAATTAGGCCATGTTCGATAAAATTAGCTTTTTAGATAATGAATAGCAGTTTAGTTAGCAGGCAACTCTTTAGATAGCTGATAGCGTTTCTAATTTAGCTGTTAACAGATAGCTATTTAGATTGGCAGTTGAAACAAATGTGTTTGGTAAATTTAGGTGTTGGTTTAGTTGATTAATGTAAATTAACATAAAAGGATATAAATAATTTGCATATATAAAATTTTGGAATGATATTTTTTCGCCAAAAAATATAAAACGTCATTTCTGAATGCCAAAAGCTAATACTGTTAGTTTTTTAGAAATGCTGCTTGAAATGCTAGTCAAAATACTAGGTTACCGAACGCTAAAAATTTACTGATTAGTTTATTAATTTGGTCAAAACACTAAACATTACTTAAAATGTTATTGCCGTATACGACCTTAGTTACTACTAAACAAAGTAAAATATATATCATAACAAATATATTAAAATAATTGTTTTAGATTAACTCCTGGATATAATGCTTTCAAAAGCTCAAAATATTAGTCAATTTATTAATAACCTGACTTTGATTCCGCTGGTGATAGCACTAGGAATTAGAAAATTACAAATTGTTTTTTTTTTTTTAGAGTTAGGTTAGGAGTTAGGACCTTCCAGGTGATTAGTTCCCTATCTCATGACTCATCAACACCAATGACGGCCTCGGATTAGATTGTTTGGATTGCTTGGGCCTTCATTGAGAGCGCTTAGACCATTGTTGTTCCATATGCCACATTTGAAAGCGCTAAACCTTGATAGTTCCCACGCAATGATTTTTCCGAAGAAATTTGGGGGAAAAAGATATCAATTGGATTCTTGAGTTACAAAAATATTGTCTACTAGTTTATAATGATGGAAGAGTAGGGCTTAATTTGAAAATATACCCGGGGGGGGGGGGAATTTTCGAAAGATACTATCAAAAATGAATTTTTCAAACAATTGAAAGAAGACAATATTTTTTTTGGGGGCGGAAGGAGCCAGTTAGAGATCATGAGAGATAACCATGAGGACAAGAAGGGAACTCAGTATCTATCCTCAGAGCTGTCACTATTAATCGTTGGTAGATATTATTGAAAAAATTGACCTACTGCACTATAACATTCCGTAATATCTACCATATACTTAAGAGTATGTATTTTCACTTGTCATATATATATTTTTCTAACGTGTAATTATTTGTCATATAGATAATTTATAACATGTAATATTGACATGACTTGTAAGAATTTGTACTCCTAAAAGTATCATATAGGCTTTGGTGACGTTCAGAAGCTTGCAAATCTTCGTGGCTAATTCATCTTCTCCTTCCCAAAATATTGTGCCCTAAACAATCCCAAATATTCCTCAAATACAAAGTAATATTGTCAATGTAATTGATTCGAAGTTAGTTTGAAGAAATCACTGAAGAATAGTCCATCATTTTGTCCAATTTTGAGAAAAAGCCAACTTCGGTTAGAAGAAGAAGAAGAAGAAGAAGAATACTGAAGCCAGATCAAGGTGGATTAACCAAACAAATGTACCTTGCTCCAGGAATTTCATTGGATTCAAAAATGTGGTCATCATCATTAAAATGGAGACAATAAGTAAACTGTCCAAATGCTATAATCCACTTTTATAATCATCCCAGTTGAAGTCATCCTCATTGTCATAAGACTCGGCAGGGCTTCCATTATGAGCTGTATTAGGGACTTCATCAGCAGCCGTACTTTCCTCATCAGGTTTTGCTGGGCCTGTCGGATTATCTTCATCGCCTTCTGGGCTTGTCGGATTATCTTCTTCAGACATACGGTTCTCTGCCTCTTTCTCCGCAGCAGCTTCTTTCTGCAGCCTTTGAGCAAGGATCTCAAAATGTGAAAGATCTGCAGAGATGGACTATGTTGGTCATAATTTTTTCTCATAAACAATACGTACTGTCTCCATGGAAGAACGCAAGCTGACAGGATCATTATTTTCCTAATATCACCTTGCCGTCGCAAATACTATAAGTTAAAGGATCAATACAGTGCATATAATAAGGACACATATGTCCCTGCTATTGTGAGATATTAAAAGCAAAGTCGGATCTGAGCAGTAGAAATGCAACAGGAAACTTACAAGGTCACTGAATAAGCATATGAAATGTTACAAGACACATGCTCACAGCAGAACCGTCACATACCTTTTGCTCTGCTGTTGAGGGCGGCATGAAGTGTCTCAGGGTTTTCACGTTCTTCTTTTTTGTATTTCAGCTTGATTTGATGGCGAGTCCGGCCAGGAAAATGCAGTTTTTGTATCATTAAAAAGTCAGATCCAAATTCCCGAATTCCCTATAGCACAGACGGAACCAGAATTTGTTAAGAGTCTCAACCCTTTACCAACAAAAAGTAAAGAAGAACAGAAGAAGTAACATTGGTTTTCCAGACTCAATTAGTCAGAAAGACAACAAAACAGTGGAAAGTCATGCAGGGCAGCAGAAATATACATATACCAGAAAAGTTTACCTGGTAGAATAATTCAGTTTCCTCCTTCGACCATCTTACTTTAGTTGTCTTACTTTTGTCCATGAATGAATGATAATTAAAGTAGCTTGTATCTTTTAGAGCTGCTGACGTTGATGGATTATCATAAGAGTCTCCATCGTGGTCATAATCTAAAGGGTTGCCATAATCATCATAAGGAGGCTCCTCTGACAAGGTATTATCAGTCCTGCATTGGAGCAATTTCAACTACACAGACTAGCAAATTGTACGAATGAAACCAAAATAGGAGCAAACAGAACTACATCTAAGCACATCATATTAACAGAAAGAAAACATACAAATTTGCATTTCAAGTCTAGTTGACAACTGAGCATGCCTCACTGGTCATCCAGCCAAAACTCCCATTTGGGAAACCCAGATGAGTTTCTCCTAGGGAATACTTTCCAACCCCCAAGGGAAGGCCAATGGTAATCAATAGGCAAGGCACCCTCTTACCCCTCAACCACAAGAAGGGCCATGCAAGCACACTGGGAAGGACTTGTACAAGGACGTGAACCCCTTGGCTGAAGTCTCCCAAGGATGCTGTTTATCTGGCTCATACTTCCTTTTCCACTCCCTAGCCTTCTTCCCAAGGGTAAAACACAGTACTTTTGAAAACAGAGACTAAGCTCGGCAAAGTACACACTTTCCATATAATGTTATACAAGCTATGATGCAATAGTTTTTATAGAACAAAGGAAAACGCACACTGCACTCTGCATATCTATGCATCAAGTACTTTTCTTCATATAGATGTTAACAAAACATGCTGGAACTGTACCTTGTTATCTGCATAGACTTCTCAAAGTAATCAAGCGTCGTTTTATGTACATAACAATAAAGCACAGCTATTTAACACTGGTTCAATTTCTTAGGATTAACATAAACTTGTAGACATGTGTTGATATTATGAACAATTATTTTATTCAACGGCATACTTGTCATTGTCTCAACAATCTAAGCTAAAAATAACTTTCTAATCCATGATGTTACCAGATATATCGGATCCCTACGCGACAGATAGTCCACTAATTTGAGAAAACAACTAGCTAGTTTAACTCCAGTGTCACTCCGAATGCTGGGCCCAAATAGTGCAGCACTTAAGCATACTGATCATGATCTGTTTTGCTCTATAAATAACCTGCATCACATTTGTATGCATCCTTGACCATTCCTTTGCCATATCATCCTTGTGTTAAAACACTATGATAATCCATGCAAAATGCACAAAACACAAACAGTTGCTCAAGAAGAAGTTAAGAACTGTGGTCACACAAGGATGCATTGATTGCCTTCATGCACATACATGCTTCCTTTCCAATTACTAATGAAAGCTTAAACAAAATTATGGTAATTCCCCATAAGGTGTTCGCAACAGGACCCAGAACACCTATTTATGTCATCATGCAGCCAGTCTCCTGATGTTCAATGGGCACTAGCTCTGTTATATACATACATATATGTACTTCTGGGTTTGAGTAGAAAGGTTTGGACATGTGGTTGCCACGTCGGCACCACACAAGCATACAATTAAGAGGAGAAACATACAGGATGTAATTAATATATCTGTTTTAAAAATGAGTTTTTATAGCAATAATATTTAAGTATAGATTATTGAAAATATAAAACTTTAATAATATCACAATACCGAGGATTTTTCAGTTTTAGTAATATGAATTTTTATTTTTATTTTTTTACAAAAACTAATGAATAGATCACAAAATCTTAGAGGCATAGAGAGGAAAAGACATAAGATCCTGTGGTTTGGTATTGTGATATTATTAAAGTTTGTGTACGACACAAGATTAGTAATAGAGAGCAAAAGACACGCATGATTCGGCATGTTTCAGCAACAAGCACCAACAAGTACTTATCCTAAGTCTAAAAGAACATGCCCTTAATGGAGTTTGTGTGTAGCACAAGACTAAAATCTAGTGAAGAGAATGTCTGGACAGAGGCATGCACATCTAGCACAATCACATGCACTCCGGCATATCTAAAATTGAACTGATAAAATCACTTGTTAAATGTCAAATAAAATGATGATCTCAAGCTTCATATAATTGAATAAACATCACATCAAAAAATAACTGAGATTGAAACATAATTTGGAAAATAAAATCGAAGTTGAGCAAACCATATCACTCGCTACCTCTCATTCACCAATGATGGTTGAACTGCAGCTGCGTCTTTCTTCTGTGATAGAACAAACAATTGGGGATAATTAAAACTATCTTTCATGCACAAAAAATAAAATAACCACAGTAGCTGTAGGAAAAAGAATATGTACCGCTTGGCGCTCTCTATAATCTGCTAATATTATCAAATCCCTGATTGGCACTTTCTGAAGGTCAAGTTCATCCTCTGCAGCTTCAAGCAAGGCCTTGTTCACTATGTAAACAGCAGGATCATGGCAGAAAATGTCAGCAGATCATGAATTCGGATGAAGGAATGGATAAATAGATACTCCCTCTATCCCATTTCTTTTTGTTCTAGTCAACAAATTTTTTCATCCAAAATGACTTCTCAAATGTTCATTAAACGCATTATCAACCACTTGCCTTTCAAGGTCTTCACTAGAGTAAAATTCTATTGGTTAATTATTGACTTCTTAAAATGTGTGCTTTTCTGAGAGAGGTATCCATCTGGAGTCTGAAGACAAGAGGGTGGATAAGATGCCATTACCACATCTTTTTCGCCTAGGTGCGCGAGGAACTTTCTTGGGAGGTACACCAGTAGACTGATCAGGCGCCTTCGCTATCTTACACTTCTTTTTACCTGATTCACCATTTTCTGATGTAGGTTTTTTAGACTTTCGTGATCTTTTCTTCTTTGATTTTTCATTGCCCAGATAGTTTTCACCTCCACTTGTGGCTGCTTGATCACAGGCTTCAGCATTGCTATTGTCACGAACTCCAGTTACTCCATCATTGATTTCATATCCATCTTCAGTTGCATCAGAACCTAATGATCCAGTTCCTCCATCTAGGGATCTATCAGGACAGTTTAATGCATCAGAGGGCATGCTTTCTCCTTGCTCCCCACACTAGGATGCAAATTGGTAAAACAGACATCACATCAGAATCAAACAAAGCAAAGATTTGTATCACTATCAACAACTTCATAGGAAAAACTGCTCAAGACAGTATCACTACCTGTTCTGGTAAATTTTGGGCCATCCATGAATCTGCATCTTCATAAACTACATTACCTGGTTGAGTTGTGGTAGGATTTGAAGGAAAACCGCCATCAAGCTTCGCATTTGAAAGACCTGATGCAGTAGGTTCTCGAGCATAAATTGCCCCATCCCCATCCACCTGCTGATTTTCAGAAGACAGCTCCGAGGCATCTTCCTTTCTACCAATTTGTGTCTTCGGCTTTGGTTGAAATTTGACGGGTCTCTGCCCTATCACCATAATCACATCAAAAGTAGAGTTAGAAAAGAAGAGTGAGGGGCGGTGGCAATCCAACCATCCAAAAAATTTACATTTGGTAATACCAGAAGCAGTGGGAGCTTCACCCATTACATCCCCATCCTCAAGGCAGGTAAAGCCCTCTGCTCCCTGTTTAAAGGGGAAGACACACAAAATGGAGATAAACCAAATCAGTAAAACATCATTCAAGACAACCTTATGAATATGTTGCAGAATAAGCATCGTGATCCAACCACCAAACCCACCTCCTCTATGCTTATCCAAAGTTCTCCAGCATCAGAAGTAACTGTTGCTTCCTTGTAGTATCCTGAGTCTTGGTATGTCGAAGGCATAGAAAGATCAGCAGTTTGAGTACATGGCCGGAAAGGGGAAGTGTTGGAAAAAGCAATGTCAGGCAAAGAAGATATCTCGTCTGCATTCTGAGTACCAGAAGCGTTCAGAGTCGGCATATCTAAAAAATGACCAGGGAAGTTATAAATTAGCACTAACAAACAAGCAAAATATGCTATAATTGTGGATATTTAAGTGCATTACTAGGGACAGTTTATCAAAATCACAGTAACAAAGGAAAATCTAGTTCACTACTTCACCCTACCAAGAGGCAAATTAGCTGCAGATGTGGATTGAATAATAGTGTTCTCAGAAGATTGCAACCTCAACGAAGCATCTATACTCTGGAAATACAAGCACTTAGATGGTAAGAAAAGGAGACAGGAAACACAGAATTCCATGGTGAGAAGCCAAGAACATTACCATATGCTCGACTTCACTGGACTTCGAAACAACAGTTTCTGAGTAGTGAGCCCCAGATGAATCCATCACTTCCTTAGCCTCAACGGCCAAGTTTCCATCCAGATGCTGATTTTCAAAACTTGTAGTCTCGTTGGTTGATGTCTCCTTAGTTCGAGCTGTTTCATTATTTGTCAAGGATGACCCAATAGGGACATCTAATTGTTTATCGACAATATCATTAGGTTGAACCAATTCATCGGAAGCTGAATCCTTTGCAGATGATTCTACAGGCTGCTCATTAATGGCTTTGGCAGTAACAGATGGTCCTTTCTGGGGTTTTGGCTTAGCCTTGGGCTTAAACCTGTTAGTAGCTGGGGCTATGAAAGACCAAATACACGAAATCCATCAATCTTGTGATTTTCAATATTATTGATGGAAAAATTGAAAGCGCATAACAAGTTTATTTACGAATGAGATGAATTGTTGAGTTACCCTTGACAGTAGATGGTTCTGAAAGGAGATCATCCAGGAAGTCCATGATTAACTAAAGGGCTATAGCCTATGTGCCTTGAAGCAACAGGAAGTTGAGGCAATATCAAAAAATTACCTGAGATTCATCCAAACATGTTAAACCCCCAAAACAAAATTGGTTAGAGAAAACAATCAGAAGTGAAACTCATTGTGTTGATACATGTTGATACATGTGACACTCCTACCCCTACGACTAGAGACTTTAGTGATTTCTTAAATTTGGAATGAAACGGCCAAAATTTCACCTGGAAACTGACCATGACTTAGGCTTAGAGCCTTACATTAGATATCTATAATAATAAAAACATAAATGACATATCTAAACAAGCTCGACGGTTACACGTTGGGGACCACAACTCCACGGGCCATCCGCCGGAGTAGACAAACTCTAAGCTTAAATAAAATAAAGAAATAAAAAATACAACTCAACAGATTACACAAACATCAAAAGCGCTGGGTTTACATCCCGAAACCATTCAACTGTCACAACAAGAAGATAAGTAACTACTCATATGGTTGGCTCAAACGGCCATTGGACAACATATAACACATGGACCCAAGAATCAAATTCACATCTGCCAAGAAGACTTATGAACACATCACATTACATAATTAAACTCGGGAATTTAAGTATACATACATATAATTCCCTTGACACCTACTAACCAGGCAAGTAAGATAAATCAACTCAATTCGCCGACAACTTTCACATGTCTTTTCAAGAACCTGGAAGTAAAAGAGGAAAGAGAGAGGGGTGAACTACCACGCGCTCAGTGGATAATCCACAGTCCCAATAACAAAAAACAGTTGCATACAATACCATAAGTAGCAGTCATCAAGAATTTTTACTTAATATTAAGAAATTAAGAATACATGACCAACAATGAACAACAATGTCTAGTTGACTCTTAATAAGACCACCCAGGAACGGGGAACGATCAGTCATTCGGCTGTTAGTTTAACATTAAACATCAAAGGGTCCACTTGGGTTAACAACTTAAGCTCTTTTAGCATGAACGCGGAAATAACGAGCGAAAAGGGGTAAACACTCTTGCTTAAACCAAGCTAGCAATTAGCCCATTATAAAACTTATTTCATATAGAGAAAGCCCTTTTTTATTTAATAAAAGTCCTTTCAAAGAGTACTTGCATTTCTTTAAACCTTTATGCTAGCATGATTCAGAAACTAGTAGTTTCCGGCTCATAATAGGCAAGAAAATTACTTTTAGAGCATTGGATTCAGAAGCTAGTACTCTCTTTAAGTGAGTAATATAGCTCACGACTTTTGGCATCCCGAGGATTCCCAAAGTCAACGAACTCCTACCTTCGTCAAGATAATGGCAACTAGGATTCCCACTCAATTTAGGGTCCGGAGGCCTATTACTAAGACCAAGTACTTTATAATTAGCACTATCCTCTAGCCCTAAATATCTTGAATCGAAATTCATTTTCAAACATATACAACAAGATTCATACTCTTGCCATAGTAGTTTCCGTAGTGGTGCCCTCGGCCATAGGGAAGCTAGCCATTCCCAAGTCAATGTAGAACATAAAATCAAGCCTTTCTTAAAATGCACATAGTTATCAATCCCCAAAGCTAGGATTGATTCGATTTAGTAAAATAGATGGACTCTCTGATCACAAAGTAATTGAAGCAACCCTGAGCAATCAGCAAATCAAATACTTATTTATAGACGATTGTACACATTCTTAGGGAAAACAGTAAAAACCTAACCCGAATGACTTCATAGTTCACAAATCATTAACAAAGGGGATTTTGCTTCAAGAAATTAGCAACTTTGTAACAGTGAAGATCACTGCACCTTAGAACAAACACAACATACACATATTACATTCAAATTGACATGAAGATGAGCAGGGTTGAACCGGGCTCGAGTGGCTGCCGGTTCACAGCACCGGTCCAGAGCTGGACCAGCAGAACTGGCTGCAGCCCCTCCCCCGTTCAATCCTATCACCGTTAAGCACATACACAAAGCACGTTTTCCAGTCAAGCCTCATATATACCATTCTAATCGGTTGACGAGGTCATATCCATAGCTTCAACTAAATCCATTTGAACCCACAAGCAGTCACATCATAGCATATTAAAAAGAGACCGGTTCACAATAAGCACGCTCACAGCTTCACATCCTTTTGGTCTCCCTCATTTAGGCCCTGTTTGGTGAGAAAAACCGGAACGGGAATTGAGTCAGGACTTGAACCCTGGGGGTTGGTTATGGAACTCGAATCCTGAACTCACCTGTTTGGTGAAAACTGAAATGGAATTAGGTTCCGGTCCTTCCTTTTTGATGAGCACTTATGGAATGTAATCAAACATGTTTTTATTTTGAAATGTTATATGCAGTTATAAGTCATGGTTTTAACTTTTATTATTTCTACTTTGGTAAAAATGAAGTTTAAGCACCTCATCGCTAACAATATGACATTTGTATGTCATTATATTCATTTATAATTTTTTTTTTGTTTGTGTAATAATTAACCATTATTTTATAATTTGTAATGTAAGAAGTTATTTTTTCTTTTTTATTTGATTGATATGTACATCTAAATGAAAGAGCGCAATCTTATAAATCCATGAACGTTACACATTGACACTAACATAACATGTCATTCAAGCTAGATATTCGCAAATAAGTTTCATGTTCACTACTTACTATTCACATGAGAATATGACATCTAAAACCAAAACAAAGCACAAACTAGGTTCATGTTCATCTCACACTACAATCATCAAACCATTACAAGGTAACATCCATATGTACCATCCAATAACAACACAAGCATAATTTAGAACTTCAAGATCATATCAACTCTAGTGAGATGGAGGCAAATCCAGATAAAGAAGATTGAGGATGAATTCTTTCTTCCACTCATCATTGGAAACCAACTCCTTAACGGCCATCATTGCTTTAACTCTAGTGAGTCCCATGATTTTACCACTTCATTGAACAAACCCTTCTTTTTTCTTCGAGCTCTTTCTATTTTTGATTAAGCTCTGATTCACAAGCCATGATCACGAGCCATCATTCGCACACATTTTTCAATTAATTGGTTCAAACCAAGACCAAATTTATTAGTCCCGTTATTGAAGTTGCCTTTTGTTGTTGAAAGGACAAATAACAAATAAACTGTTAAGTTTAAGATTTTCACCGAACTTCTAACATAATTTTAAAAAAGCATGCTTGAGGCGTTTAATATATAGCATTTTGTGAGCCAAATACATACAAAACAACAAATCTAGAAGGGGCCTTGGGTGAATAAGAATGAGTTATATACAGCTTGCAACAAAGATTGCCTGTGTAAAGATTGATTTATCAATATGCACATGATCACCAGATGAAAAACAGAGAGCCATGAACAGTATGTTCAAATTCAGAGATGACCAAACAAAAAGCCCTTAACCAAATTGCAAGAAACAATCAGATAGCAAGCATAATCCATGGAAGCACCTCCACTGACTAATCCAATGATGCAGCAACCTAACCATGATCCGTCAAAATTACAAGAAACACTCAAGCTACTCTCAGTGTTATCAATGGAGGAAATACAACACACAAAGAATCTCCAACCAAAAAAAAAAAAAAAAAAAGCATCACAGACCCTCACCAACTTCAGCAGAACAAAGAGGAAACAAAAGGATTCGAATAACAAAAAAGGGGGGAATCGAAACCTAACTTAGAGGACGAAGATGTGAAACAAGGAGTCATCTACAATGGCCATACATGCACAGATCTGAACCGACCACCCAAAAACAGAATCGAAAAGGACGAAGATGAGGTGGGACGGCGACTTACCTGTGGCTGACGGCGGTGGACGACTGCAGACGGTGGGCGGCGACTCGAAGGAGGGCAGCGATCCGGCGGCTACACAGCGGCAAGGAAACCCCACAGCTCAAACATTACAAATTCAACCATTCAACAAATGAAAACAAAAGAGGGCCGTGGCGGGAGCTGCAGAATTGAGCACCGCAACCGAATCTGCCATTGTTTACTTTCCGGGGAAAACCCACGATTTGAATAGGAGTGTAGCGCCGTGGTAGTGGAGACAATGTGGGAGATTCTTTAGGTTCGTGCACGAGGGTGGTGGTTCGAATCTCATAGTTTTCATATACATGTATTATTTATTTCCCACAAATTTGCCAGGCATAAAAATCATATTATACTGGTGAGAAACTGAGAATCCCGTGCTTTGTATGGGCATGTATTATTCTTTTAGTAGTGGATGTACTATTTTTAATAATAAGTGTGTTGTTTTTAACTATTCATAAATATTGTCATTTGAGAATTAATGTGTTTGTGATTTGTGAATGTCTGTATATAATATCATACATCTTCATACATTAAGGCCATCTTGATTCTAATCACTAAGCTCCTCTTTGATTCGATTGCTTTAACAAATACAAGATTCAAATTTGGCTTTATAGTCCAATGAGTCTTTCTATTAAGTTGTTGGTCATAACTCCAATGAATTTATACCTAAAAGTTAAATTTCACATTTAAAAGTAAAACATAAAATAAATTATAAATATATTTATCATCTCAGTTTACATGTATAATGAATAGATATAGGCAAATAGTAAATGTTCATCTTGTGATTGTAATATTTAACTTTTCTATCAACTAAGTTTAGTTATAATTCTCTACTATAATTTGTATTTCATTTAGTAATAAAGATAATAAACATTTGCAGAGAGAATATCAAAAAAAAGTAATTCAAAATGGTAATAAAATGTTACGGAAGCTAATTGTAAACATTGACATTTAATAAAAATATTAATATTAACCTCCCGTTCAGTAAACTTCAGTTTCGATTATTAGCTATAAAAATAGATATGTGACTCCCAAATTTGATTAGTTCATTAATCATAAAATATTTATTGATTAGTAATTGTGCAATTAAAACAAAGAAAACAATTAGTATAATAACCAATGAAAATATGACAAATGTCACTCTCACAACAACTTATTCAGTTTTATATAATATATATGATATGATATGATGATATATGATATATGATACCTAGGGATGGGGATTTTAATTGCATGTATTTGTATAGTTAATCATATTTTTGTGAACTTGTCTTTGTTAAAATTGTTCAATGAAGAAAATAGTGAAATATACAGGGGAAAAAAAAAAAAAAAAAAACTAGACCATGTAAGAGGTAGAACTTAAAAAGAGCTACATCTCATAGAATACAATTTCAGATATTCTCTATTTCTCTCATTCAAAAATTAGTAAATTAGTGTTCTTTATTCCACTATAGCACTATAATATAGTGCGCAAAAATTGTCCTTTTTTGGTTAAGTAAAGCGCAAAGGTCAATGCATACTAAATTTTAAACTTAAGTCCCTAGCGAAAACTCTTAAAGTTTATCGATACTTGACCCCCCACAAATTTGCAAACAAGAATGAGCAAATTAAAACTCGTTTGAGTTGTGCAGGGATTATTTTCCCCTCAAGATATGATGAATGTGTCAACACAACACAAAACTTACTGCTAAACAAGTATTCTACACGCCATTTGCAACACAACAAAATCTGAAAATCTGGCCTCAGTTTCTCTTTTAAGATTTATGGGTCAAATTTCGGAAGGGCACATCTATCAAAAGATTGACCGAGTTGTTGTAAGTGTGGTTCATTGTTTCTTAGAGCATGATTGACTCAACCCCTTAGCAAATATTTTAATAGGGGAGCAATTTGCTAGATGGGGGTGCTCGACATTCTACGGATCTCACATTTTGGGATATTATAAACGGTATATTTACAACCTCATAAGGAACAAGAATCTGGAATGAAACCCGGTATATACATTCCACTGGAGCCTAAAAATATATTATCCTCATTACCACATACATTACAGTACAACATAATGAGAAGAAGATTGAAATCTGTTGAACTGCTAAAGTTCGCTTTTATATTCGTTCCAATCGAATTCTTCTTCGCTGTCATAGGACTTGGCAGGACTTTCAACTCGAGATGTATTATCGGGTCGTTCATTTAGAGCTGCGCTTCCCCCATTCTGCTCAGGTTCAGCAGCCTCCTTTGATGGAGCCTATCACCAAAAAGATCCCCAAAAGTAGGCCCAGAATTGAGTAAATAGATCACTGAAACATGCTAAACCCAGTTTAGGACATTCCAAGACAACTGAGAAATTAAAAGGCATACATGGGTTTCATGAGTATCCCCATCACTGCCGTCATCCTCCTCGAATGTTGAGCCAATCAAATTGTCATCACCAGATTGCTCAGCGTTCTCTCGACCAGCTTCTTCTTGCTCTTGCAGCTTTTGAATCAGGACCTCAAAATGTGAAAGATCTGCAAATAATAGATGCACAATCATACCCCCAGTAGTGTGAATATTAAAATTGCATCCGTATCATATGTGAAGCACAATAACTGCTATTCAGTCTAAATCTGGAGCATTTCACTGCAGTTATATGATCAGCAACTAGCTTTCACAAACCACCTTCAAGACAAACTAATAATTCTGCTACAAAAACACCATCATGGGCATTTTAAAGACTGCATTGGTTTTTCCCCTTTTCTCTAATGTAAAACAGCCAACATGAAACTCTACCAGTGTTGCAGCTTGAATGTGCTGCACTTTACCAAAAATTGATTAACATTTAACTCCAACCACGAATATGAAAAACTCAAGAATATGCATCCTGCCATCTGAAAATTAGTTAAACAAAACATTCGCAACGAACACAGTAAAAGCAGGGTTTTAAGACAACACACCCTTTGCTCTGGTAGTCAGAGCATCATGAATCCTCATGGGGTGTTCTCGTTCCTCCTTTTTATATTTCAATTTGATTTGATGCCGTGACCTATCTGGAAAATAACGTTGCTGAATCATTGTGAAGTCAGATCCAAATTCTTGGAGACCCTGAAACACAGATCACAAATATTTATTTTAAAGCAATATATAACCTATGTGTCACAACTATAAGAAAGCAATTCCAATGCACAGATTCAGCATAATAATCAAAAATCAATTCACTGGGGAGTGCCCAATCTCTTTCCAGACAAATTCATTGTCATAAAATCGTATCTGGAACACAAGTATTGCAGCATCAATAACTTCTAGTAGCCCATTTCTTTATTAGGTGTTTTCTTTCCCCCTCTTTTCCTTTTTTATTAGTTCTTTTTGGGGGGGGGGGGGGGGGGGGGGGGCGCCCTAGTTCAGGGGGCAAAAAGATGAGGGAGAAACCTGGTAGAACAACTCAGTTTCATGCTTCGACCACCTTTTATGCTTCCGGTCCATGTATGACTGATAATTAAAGTAGCCTGTATCCTTTATAATCCTCGAAGTGGATGGATTATCAAAAGAATCTGTACCTTGGTCAGAACCATATGCTTCATCCTCATTGCAAGTAGGATCCTCTGGCAAGGTATTCTCCCGCCTGTAACAACGGAACCAACAAGAAGTTAACTGTCAGAAACAGATAAATCAAACAAATCCTAATGTCTGTTACCTCTCACTGGTTGTTGGTGGCTGCACCACTGCTGCTTGCTTGTTCTGCGCAGCAAAAGGGGGCTGAGAAAATTAAATAGAGGAGCAATACACTAGAAACAACATCCAAAACCTATTGAGGAGAAAGATATGCACCGCTTGGCGTTCTTTGTACTCTGATAATATGATCAAATCCCTCATTGGCACCTTTCGAAGCTCAATCTCATCGGGAGCTTCAAGCAAAGACTTGTCCACTGCTCATGAAAGAATTATGTCTATAGGATTACAATTACCATGTAAAAGAAAGATAAGAATGTTATAGCTGCACAACATTTTCCTTCCAACCCACCAAAAGAAGAAGAGGATGACAGCGACGGCGACGACGACGAAGAAGAAGAAGAGGGGGAAGGAGAGACAGAAAGTAAACCACAAGAAATCAACATTAAGCTTTTTTCTAACAGAAATATGGGCCTTGAATCCAGGATGTGTATGCCTCTGCCTTGTGCCTTGAGCACCAGCTTACCCTTTGTAACTTAATGCTACATGGCACAGCTCAAAACCAGATGCATGACAAATGAGAAATTCAAAAAGTTGCAAACAGAATAATCAATCAGATACAATTACCAGATCTTTTTCGCCGAGTTGTATGAGGGAACTTCTTGCGGGCTTTTTTAGTAGATTCTTCAGGTGGCTTGGCTTCGTTCCTCCTCTTTCTGTTTGGTTTAACGTTTCCGGATGAAACTTTCTCAGAATTCTGTAGTCTATTCTCTGATGTTTCCCCCTTTGCATGACAATCATCATTATATCCATCACTATTTGCAGCTACTTCATTGATTGCTTCGGCAGATGAACTGCTATTGAATTGAATTTCATCATTTACACCATCAAGGTATCCATATCCATCTTTTGTTGCCTCAACACCGAGTGGGATACCTCCTTCATCTACAGAATAAGAAAAGGCTTCTGCATCTGATGTCTTCCTCTTTTCATTATTTCCACTCTGGGATGCCAGATTAACAAAATGGCAATCATATCAGTAACTGATATACAAAAACTTCAATTGCCATCCAGAACAATGTACACCATTGATTGTTTTGGACACTGTCTACCTCTTTGGAAAAATTTAGGGTCACCACTGAATCTACGTCGTCAAGGACTACAGTATCAAGCTGCCCTATGGTAGCTTCTGTACCAAAATCATCATCAAGCCTCACATGTGAAAGATCAGAAACAGTCACGGGTTCCCCAGCACATATCAAGCCGTCCACATTTATATGCTGATTTTCAGAAGGAACATTTGCAGCATCAGGGAGATGAGAAACAACCACAGCAGTGTTTGTTTTCCTCGTACTTAGTCCCTGGGGCTTTGGCTGGAATTTGACAGCTCTGTTTCCTAACACCATAGTAGCATAAACAGTAAAAAAGCGGAAGGGAATGCAAACGATAAAACTTTCAAGCACTCAAGATTTCCCATTAGGCATACCAGGAGGAGCAACAGCATCACTTGTTATGTCTACAACTTCCAGGAAAGAGAAATCAACTGTTTCCTGTTTCTTTTTTTTAAAGCAAGGAAAACAGGAAAAAGGAACATGAGCCAAATCAATCAACAAAACAAAAGATAGCACAGCAAAGGTTTAGAAAATTACAACCACGGTAGTTAGCAACTGCTACCACCTGCTGCACGTCTATTTCAAAGTCCCCAGCACAGCCAACGACAGTTTCCTTAGAGAGTCTTGACTCTTGGCTCGTTGACAAAATGGGAAGACCATCGCCACTACATGGCCTGAAAGGCGAAGAACTGGCACAAGCAAGATTGGAAAAACCAGATGTATCCTCCGCAGCTTGTGTAGCAGAAGCATCCAGCATATGCATATCTAAAGTTCCAGGTCGGCCTAACAAGTCAGTGCTAATACGCAAAAGCTTAATAAGAGGATAGATTTTTTTTGGGGAGGGGGGGGGGGGTTCCTTTTACGGGGGTCACAGGATGGCTGGAGCTGAATACGCATGCATACATGAGGCAAAACCGAAACTAAGACTAGATGCACTAGAGCCTCAATTTTAATTAGGGGGGGCAAGACCTCATAGGCACAGCCGCACAGATACAACAGAGATTGAATGTGCTGTTATGCAGCAGTAGCTTTCAAAATCACAATCATAAACATTAGATTCAGTTTACCAATAAGCTGCTTACCTTCTTTTGTTGATTGGCCTATAACATCTTCTGCACCTTGTGACCCCAAGGTAATACCTGGACTCTGAACACAGCAGAACTTAGTGCAAGAGAAGCATATAAAAAGACATAACATGGAAAGAAGTTCAGGATTTTTACCAAATACCCATCTCCACTTGTTTTGGACATGGCAATTTCTAAATGGCCAGTAACAAGTGAACCAACATCCTTAACTACAACTGCTAAGTTCCCATCTGTAAGGACATTTTCTCCTCTTAGCAATGTTTCCTCAGTCGCAGCAGTTTCAATGGATGAACTCTTTGGTAAATTTGAGTTCTTATTTACAGAATAATTTGGCTTAAATAAATTACTTGAATCTAAATCAGCTAGAGTTGATGGTATGGCCTGTTCGTTGGCAGCCAAAGCAGCATGGATTGAACCAGCAGAAGATGGTCCCTTCTGGGGGCGTGGCTTGACTTTAGGCTGGAACTTGGCACGGACTGGAGCTGTGAAAGATCAAATGACAACACCCCCTCAATCAGCTGATGTTCCACATTACTGATGCAAAAATAAAAAGGGCATAACAAATTGATTTTAAGAAAAGGATGAGTTATGCAGTCACCCTTGACAGTTGAGGGTTCAGAAAAGATATCATCCAGAAGGTCCATGGCTGAGGTGCATGTATCACCTGAAAAATAGATTATAACAAAAACATTTCAGAGGAAAAAAAAAAAGCCAAGGTACGTTTTGCGACACGCGTTAACAATGAATATACTGAAAAGTGAAAGAAGGTGAAGGAATAATACGGCAATGTTTCAAGCTCACTTCACTTGATTTTCAAAAACGAAACATACACATCACTATGGCAATCCCAATCCGGTAGATAATTAGCATCAAAGTGATACTATCATTCAAACAACTAACGCACATGATAACCTACAGCAAATAACACCAATGTTGTATGCCATGATCAATCAACCATCAGTAATTTCCTGTTTAGCCTACTTACATTTTAACCCAAAACTTTCTTTTTCTATATATTTCTGCAGGACTAGTCAGCTCAAGAAACTGAAGAAATGAAAGCCTCTTGTTGACAAATCAATCAAAAGGGGAAAATTAACAGCAAACACTTAGGTGCATTTTCCTTTCATTATATATTAATGTCCTTCCATTTTATTAGAGCTCCTAATCACTATCTATGTGATGTAGTATCAGGGAAAATAAGTCTTGGAATTATATTTTGATAATAGATTATCTTTTCATTATCTTTTAGCTAGCAACAATATCTTTTTGATTACGTTATCTTTTAGTTTCCTTAATGTTTAGGTTATTGAATTGAAATATTTGAGTGTTTGAGACTTGTTGTGTGAATTTCCACGGTGTACGAATTGCTCTTAGAGCGTCCTACATCAAATTTGGTACCATAGCACCTCGAACCCGACCACCGCCCACTTCTTGCCTTTCCTCCTACCTTTGTTTCTCAGACCCACCCCCTACCCCCCCCCCCCCCAAAAAAAAAGTCCAAACCCTATCATACAGTCTGCACATGACCAACTCTCACATCCACCACCAGGCCCGCCGGCTACCAGCACCTCCCACCACCCATCGACCACCCACCTTTGACCACCACCATACCACCACCAACACCAGCAGTCCACCTCAACCCTAAAACCCAAAATCGCCAGCTCTAATTTGCAATTTTCCCCCAAAACTCGACTGAACACCCTTAATTCGCCCTCGATCCATCAAACTCCAACCGAAATTGATCTTTTCCCATGATTACCCACTTAATTTTGTCCAAAACCCCCAAATCAATTGAGGTAAATCGCAACACAATGTGCGTCAATTGACTGGTCAACAAACCCGCAAAAACCTAACTCTAGTTTGCAAATTTTTCTCAATTTGCACTCGACCCATCCAGATCTCCCAAAATTGACTTCATCCCTCCCCTATTCTCTCCTTTTCGTCCAAAACCCCTCTATCAAGTGCAAGAAAACAGCTCCAATTCATCAATTGAGTGTCCACCCCCCTCCAAAACCTTAGATTGCACAATTCAATTTTTGCTCGCAATTGACGAGCTTTACACCTTCAGCCAACCACAAAGAAGGTCGAAACCCTCTTCGACGTGTCGTCCCGCCACCACCCGCTCTTCCTCTCGCCGGAAAAGGTCGTCCCCAAGTCGCAGTTCCTAATTGTTTTTGCTGTTGTTGTTTGAAGTCCCTTATTGCTACTAGTTCGAACCACCAAGTTGATTTCCCTGTGCTCCTGTGTTGCCATCGTTGATGTCAAGAAGTATTTGAAAGTACCTGCACCTGCGCTAGCTATTTGACACTCACTGCCATCAAGTGAGGACTATCGGCTTATTGCCATGACCTTGTCACAGTCAAGTAAGTTCATTTTGCTTGCTGTCGTGGAAGGTTTGAGCTTTTGACTAGTACTTGTGAACTGTGAAAAGGTACGAGGATTTCGATTTACTTTGGGGAAAGTTGGGTTTTTCAACTGCAAAATTCAATTAATACCTAATCGCCCGTGTTTTTCAAGTACTTGCTTAGACCCTGATTTCTCTTTTCATGCTTCGAAATCTCTTGCTATGCATACCAATAATCCAAGTCAAATTTTCATGCTCTGTCGTGTGCGTAGTAATTGTTTATCACCGTCATTAGTATTGCAATTGTGGCTAATCTCAGCAGTTACATTCTGCACTTGCATTTGTAGTGAGCGTATCCTTATCACCCAAGCAGCCCTACCAATCCCAAATTGATGCCCTTTTTAAAAGACTTGACCGTCAAGATGAAAGGTTTGACCAGTTTGAATCTAAAATAGACCACCTCACTCAAGCCTTTAAAAATTCTCCAATGTATGACCTACCCAAATCTTCGGACCTAATGGTAGGACAGTATGATCGTCATACGTTTGACAACCCTAGAGAGAGCAAAAGATTTGGAAATTATGGGGAGCCTAGACAGTCAATTAATTAAACTCTACATTTGTCTTTTGATGGCTCTTATTTATCTTTTACTTTTTTGGATGAGGAATTGTGGTCACACTTGAAAGTTGAAACTTAATGGCCAATTAGATTGCTTGGACTTAGAGATCGCAGCCATGGCTATCAAATGTCTTTGTAAAATATGATGACTGGATGTGCCACATTTGACCAGTTAGTATAGGAGTATCGCTGAAAATGACATGATCCATAAACGAGTTATTTTTCTATCATGTTTTATTAATTTCTCTGTGCACTTCATGATCTTCCACCTCCTACCTTGAATTCATTGCCTCATTGTCTTTCTCAAAATCTTCTTATGTTGTACACCTGCAATTTCCTTTTGACATCTTCCGTTCACAAGGTTTCTCATGGGTTTTGGGAAAGTTTTGGTTTTGTTTAACTTCCATGTACTTTTGACCCAGCGCTTGGAATTCAATATGAGATTATAATCAACTGAAACTTATAGGACTTATAGCCTATTGTTCTGCATGCAATGTGTGACCTATACCATGTACTCTGACTTTGCTGGGCCAGTGTACACGAATTCCTCATGGCCCTTCATCTCTCAATCCCAAACTGGAAGGGCAAGGGAGTTGGTGACCTCCCAAGATTTAATACTGCCATACTTTTGGAGTTGGCGAGGGAAAAGTTTCTGGCTCTGTTGGTGATTTTGTTACGCCCAACCAGATGGAATCACTTATGTCAGTTATGTGCATCTTGTAGCAGGTAAATAACACCAATTGTCACCTGGCTTGACAAGTGTTTTGGGATCTTGCCAAGGGATAACAAACAAGTTGTTGTCAAATTCAACAACAGGAAAGTATATTTAATGTCAAATTCAATAGCAAGAAAGTATTTAATGTCAAATTCTTACAGTCCTCCATAGCTCATGTGATCTTTAACCCAAAGTTAGGTTTCTTCCCTAATCTCTCTAAAAGTTTTGGGTATTCGTTTATAGAAGTGCTCTATTGGTTCTTCAGATTTCCAGAGTTAACCGAGGACCAAGCAGTTTAAAGACTTGGTTGCTAGGGTGGGTCCATGCCTAGGATGTTATGATGAGAAGATAACAAATTAAAATGATGCACAAGCAGTAGAGAAATTTATTTGTTGTAGCTAATTGACAGTCATAATACAGGTCTTGGCATCGAAGATGATCAGATTTGATTGTTAAATTCAAAAAAAAAAAAATGTGAACTTGTTTTGTTCTTGGACTGTTGAATTAGTTAGTAATGATTTGATTAGTAAGTACTATCAAAAGAAAGTATTCTTGCAGTGATTAATTGTCAGCATTATTTTATTGAAGAATGGTTGGCGATTTGAAGTGTTTTTTAAAAAATTTATTTCAAGGGAACATAGGTCTTTGGCGGTCATATGTTTTCTTATTTGGGCTTATGAATTAATTCGTAGTAACTTCACTATTAATCCCCGCCAAAAAAATCATCCTTTTATGGACTACTCATCTGCATTTTGTGACTTGATTTATTACCGTTGTTTTGCCCAGCATCGGAACATCTTGTAATTTCCCTTTTTTCTGAAATTTATTTTTTTCTTTTTCAGCAGAGCCTTATGACCTAAGCATTACATTCCTGGAGGGATTGAAGTAGAAAGCAGACGTAACAATGATGTGTATGTTGAGAGCTGAAGCAGGGAAGTAAACAAACTTGTGCTCTGTACTGATATTGGAATATAATTGTCTTATGCTATGGAGTACCCTAGAATTTGCACAGACATGCCAAGTGACAAGCTAGTAATACAGAGGCAAAAAAGGCAACGCATGTTAAAAGGTTGTGCCATGTTTATATAAGGTCATTCCTATTGGATGATTCTATAGTTCTGAATGGAAGTTGTGCAGCCATGAAAGCTTTATTAAATGAAGTTTTCGTAATCTTTTTGCCGCAGGGATAGGTCCCTCCTGCATGGTGTTCCAGTTCATCATTATGGACCAAGGAAGGTTGTTGTAATATTTTTATTGTCCAATTCTAGAAGAAATCTGTCGCTCCAAATATAGCTATTCTTAATTCAGGCTCAGCCATTACCAACTTTTCTGCGGAATCATTGGTTTTGGGATGAATGCGTCTGTGATTTTCAAAATCACAATCAAATACACGCAAAAGGCATGGTTTTCAGTCGCACAGGATTTCTCAGATGGTGTTATTGAATCATATGATTTTGACAAAGTTCCAGCTCTTGTTTCCCTGCAATAGACTTATGATAAGGTGAATGTGTTCTATGGGCCATTTGACAGGCTAAGAAGGAGGACTACACAACGGCTTAAAGTAACTGTATCTGTCAACCAGACTAACATAGCAGCATAATTATCCATGCAGTAAATAGTGATCCATGTGTGATGTGCATTCACTAAGTTCCCTAGCTACTTGTCTATTTTGCACTTATTTACCACATAGCTTTTCCTCTTTTCTTTTTCCTTTTTATCTATAAATGGCCTTTTCTATTGCTTCTACTACTTGGCGGATAATGGCCATCTCTCATGCTGCAATGCTCTATCTGGGGGTGATCCTCTGTACATGTAGATTTCTCATAAGTCGCTTAAAACCAATCACGAACATTGATACTGTTTATTTTGTTGTTGTAGTTGTAGCTCTCCGAGTCACGAAGTTACAATTCTTACTAAATAAACGGCGCGCAATAGATCCAACTAGCTAATTCAAACTAAATATTCAATCATCATCTAATCAACAATTAGATTAAACTCGAACACAAACTCATTTCCATGTTCGTGGTCAATATTTCATCAATTAAACTCAAACTCAAATACTCAATCATCATCTAACCAACAATTAGATTAAACTCACATATTAAGCTACCACAGAATTGAAGTTGGCAAACTACGCTCACAAATTAAACTACTAAAAGCAGATTAATCTACAAATTAAAGTATTCGACAATAAACCAAAGTACTAACCTTACAGTCACAGATCTGGACTAAGGCGAGTCGGCTGTCGGTGGCGACGCGTTGGTGGTGGGTGTCGGAGGTGAAGGCGGAGGTGCGGCAATGGAGAGGAGGGGAGCTGAGGGGTAGGGTTCTGGCTGAACTTCTGCTCGATGATTTTTTTTTTTTTTTTTTTCCCCTGGGGGCTGGGTCGCGGAAAACAAAAATAAATAAAGAAAGTTAATTTGCACACCCGCATTTGAACCGAAGACATCTCACTACCTCAAACGCGACAATACCACGCCACTACCCTTTAAATTACGTAGCGAATGTACGTATTCTATTATGAAGATTTGTTTGGGTCGTGTGGTCCCCTCTCCATTAAACCCTTCTTTTTTTGACGGGATCGACGGACACAATGACGGATCCGTTCCCGGCCAGATAAAAAAATTCGACAAAGTGCCGTTGCTACCAGTGAACAATAAATTAAGAAAGCCACAATGATGTCCAAATTGAAAATGAAAGACTTCACGAGCAAATGTTCCTTCGGATAGTTTCACTCTAATTGCTATTGCTTCAGATTCTTTATTACTTAATGCATTGGCATCATTGAGAATGCATGAGCCTGGACGTGGGGTCAGAACATATTTTGCGTTTCATGACCAAAGCAAAGTGGTGCATGGGAGACTTGATCACATGGAGTTCTAAAGTCCCCGACAGTATTCAACATGAGATCAAAAAGTGTCAGGACATGCTCAAAATGACTTCGGATGCACCAGCCAGGAAAGCTCTTTTCGAACAAATTAGTGACCTTCGACTAAAGGAAGAAGTGCTTTGGTGGCAACGATCCAAAACCAACTTCCTGAAATTTAGAGGCAGTAGTTCTGAATGGTTCCACAAGAAGGCAAGGGCCAGTAATTACATTGTTGCGTTGAAAGGTGCTGACGGCTCCTCTGATTCGGAGCCTACAGATATTAAACGCCTTATTACAGACTATTATGGTAATTTATTTACCTCCAATGGTCCTTGTGATGATATGAACAATGTGTTCGACAAAGTGAACTTATGTGTTACTCCTCGTATGAATGGTGAGTTATGCAAACCCTACAAATATGATGATGTCCTCCAGACTCTAAAGCAAATGCATCCTAGCAAAGCTTCTGGACTAGATGGCATAAACCTGTATTTTTACCTGAAATTTTGGCCCATAATAGGTCCGAAAGTGCCGCAAGCACCTTTGATTCGCAATAGAGGTATGTTCCCACCGTCGTTCAATCATATACATGTCGTATTAATCCCCAAGAAGCAAAATTGCATCGAGGTTTGTGATTTTAGGCTATTAGTCTTTGTAATGTGCTTGTATAGCTCATTACAAAGGTCGTTGCAAACTGACCAAAAGTTTGTTTACCATCCATTATTACCCAAAATTAGAGCACGTTTATTCTTAGGCATATGATCACTAACAATATCCCTATTGCCTTTGAGATCTTTCATGATATGTATATTCGCCCTAAAGCCACTAGTGGAATGGCTCTCAAGCTTGATATGGCCAAAGCTTTCGACCACGTGGAATGGCCCTTCTTATGGGCTATTATGTTAAAGCTGGGTTTTCAGATTAATTGGGTAAATATGGCGATGTTCTGTCTTGAATCAGCGACTTTTTCCTTCATCATAAATGGTGAGCCTAAGGGTTTTGTCAGGCCGAGCAGAGGAATTAGACAGGGAGATCCGATCTCCCCTTATCTCTTTCTTCTCTGTGCCGAGGGCCTGTCTTACTTACTCACTACAAAAACGTTGCTCAACTCCGACGGACAAAGCGGCGCGTCAGACAGCGTCGGAAAAATTGTTGACAAACCGACGGAATTTCAGACGAATTCCGACGGAATTTTAAATTTCCGACGGATTTCCGACGGAATTCCGTCAGAATTCGGACTCTCCAACGGAATTTCCGTCGGACTTCCGTCAGAAATTTAAAACTCCGACAGAAATTCCGACGGAACAGGATTCCGACGGAATTTCCGACGGAATTCCGTCGGAATCCGTCGGTGATTCCGTCGGAATTCGGTGCGGATCATGAGTTTCCTAATTTTGCCCGACTTTAAATTGGGGGAAGGGTGAGATTTCGAACGGTATTTTGAGAAATAGAGAGAGAAAGTGTTCGAAGAGAGAGAGAGGGAGGAGGAGGAAGAGAGAGAAAGTGAGATTTCAAGGTTTTGGTCATCGAAAAATTTAACGGTAAGTGATATTTTTACTTAATTTATTGTTTGAAATTGAAATTGTTAAGTTAATTGATATTTTTTACGGTCTTTGTTTTTCACGTTTTGCCGCCGCCAGTACCACCGCTAGTGCCGTCACCGTCTGTAATCTGATTGATTTTTTGGGTATGTGAAGGTTAGTAGAATTGTTCTGCTTTCAAGTTGTATTAATTTTATATATGTTGTTCATTTTTCGGGTATGTGAAAATTAGCAGAAGCATGTTTGTTTAGTTTGAATAATTTTTTTTTCCGTTGAATATAAATTTGAATAACGTTAGTTTTTTATTTAATTTATTAAATATGTATGTTAGAATAAGTGGAGTAAAACATGTTAAGTATGTAGATCTGCAATAATTATTTGGTTATTTGAAAATGTTAAATATGTTAAGCATGTATATTATGTTTTATTAAAGTGAATAATTTAAATGAAACAAGTTTGTTTATTATCAAATGTTAAATATGTTAGGCATGAATGTTTTTTGAGGTATGATTTAATTTTTTATAATTTGTTTAGTTTGAATAATTTATTTTTTTCATTGAATATAAATTTATATAACGTTAGTTTTTTAGAATAAGTGAAGTAAAACGTGTTCAGTATGTAGATCTGTAATAATTATTTGGTTATTTGAAAATGTTAAATATGTTAAGCATGTATATTATGTTTGATTAAAGTGAATAATTTAAATAAAACAAGTTTGTTTATTATCAAATGTTAAATATGTTAGGCATGAATGTTTAGTTTGAATAATTTATTTTTTCCGTTGAATATAAATTTATATAATGTTAGTTTTTTACAATAACTGAAGTAAAACGTGTTCAGTATGTAGATCTGCAATAATTATTTGGTTATTTGAAAATGTTAAATATGTTAAGCATGTATATTATGTTTTATTAAAGTGAATAATTTAAATGAAACAAGTTTTCAGATTTTTCAAATATCAAAGTGCAGGTTGTTCCAACCACATCGACTTGAACGCTGATGATGATGAAGAGGGCTCTCAAAATGACAATGATGATGATCCCATAAATTTATCTGACTCTGATTAGCTGATATGATTTTCGTGTAATTTATGTAATCTACGTGTACATCTAAAACAACGTATATGTTGTACTTATATATGTTGTACTTAATATTTATATATGTTGTATTTAATATTTAATTTAGTACATTTTATTGGTAGATTTAAAACTTAATATTAATTTTTCTTTATTTTGAGAACTTTTGAAATTTAGAAAAAAACTTTTGAGAAAATAAATTTTTTTTAAATTATCGGAAATTCCGACGGAATTTTCCGTCGGAAATTCCGTCGGAATTTCCGATAATTTTAAAAAAAAAAATTTGGGAATATCCGACGGAATATTCCGTCGGAATTTCCGTCGGAAATTCCTGTCAGCGTTTCCTGCCAGTTACTGCCTGACAGTATTCGACGGAATTTCCAACGGGTATTTTCCGTCGGAAATTCCGTCGGACTCCGTCGGAAAAAAAATCTGCGATGAGCTGAATCCCGACGACCCTTTCCGCGTCGGTATTTCCGTCGGAAACCCAGTTTTCCGTCGAAAAATTGACCTTTTTCCGTCGAAATTTCTGTCGCAGATTAGATATATTTTTGTAGTGATGTTGTAGCTCATAATACCCTTCATGGCTATTCTCTCGGTCCAAATGTGCCTCCAAAATCACATCTTGTAACGCCCCCAAATGTTAATGACGGATTACTGTAAGTTACTCGCCTAAGTACTATTGATTACAGCGGAAGTCTTTGAATGGAGGCATTACCGCCGTTCCGGGATGGAACAAGGCTACTTGATTTACTGAACCTAAGAATTATCCAAAATAAACATTTGGCTACTTACTCAATTCATGATACACTTGATAACTGAGCGTTATCTCCCTTGAAGTTATACAATAATAACAATAATATCAATAACAATCACCAAGATACTAACCTATCATCACTGTGAGCGTTGACTAGCTAACGTTCAGTAAGCGTCCATTGTTTGCTACCTTCCGGCTTATCAAGGGGACGACTATTCAATACTTCCCATACCTAAAACAGAAAACATGAAAATATGCGAATAATGAGCCGAATCTCAGCACGTACACTCCTATGCAGTAAAATAAGTTTTATGTTAAATTAGTTGGGCCGGCCGCATTTCAAAACTTTTTTGCTTTGCAAACAGGAGAGAGAGGATGCATAACTAAAATAGTTTGTTGATTATTATCTGAAAGTGAACCCCTTGGTCGATGTACATCTTGAAACGATCATACTTTGGGTGCTCACCCCCCAGGCCGATTGAGAAGCCTGAGTTGACGCCGCGCGCGGGTATCTTGATGGGTATAAGCCCCAATGCTTGGTCACTGGTCGGGGTCACTTGTTTATATGACAAAACACTGTGAAACTTGGTCCATTGAATGAATCTTGTGTTACTTTACTTTGCTGAGAAATACGTGAATTTTCGAAGAGTACAGGCAGTGTACGTACCTGATCATTAAAACTTTTTCTCCTTTGTAATGAAAAATGTACGCTGGCGGCTTGAACCGACAGATGTGGCCTCCTTTCTGCTTTACCTATGTAATTTGCTTGTGGTTAGTGCAAGGTGATGTTATTTGTTTGGATTTCTTAAGTTGCTTGATAATTTGAATCCCTTAAATTATGTGCTAATTAGTAGCATGTAAAAAGGCATTGACTTTACTTTGGTTTACTTCCTTTCCTGTCCTTGCATACCTATTATCCCTGGATAATTTAACTCCCTGTCTTTTATACGACAACCACTTGTTTAATGAACGTAATAAGCGTGTAATGGGGTAACGGTGTTGCCAGTGCCATATGCTTATATGTAGTATACATTCGTTCCTTGTCCTTGCTCGAAATAATAATGATTAGTCAATCAAGACGTGAATTCTTTTCCCCGAAAACATTATATAATGAACCCAGATAATCACATTTCGCCAGCTAGAATATTTCCATCATACACATTAATATTCCTAATATCCACATTTAGCATTAACGACTCTCAAAGTATATATCCCAAAATTTATGAACTTGATCACAAATCTCCAACTAATACGTATATTCTTCCCATAAAATTATAACAATGTTCTTTAACCCAATAACTCACAATAATCAAACATTACCCGTACTTTAGCATAAATTCAACAGATAAATTTCTCAATTCCATAACTTCAAAACCATAGCGAACAATCACGATACCTCAATCGTAACAATTAATCATGCAATTATACGGTTGACGTCTACCGCCTGACATGAATATTCTGAATATACTAAATTAAGACGTAACGTAATAAACCTATATAATCACTTTTCAAAATCCCTAATTCAGAAAATACATGCTTGAAATTCATGACTTTTTATTATAAATGCCCCAATACTATGTATATTCTTCAGACAAATTGTTATAATGTTGTCCAACCCAATATCTCTCAATAATCAAAGTATTAACTGATCTTTAGTGTAAATTCAGCAGGCAACATTTCCCTCAATTTCCTAACATATCATAATTAACAACTCACAATACCTCAATCGTTATAATTAATCATGAAACTATATGATTAACATCTACCACTTGATATGAACATCCTTGATATACGAACTCATAAAATATCAAATACAAATTTTTAAATCCAGGAATCAAAAATTACTCACCTCAAATTTGCTCAATAACCCAAAATTTGAATCTCCTCCCTTTTTTTTTCTCTCTCTCTCTCTCTTCTTTCTCCCTCTCTCTCTTCCTTTCTCTCTCTTCTTCTCTCTCTCTTCTCTTTTCCCCCCCTCCCTCGCCGTGTGTATGCGTGGTGAGAAATTGAGAGGGCCCCCCCAAAACACATATATATATGTAAAGGCGAGGGTAAAATGGTAAATTTGTTTGCTTTTGTTTTTGTTTGTTTGTTTTTTTTTTTTGGGAAACCTGGAGACTTCCAGATTTCTCTTTTTTTTTTTTTTTGAACGTAAAATTTTTGCGCGATATTTTTACGTTACCAGAGCAGACGTCCAACGGAATCCAACTATTCCGTTGGACTTGTACTAAATTATTTTAGGGGTACCCAAAACTTAATTTTCGAGGTCATTCTGTCGATTCAACCTGCAATAGTATATATATAAAAAAAATGTTGAAATGAAAAAAAATGCTAGATTTGAAATGCGGGACCCAACTTGATTAATTTGTACTTAAGATGATTTAATGCAAGTCATATGAATATTGGGGTCGGGTCGTTACAGCCTTCCCCCCTTAAAATAAGTTTCGTCCTCGAAACTTTTAGTTTGAAAGGAACTTTCACCGCTCTTGCGACACGTACAGGGAAGTGGCTTTATTACGGTGACATGATCGGGATTTGGAACTTAGTCCCTGAAGTGTGGATTGTGAGAATATGCTGTTCGTGTGCATGAACTGACTTGCTATGTGATCAGGTCGTCATTTTTGTGTAATGGATTGTCGGAGCAAGTTCTGAAACTTTTTGCTGTAGATTGTCCTTCTTGCTTTTGCATTTCTTGTAAGATTTCGTGTGGTTTGGTGGAACCTTTCTTGGAAGCACTAGGAGCAATAATGAAGATTGAGTGAAATTAACTTAGTCGTCTTAGGAGTTCTATTGGATCTAATGACCCACTTAAGGTGAAATTTTAGATCATATATGAAAAGTGGGGGAAAGCTGTGATTTGGATTTGGCCTGTGCGAGCTCTTGTGAAAACTGCTCAAATCAATATGTATGGAAGATGGTGGTGATGTGAGTCAGTGCTTATGGCTGAACTAAATAGTGAAGTCAATACCATCAATAAGGGATAGTTATAGAATGGCTAAACGAAATGTGGCCATGAATTCTTCAAAAGTCCAGGATAGGATGTGGGTTCTCGTTCAAATGTGCTGCTATATCATGCCCGTTTGTAGTTCTTGAATATATGAGTTTGAAACCTTTTTGTCCTATGATTGTGGATTTACTTTCTTGAAACTTGTTCCAATGAGTTCAAACAAGCTTTCGTTTTTGGGTACGTTGTTTTTGGGTACCTTTTTGTCCTACATACTTACGTTCTCAACAAAATGCAAAAGGGAAAGGTGAAATACCGATAAGTACGTCCGTAAAGGAACGAAAAAGAGAGAAATGAAGGTCATAAGCATTAGAATGTCGCCAATCAATTAAAATTTGGACAAGAATGGGCGCAATAGTTAAGAACAAGTTACCACCAGGTCCCAAGGACAATCAATGCTTAAGTAGTTGGAACGAAGACAATAGTTATGGAGTTTCAACAAGGTGGCTAAACAACGTTTAATGAGTAATGATTACAGAAGCACCAACTCTCCAAAAGTTTAATGATTAAAGAAGGATCAGATGACGATAATGAAAACAATGTTTAACGATGAGGTAAGTTTGTCAATTATAAGGAAGGACAGAAATAATAGCATTAATGCAAAAGATAGATTAATCAACAAGATCTCGGATGCCAATTACGATTTTGTTAAGTAATTGCTCGGGTTTAAGAGGGGGTAAAGTAACAATGAGACGATTTCAATGAAGAAGTCAAGATGATTAAGGGGGAGTTGATCACTGACTGAGAATATCGGAATTGTGACAACGTCATAAAAAGGAACCGGTGACAATTTCAAAACGATGAATAATTAAAACATTACCATGATGTGGATAGAGTGCAAAAGAACGGAGGCAATAAGGATAAGATGATCTTAATTGGGATAGAGTAAAAAAAAGTGCATTACTATTGAAATACTGGTCGCAAAAAGGTAAATTGAAGTGATTGTTGAAAGGAACAGATGATAGATTTGGAAAATGATGGATAGTAAAATTGTTACCGTGATATAGATGGAGTGAAAATAAGCAATGTAGAGATAGAGGGCACTAAAAGGGAAATGATTCCAATAATTGATTTCATGAAATCAAAGCTTCGTGCATGAATGCAAAACCCGAATGGTAGGAGAGTAGTTATCCATGTAAGGATTGAAGAAAAAGAAACAAAAACTCACATCATCCTTGAATTCATGACCCTGGTGAATAAGCAGAACAAAGGTAATTAGTGAAGGCATGGGAGAGACATGATCTATCATAATGGTACGGATGCTCTTGTAAACATGAAAGTCTTGAGATAATTCAATTGAGGAAAAGATGGGTAATGAAGGATTGCTGCAACCGTTATATAGTTAGCAAAACTATATGAAGAGGAAATACAAAGTAAAGGAAGGGTGTTGATCAGTGGACTCCTATTTGGATCGATACTGAAATTCCTACCGATAAGGTTTTTGAGCACTTGGAAGGGTCAAAGAAAAGGCGTCGGGGCTTTGTTTAATACCCAGATATTTCATGGACTTTAACGCTCCTCAATTTTATTTTTTTTGTCATTATGCGACTATTCTTTCAACATTTGACATCTCAACTTTCACTTGCCACAGTTTCATAGGATCTAAACAACCGACGAGTCTATATATGCTTAACTTATCTCAGCAATTTCCTATTAATGTATTCAATAATCTCCAATGTTCAATCCTAATAATCATCGCACTTAGTATGCTTCTCCAATGAGTTCTTGTTTTTCCAGACTCTGATTTACTCCTGGCAAATGAGGTTCATTGATCGTGCTTCCACCAGGCAACAAACCCATTGATAGAATTGGCATAACCTCCAGCCTCTTCCCTATAATTTTACATTTGTAGATGATCGTCTTTTCCTGAGCCTTGGTAATCTCAAAGCTTACTCAAATTACCTTGGGGAGATCTTTTACTTCGTCTATTGAGTTTTGCTAAGCCCCTCAATGCGCATGACCTAACCCATAATAAGAGAAACTATTGCTACCGTCTTTCTTGAATCCTTAATCACTGATTAACTTCAGTTGTAAACCCAAATATACTTTTGTACATGAACGAATCTGCTTGCCACACTATATCTTGTAATTTTCCTATGATATCAACTATTTCCAATTGGTACTGAATGATCTGTATTAGAAAATTCATGTCTTTCTTTTTGGATTTCCAAAGCAGATGTAGAATCCAGTGTAGAGATTATAATGTCCGCTAAGACTTTTGTGGGAAACACGAGGCATGATTTCCAGGATAAGGTTCCTAACCCTCAAAATTGCGTAATTCCAGAGCCTACTGGAAGTTAACTCCTCACGCTATTAGTAACCCATCATGAATGTTTCATGCGCCAATTGGTACCGTTTTGCTTCCCATGTAACTCTTGCTTTAGGTCTGTGGATACCTCACTAACCATGTATCCGCAACCGGTTTTTTTTTTTTCCCTAACATTACGGTCTAACTCATATGTCCATTAACATAGGCATCTTGATTTTCCTTACCACTGGCAATGTCCGCAAAATTGTATTGAAAACGATCTAATTCATCATTTCATTCTACATGTGTGTGCTTTAATATTATTTGTTGTCACGTGTCTTCCAAAAGATACCACTGAAAACCCACTCATGGTATTTTCCAAATTCGTGGTAGTCTCCAAGTACCTGTAACTTTTGGTGAATAGGGGGGTCATCATCGACCTAACCATGCTATAGCATTCTCTCTCACACGTATCCGTGATGTGGATTGCCCGAATGGAGGTATATGAGCGTCTATGGTCTAGGTCAACATTTTAAGTGTCAGAACGCCCACCACACATTTGTCCCCAACGACCTTGGTCACTGCCGCCTATGCATCTAAGCTCAAGAAACCCTTAAGTTAATTCATAATTTCATATTCGGGCAGCAAAGCCATTTCATTTCCTTACACCATCCTCACACTTTTCGAACTTACCTTCTTGTTTATGCCTACCCACTCAATATCATGTACTTCCAACATATATAATTCATCAAGAATTAATTCAACACCAGTAATTAAAATCTATGTACAACCCCAAATTACCGCATTTGTGGCATCCACTGGACATATGCATATTTCCTCAGTTTCCCTCAAATGTTCACAAAATCCATTTACCCATTATTAACTAAACATGATCAACCTAAAATTCGTGTCAATCCCATTTCATAAACAATAAACCACCATGCTTAAGACCACAACACGTTAACTCGACATATATATATATCTCTCTTTTATATTCAGATATGCATTAATGGAAGTCTTGTTAATCCCAAGGGCTTGCTTGTCTTGGGTAGACATATCAATGCTGAAACGGCTGACACATGGAAATAGCACAAAATTGCTGCTCATTATTCATAACAAGATTTGACATAAATTTAGTCTGCTAAATATGGTTTGGGTCACGATTCTCTTCACTTCTCATGTTTCCTTTATACATTCATTAGAAATAAATTCCATCCCAAAAAGGCCATTGAACTCGATAGAAGCTATTAAGCGCACTAAACGTGCTATTTTGTCTGAAAAGCCCATGATTGATTCAAGCTCCATGGAAGTCCATGGATATTCTTTTCCCCTTAAATGATCTCATTTTAGCCCATACCACATTACTCCATAATTTTTTTTCCCCCCCTCAATATATTGCTTTGCATCATTATCCACAATCTCCCAATATTTTCATAACAACACTTTCTTGAGGTAACATCCTATCTTGACCCACACATCATTATTTGATCAGTTTTTAACACATGGGCTATTCGATTGCCCAACGAGACCGTGATAGGCTCTCAGCATTCTTATGCCTACAACCGGATTGCACATTTCTCGTCCTGCTCTAACTTACCGCATGGACATCCCTATAGCTCACAATGATGCTAAACCGGGCTCTGACACCATAACTGTAACGCCCCCAAATGTTAATGACGGATTACTGTAAGTTACTCGTCTAAGTACTATTGATTACAGCGGAAGTCTTTGAATGGAGGCATTACCGCCGTTCCGGGATGGAACAAGGCTACTTGATTTACTAAACCTGAGAATGATCCAAAATAAACATTTGGCTACTTACTCAATTCATGATACACTTGATAACTGAGCGTTATCTCCCTTGAAGTTATACAATAATAACGATAATATCAATAACAATCACCAAGATACTAACCTATCATCACTGTGAGCGTTGACTAGCTAACGTTCAGTAAACGTCCATTGTTTGCTACCTTCCGGTTTATCAAGGGGACGACTATTCAATACTTCCCATACCTAAAACAGAAAACATGAAAACATGCGAATAATGAGTCGAATCTCAGCACGTACACTCCTATGCAGTAAAATAAGTTTTATGTTAAATTAGTTGGGTCGGCCGCATTTCAAAACTTTTTTGCTTTGCAAACAGGAGAGAGAGGATGCATAACTAAAATAGTTTGCTGATTATTATCTGAAAGTGAACCCCTTGGTCGATGTACATTTTGAAACGATCATACTTTGGGTGCTCACCCCCCAGGCCGATCGAGAAGCCTGAGTTGACGCCGCGCGCGGGTATTTGATGGGCATAAGCCCCAATGCTTGGTCACTGGTCGGGGTCACTTGTTTATATGACAAAACACTGTGAAACTTGGTCCATTGAATGAATCTTGGGTTACTTTGCTTTGCTGAGAAATACGTGAATTTTCGAAGAGCACAGGCAGTGTACGTACCTGGTCATTAAAACTTTTTCTCCTTTGTAATGAAAAATGTACGCTGGCGGCTTGAACCGACAGATGTGGCCTCCTTTCTGCTTTACCTATGTAATTTGCTTGTGGTTAGTGCAAGGTGATGTTATTTGTTTGGATTTCTTAAGTTGATTGATAATTTGAATCCCTTAAATTATGTGCTAATTAGTAGCATGTAAAAAGGCATTGACTTTACTTTGGTTTACTTCCTTTCCTGTCCTTGCATACCTATTATCCCTGGATAATTTAACTCCCTGTCTTTTATACGGCAACCACTTGTTTAATGAACGTAATAAGCGTGTAATGGGGTAACGGTGTTGCCAGTGCCATATGCTTATATGTAGTATACATTCGTTACTTGTCCTTGCTCGAAATAATAATGATTAGTCAATCAAGACGTGAATTCTTTTCCCCGAAAACATTATATAATGAACCCAGATAATCACATTTCGCCAGCTAGAATATTTCCATCATACACATTAATATTCCTAATATCCATATTTAGCATTAACGACTCTCAAAGTATATATCCCAAAATTTATGAACTTGATCACAAATCTCCAACTAATACGTATATTCTTCCCATAAAATTATAACAATGTTCTTTAACCCAATGACTCACAATAATCAAACATTACCCGTACTTTAGCATAAATTCAACAGATAAATTTCTCAATTCCATAACTTCAAAACCATAGCTAACAATCACAATACCTCAATCGTAACAATTAATCATGCAATTATACGGTTGACGTCTACCGCCTGACATGAATATTCTGAATATACTAAATTAAGACGTAACGTAATAAACCTATATAATCACTTTTCAAAATCCCTAATTCAGAAAATACATGCTTGAAATTCATGACTTTTTATTATAAATGCCCCAATACTATGTATATTCTTCAGACAAATTGTTATAATGTTGTCCAACCCAATATCTCTCAATAATCAAAGTATTAACTGATCTTTAGTGTAAATTCAGCAGGCAACATTTCCCTCAATTTCCTAACATATCATAATTAACAACTCACAATACCTCAATCGTTATAATTAATCATGAAACTATATGATTAACATCTACCACTTGATATGAACATCCTTGATATACGAACTCATAAAATATCAAATACAAATTTTTAAATCCAGGAATCAAAAATTACTCACCTCAAATTTGCTCAATAACCCAAAATTTGAATCTCCTCCCTTTTTTTTTCTCTCTCTCTCTCTCTTCTTTCTCCCTCTCTCTCTTCCTTTCTCTCTCTTCTTCTCTCTCTCTTCTCTTTTCCCCCCCTCCCTCGCCGTGTGTATGCGTGGTGAGAAATTGAGAGGGCCCCCCCAAAACACATATATATATGTAAAGGCGAGGGTAAAATGGTAAATTTGTTTGCTTTTGTTTTTGTTTGTTTGTTTTTTTTTTTTGGGAAACCTGGAGACTTCCAGATTTCTCTTTTTTTTTTTTTTTGAACGTAAAATTTTTGCGCGATATTTTTACGTTACCAGAGCAGACGTCCAACGGAATCCAACTATTCCGTTGGACTTGTACTAAATTATTTTAGGGGTACCCAAAACTTAATTTTCGAGGTCATTCTGTCGATTCAACCTGCAATAGTATATATATAAAAAAAATGTTGAAATGAAAAAAAATGCTAGATTTGAAATGCGGGACCCAACTTGATTAATTTGTACTTAAGATGATTTAATGCAAGTCATATGAATATTGGGGTCGGGTCGTTACACATCTCCTTTTTGCTAACGACTTGATCATCTTCTGCGGTGCTATGGCTGAGCAAGCTCAAGTGGTAAAATCCATCCAGTCAGAATATGAATCGGCTTTGGGACAGAAAATAAATCTTGCTAAATCTAATGTGATGTCTGGCAAGGGGATTCCTTTAGAAAGGAAAATGAAGTGCTCCTACACCTAGACATCGGCGAGGTCCTGTCTTATGATAGGTACCTTGGGCTCCCTATTAGAATTGACCCATCAAAGAAAAAGGCGCATATTCAGTAAGGATCACAGAGGTAAAAGAATTCATGGTTGGTTGGTAAAAAAATATCTCATGTGCTGGTACGGAAGTGCTACTAAAGGATGTGGCTTAGGTGATTCCTATGTATACCATGAGTGTGTTTTTACTTCCAAATGACTTGGTTATGGACATCCAATCATCCATAATCAATTATTGGTGGCGTCATAGTGAGAGTAAACGCAAGACTCACATGATCGCTAAGCATAAGCTCTGTAGCAATAAGCTAGCAGGTGGACTTGGACCTTGTGATTTGGAGGCGTCCAACATGGGTCTATTAGCTAAACAAGTTTGGAGGCTCATGCATTCGGAGAACTCTCTTGTCTTTAAAATCTTGAAGGCCAAGTACCTTATGAACTGTTGTTTTCTTGACGCTGTGTTGGGCCCTAGGCCTAGTTATACTTGGAGACGCCTGTGCAATGCCAGATGGATTGTTGAAGGTGGATCTCGATGGTTAGTAGGAGACGGCGGCCCTGAACATTTAGTCCTCAAAATGGTTCCTGAGACCGAGCACCTAAAGTCCTCAATCCTCCTAAACCGGAAGCTAGCATGATTCGAGTTAGTGACTTGATTGATTATGAAAAGGTTGAGTGGAACGCCAAGTTGATCTCTTCCATCTTGTTACCTGTGTTGAATATCCTGTTACGCCCAATTGGCCAAGAGATACGTTGACTTGGCATCACTCATTTCGGGGGAACTTACCGTCAAGTCTGCCCACCACTTCATTCGACAAGCCCGAAGCCAAAGCGACCCACGTACTAGTAGTTCTGCTTAGAAGTCCTTTTGGACGCTCATTTGGCAGCTCAACACACCCCCTAAAATGTGAATGTTTACGTGTAGAGCAGCTTCGTCCTTGCCCTCTCGAGCAGCCCTTGCAGGCAGAGTACCGGGTTTGGACGCTACTTGTGATTTGTGTGGTGACATCCAAGAATCCAACGTGCATGCTATTTTTGATTGTCCTCGTGTTGCATCTGTTCGGCCTGTGTCTCCTTTTGCATCATTTATTCTCAGCAGGTCATCAGACACGATTGCGGATGTGATCACGGAATTTAAGGAGCAGTTTCAAGATAAGGTTGGTGACGTCATCTCCACTATGTGGACTTGTTGGAATTTAAGGAACGATATCCTTTTTCGAAGTGGTCATCCTTCCCTCTTGAAAGTGCTAAAGAAAGCGTCAGAGTTGGTCTAGCACTATCGATCTGCCATCTCTCACTTTAAGATTCCATGGGACGCGCCAAACACTTCCTGGAAGACACCAGACGCAAGGTTGATTAAGGTGAATTTTGATGGCGTCAAGCTTCAATCATGGGGGTAAAGGTTGGGGCGCAGTTGGAAGAGATTATTCAGGGGCCATCTTTTTGCAGCAGTCAAACAGTTTATGGGATTCACGACTCCTAAAGTGGAAGAAGCTGACGCTTGTCCTTTTGCTATCTAGCAAGCTTGGAAACTTGGATACAGGAGGATCATAGTGGAAGAAGACCCGTCCACCATCATTTCAAAACTCAAGACGCATGTTAGGCCTGTTACTCCTCTTGGGGTTTATTCTGGACACTATTTGGAGTTTTGTTTCTTGCTTTGATTATATCCACTTTTCACACATAAAGAGAATGGGAAACAAGGTAGCTCATGCTTTAGCGCATTACCAGCCATACTCTACTTGCTATAGGGAGTGGTGTGGGAATGCCCTGGATCATATTGCAGCTCTGGCATTAAAAGACTTTTGCATTGATTCTGATTTTTATCAATGAAATTTCCCATTTTCCATTTAAAAAAAAAACAATACATACAATCCCAATACCCAAAATTATATAAGACCAACAAATTAATAAAAAACAATTACAATTTGCAATTATTTAGGGTGTTACTTGATTGAATTAATCCAATGAAAACTTTCTGGAAACTAAACTATTGACAATTTGATCGATTAACAAAAATTATGATACAATGAAAGCATAAGTTAGGGAAAACTTAAATTAGTGTGAGTAGTGGGTTTTTAATCTGATCTCTTGAAATCCTCACTTGTTTAAAAATTTTTCTCGATTCTTGAGAATAAAACTCTCAAAGTGTGGGGATGGTTGTTCTTTGATGGTCATTAAGCAAGCACATATACAAGTTGAGAGAGGAGAGAAAGGGGGGAGAGAAGGAAGAGAATTGGAAAGTAATACAAAATAGTCGCAAAAACAATAAAAAATTAAAAAAAAATCAAATTTTTCATTTTGATTGTCTGGACAACGATGCAACCCTTACAAAGAAAGCATCATGTATGTGATACCAGCGAATCAAACCCTACAAAGAAAAAAAAAAATAAAAAAAAAAAAAATATATATATATATAAGTGTAATGAGGACAATATTTTATATGCAGAAGATGATGATAAAAATTGTACGTAGAAGATGTCTTTGAATTTTTGTGTTTGATATTATTACGAGCTTTACATTTTTTCCCAAACAATGACTAAAAAAATTAATAGCGTTAACATATGTCCAATAGTGATAAAGAAAAATATTATGTAACAAATCCAGTGTTTCATATGCAATAATTCTACAAACAAGGGGTATGTTTAATGACTTCAAAATTTTAAGTGTCTAATTCCCACTTATTCGGGAGTGTTCGATAAAATTAAGTGCTTGTTGTGAGGGCCATGGAGCGAGACCCAGCCATAGTCCCCCACAAATGACGAGTTGTTCACTATGTGCACTTGTTAAAGATTGTCTTTTAATATATTTTGTAAGAGTCGCGCAGTTAGTTTTATTAAAAAGTCACAAAAACTGTTAATCCATTTTTTTTATTGAACTTTAAACCGAAGGGATGTATGATAAATAAAAGAAGTTTTTCTTAAGATTCCTAAGTAACTCTTGGTGTGCGAACCATCTGAATGCATTGGCTCATACCAAATATCTGGATTCAGGAGCAAATGTATAACATCATAATGGAGTGCATTTTGATGTCGTCCATCATTGTTGATGGCCTCTATTATTCAAATCGAAAAATAAAAGTCACACTATTTAAAACACATAACTAACAGATTAGTAATCACATAGTACAAGATTACAATGTCCAAGTAAAAGGAGAAATAAAAAAAATATAACAACGAACAAGGCTCTAGACTTATAAACCAAAATTACATCCTTTGAAAATTACAACCTTATTCTGAGCTAATTGAAAAGGGAAATGAACAGTGCATTGGATGAAAAAGGACGCTATGCAATTACCAAAAGGATTGGGAGGATTGGGCATAAGGGACATTGCATTCTTTAGTGGTGCCTTACTAATGCAATAAACTCGGTGTATTCATTGGCAAGCAGACATACCACTGTCTCGAATTTATTTTTCCAAGTATTCATTATGATCACCAGTTGAAACAACATGGTTATAGAAGAACAAGGAAACAAAGTAAGGTAGAACATGCAAATGGGTTGAAGAATCCTACCTTTAGAGATCAAAGTGTGGCAATGCTTGGCAACATAAGAAGGTTAATGAGCTCTTAGAGCATGAAAGTGAAAGTTGGAATTGTAGCTTGGTAAGAAGGTTGTTCCCTTGTCACACAACTATACAGTCAGGGAGTTGGCAAGGATTGAATAATATAGGTAGACACTATGGAGTTTGTGCATTCCTAATAATAAATGGAAGATGCTGTTTTGAAGTATTTAGATGCTAAGGACTAAGTGCCAATTTAAAGGTGAGACAGTAAGTTCAAATCACAATTGGAAAGTGCAAGTGTAAGCATCACAATTTAGAAGGACCAATCAAGCACTGACTGTGCAACAACTCAGTTGCTGAAATACAAATACTGCTGGGGAATACACAATGCACAGCTAGAGGCAACATTGATCGTGAATGGTTCATGGAAAAACAAAGATTTTAGAGGAGGTATAGTAGTCGTAACTTACTGAGAATTACAGAAGCAAGAATGTATATTGCACCCAGTTTGAACAGAAAGCATTTTATACGAGAACTAATGGCAATTGAGCTGAAGATAGCACTTGAAAAAGGATGGGAAAATGCGAGTATCTGGGCCATCTTGTTAGAAGTTGTTCAAGTCCTCAATGGAGATTCAAGGGTCCTTATTCAAACTTTAATGATATTTAGATAGCGTAAACACTATTATCAACGATTTAGCTCTGTACGTATCATTAAAGTAAATAGGATACTAGTAACGGAAGCACATGAAAAGGCGGTTCTGTCACAGAAGTGAACCGTTTTGTATTAGATGTATTATATTGTATTACTTGCTGAAATAAAAGGAAAATTACAAAATTAAAACTGAAATAATTAGTTAAATAAAAGAAAGAAGGAAGACAAAGGGGAAGGTAGGTTGAGAAATTGTGACTTCAAGATGCCTGCAGCAGTGGCACAGCTTAGGAAACTCTAGAAAATTTGAGCCTTGACTTGCGTCTTAGAGGTTTTGAGGGTGCAAAGGTTCCCTCAACCTCTCAGGAATTTTTATAGGTTCTGAGTGGAGTTGTATTTATAGGTTTTGGGGTGTTATCGCCACTTGAAGCCTTCTCAATATAGGATAAATAAGTCATAGGGTTTATAGAAGTCAGATCAAAGAAAATGGGAACCATGGGTATGCTCCTTGAGGCTGAAACGCAGTTGAGTTCTAGGGAAGCCTGCATACTGGTTTTTAAATTTGACTTGTCTTGGCCATAACTTTTACATCCAATCTGCAATTTGAGTGATTCTTTGTTTTGTTTGATTTAAAAGTTTATTGAGTCTAACTTCTAATGGCACTAATTTCATGACATTCAAATAAGTGTGGAAAAATATATAAGCAAAAGAGTAGACATGTGTCATTTTCTACAAATGTCTCCTTAATTGATTTGCATCTTTTTTGCTCCTTATCGGATTTCGGCCCATAATATATCATTTAAAAGCTTATTATATATCTGTGTGTGTGTATGTGTGTGTTAAACATATACATAGATACATAGATACATATATATAGATACATACATGTATCATCGGATAATAATATGACAGACTCTGTTAAGTCAAAGTCAAGTAAACTAAAGAATACTTAGTAATTAAGTGATAAACGAAAAAAGAAAAACAAAATAAATAATTAACTTCAAGAGCTAACCGTTGAAAATGCTTAAAGTTGGTCAATGTCATTAGCTGCTCGAGAAAGTCTCGATTCAGATGATTAAGGGTCTGTTCTTTTCGTTGGGAAATGGGTTAGTAAATGGGATGAAATTGGTTGAAATTGATAGAAGTAGGTTGAAGTAGGTTGAAGTGAGATTTTTCTTTTTATTGAAGTGGGTTGAAATTGATTGAAGTAGGCTAAAGTGAGTTCAAGTGGGTTGAAAATGGTTGAAGTTACTTGAATTTTTTTTTTTTTTTTATATGATGGGTAGAAGCTGGTTAAAATAGTAGAAAGAGGATTGAAGTGGGTTAAAATTGATTGAAGTTGATTGAAGTGGGTTGAAGTTGATATTTTTTATTGAAATTTACGAAGTGAGTTGAAATGGGTTAATGTGGATTAAAGTTGGTTGAATTTGGTAAATTTAGATTTACCAACGAAAAGATCATGGCCTAATTGTGAAAATTCAAAAGTCTTATTGAGTAAGGATGTGGACCGTGAAAGATGGAGGAATTGACGACAATGTTAGGTATAAAGCTTTGTTGATGAATATGCCAAATAACATGAAGCACCTACTCTTGTCCGAAAATTAAAGAAGGTGGCCTTCAAAGGGATCAAGAGTAGGATGTAGACAAAAAGTTATATCTGCTGGTAACATGCAAATAGACCTTTGATCAAACCTTCATTTTTTCTTTTCACATTCCTTTCCTTTAATATTTTACTTATCTTGATAAGATAACATATATATATATATATATATATATATATTATATATATTTATATATATATATATATATATATATATATATATATATATATATATATATATATACTTTAGTTCCTTTTAACTTATTTTTCACCTGCTCTATTCATTTCACTTTGGTCCCTTTTATTTTAGTTTCTTCTAGTATTTCTCCAAATAAAATTAATTTATACATGGTTTTACACGAAAAAATATTTTCTACCTCCTTTTAGGTCTTTTTTTTTTTTCAATTTCTTTTCAATTCCTTCCATTGGAATCTTGCCCCAAATTATTTTAGAATATTCTAGAAGATTATTTTATTTTATCTTAGAAAGATTTTATTTGGTATAAGATGTTTTCTTTCCTACAATTCCAGTATTATATATTAGGAAAGTTGGCATTGCTAAAATTGTATTTGTAACAAAAGTCTTACGTAAGATTCCTAAGGTGTAGTTGTAGGCCAAGATAATTCTTCTATAAATGCATACGTGGTGAACATATGTTAACTAGACATCCCAATAATTAGTGAGAGAGAGGGATCCTCTTAATCTAAGGTAGAGTCTTGGATGATGATGTGAGGTTCTGGTATCTATGGTATGTGTTCTAGGCACCCCAATTCCCAAGTAGGGGGAGAGTATTGAGAGGAAAAATAAATCTGTAATGGTGAGAAGAGGGTTCAAACACAAACTAGATTAAGAAAGACGTATTGTCATAAGTGCAGCCAGTTGTAATATATTTTTCTTTTGGATAGTGGATGTACCGGTTGTCGTACGTTGGGTTGTGGTTTTTTCGTATGATGTGGAGGTGTTTTCCACGTTAAATCGCATGTCGTTCCTTCTCTTGCACGAGAAAGCAGGGGGCGTGGTCAAATTTTATTTTACACTTTCGTGACCAACAAGTGATATTAGAGCATGTTTGTTAAAAAACCAACAGACCTATAATAGGTTATATACTCTAACACGTCCCCTCATATGAGTATCCATTGAACTTGAAACCTAGATCCTCCAAAGACTTCCCTCTAACCTTGTAGAATAAATCAATATGAGGGTTGTTGAGATTTGAACAAAAGACATATTGCTCAAAAATGCTCTAATACCATACTGAAAAACCAATTCAACCAAAAACTTAGTCTAATGATTGAAGGCTTACGATAAGTTATATACTCTAACAGAGTTTAATCCCAGTACCGTATATACTAAACTGAACAACAAATATTTTTCGGTCTAAAAGAAGAACTCCATGACATTCATCGTATGCTATGCAATGCAAGTCATGGATAAGCTTGCAAAAATACGATAATTACCAATATTTAAATCTTCCGAGATCCCACAAAAACAAAATTCACAATGAAAATTATTGTGGTTGCTATGTCATGGCCTCCATGAGGGTTGGCGACATTCCAAAGATCAAAAGAAGGAATTTCAAGTAGAAGTAATTTTCTTGGCCGCAAATCAAAGGGGCGGGCAATTGTAATTTGTAAAGCATCACCAGCCAAACCAGAACTAATTAAAACAACTAGCGAACCAAAGTACCAAACCCACTGTCTTCCTATTCTTCTTCTTTTATTAATATTTTTTTTTTTTCCTGCATGAAATTTGTATTCCTTGGGCTTATGATCATTTCTCTGAGAATTTTGTACGATTTTTACTTTTCCTGATTTTCTTTTTTCTTTTTTTTTCCATTGTGAAGAAGTGCAAAATGCAAAGGAATTGAAAAAGGCCTGTTTGGCTGGTCAGGGAAATCCAACTTTTAATGGCTTCCACATGGTTTTGGTTTTCCTTCTCCCTGAAGGCTTTGTTCTCTGCCCTGCAATCTCTCTCCCTCCCCTCCAAATATTGACGGTTTGGCACATTGGGCTTTTTGAGAGCCATTAATGGCCACAAAAGAGTTTTTCACAAGATGCTTTTTCCCATGGTAAGCCTTTAAAATATATACATATAGTACGTTTGTATCCCTTAGAGTTCCCTGAACTTTTAATGGTGACTGCAGAGTTGTTCGGTAATAATGTTTTATGCAAAGCCTACTGAATTTATCTTACACAGAAAATTTGTCAAATAAATAACTTGCAGAGCAGCACGATAGGAGTCAATTAAACTAATATGTCACAATATAAATAATAGTATCATGCACAAAAAGGAGGAAAAGGATTTGTCAACTTGTAGAGGTAGAGGCTAGCTAGACTTAGTTGTGGGACTTGTAGTCATGCCATGGCTTTCCCTATCAAAGCAAAATGACCAACAAGTGATATTAGAGCATGTGTGCTCAAAAACCAACTCAACCAAAATTAAGTCCAACTAGACTCGATCAAAGTGATCATACATTCATAAATATTTGTTTTACTGCTAAAATGTTTATGAGTTGCTTTCAAAAACGTAAATTCTGAATCCAATTCTTCTAAATTTCACTCATCCCTTTGCATCAAATTGCAATAATACAACCTTATTAATGAATACTATGGTTACGCTCAAATCTACAAGGATACGATAGATACTTCAAACATTTTAACAAGTAATCCTAAACCTACTTAATTATGACCATCGGTTAAAGACACCTATATGTGATCAATTTTTACCCTTCTAAAAGTTTTCTTGTCAATTTTCTCCCATCTCAACGGAAATATATATCATATGTTTAGGAGTGTGTACTTCCCACTTGTTATGTATATATATTTTTTCAACGTGTATTTGTCATATAGACAATTTTTAATATGTAGCACTGATGTGGCTTGTAAGAGCATGTACTCTTAGGAGTATGATATAAGCTTTGCGTCTCAATAACTACCGTTTCTGAACTTCTGGCTAACATTCCATTTCATTCAAGGGAATCACAATTAATGGCAGGTGGCCATAGAAACACATTAGTAATTGTCTAATTAAGCCTGTTGTTCATCTAACCCAACAAAAGTCATGGAAGGCATCAGGCCGTTCTAATTGACTGCAAATTATTTTACGATGTTTTAAAATGCGCTAGGTATAGAATAATTAAAATAATTAGTATTAACTAATTATCTTTTGTTATTAAATTTTTCTTAAATTTTGTTAGTTTACCTTCTTAAAAATATTATGCTTTTTTTATAAATATCATTTTCTCCTCTTCTAACTTCAAATTTAGTGCAATCACAATTTTCATTTGAAGAGTTTGATGGAAAAATCGCCAGGAAAAGGAAAAACTCCAATCAAATAACTACAACTTTGGACATGGTGCATCTCAATCGAAAATTATGATAAATTGTTTAGCATTTTTCAAATGAGAGCCATTGAAATCTTCATATGAAAATGGTGATTGCATTAGATTTGGAGTTTGATCAGGAGAGAGGAGATAATATTTATTAAACAAAAAAATCACAATATCTGTCAAAAGATAAAACGTCAAGATCTAAGACAAACTTGATAATAAATGATAATTAATACTAATTTTACTAATTATTCTATGCCTACTAGGTACATTTTAAGAAAACTGATTATGCCTTCATGTTGAGCATGTAAATGTTTGAGGCAAGAAAATGTTGAACATGTTTAAATTCAACATTTAAAAATACTAAAATACCACTTATCGTTCCTTGTCAATTATAACCTATTATTATTATTATTATTATTATTATTATTATTATTTCTTTACACTTGTCACTCCTTACAACTATTTATTCAACTACCACTAGATATTACTAGTATTATTTTCTTTCTAATATTCACGCCTTTCACTTTTCTTTCTTTTTTTTTTTAACAGCCGTCAGACGCAACTTATTTAACTCATCGGCCAAAATCTGCCAAGTGTGAGAGTCGCAGTGAGAAGACGGGTAAAGGCTTACATCTAATTGTCTTAATAATAAATAATGAATAAATAAAAACTTACACTCAGTTATCTGCAGCCTTTGGTTTCCTATCTCTTTCGAGATTGACGACGTTTCTGATTAATATTTAATCATAATAATTCATGAACTGTACACATGTTCGGCAAAGCAAGAACATTAGAGTAAAAACAAGCTTAATTATGTCAAAAGCCAGATGTCACCCTCGGTAATCAAAAGCATCAACGATACGAATGGGCCACCCACATCAATCAATGCCCTTAACACAGCAAAACCACCACCACTACCCGTATAGATCCTATTTTTACGGAATTTAGAAAGATTCAAATGTAAACAACTTTATTTTTACGTATATCTATACCTGTAAAGAGACTACTTGAAAAGACCCACATAACAGAGCAGCACCACAGTTAAATTCAATCATTTTATTAAATATCAACTAACTTAACCGATAAAATCTATGCTAATCAATTTTAGTAGATATCAACTAGCTAAGTTCATATTAAAATGAAAAGAATTTCACACGAAAAAATAACTGCACTATCAGGAATCAACTTCCCCTGTATTCTCCACCTGTAAATACCATTTGATAATATACTCAAAATATAAAATCAGAGGTCAACACAAGAGCTTGAGGAATAATACAAAAGCGTAGCTTAGAAACATATTTCTGGGAATTTTAGTGTGGAATAACATGACAAATCATACACTGAACATTATCAGGAAGTTAAAAAAGAGGATGCTATAAAATGATGCTCTGGAACCAAATCAATGGTTTATAAGAACCAACTTTATTGTCAAACCTAAATATACTTGGCAGCCCTAGATTCTTCGAAAGATATGCCAAAGATTGCGCGAATTCTTACTGGGACTCTCACACAAGTCGCAATGGGTTATTATGAAAAAAATTAACATGGCACGTAACAGGAGAAAACATAGGCTAATGTAACATAGATGCTTTGTAATAAATTTTCATGAGATCGTCCTGCAAAAAAGTAACCAGACATGAAAACTGTAGAATGATTCTGTTCCTGACAGTTAAAATCGGAGGGAAAGCTAACTCTTCACTGAGAACGAAGTCGCGCAGAAGTCCCAAAGCATAGAGTTCTTCTGAAAACAAGGGGGAAAAAAAAAAAAGGAATAAGTTGTAGACAGAAACTACCAGGAAATACATATTCTTTCTTGCCATACTGATTTACACCCGATCTCTTCTCCTCAGATGGGTGTTAAAATTTCTGTGCTCTATGTTGCCAAATCGCAGCTGGGAAATACTTGGACGGTCTAGAAGTAAGTGCCCTTCATCAACCTCATGTGTCGCCATCATCTGTCTTCTTCCAGTACTAAGTATACTCTTTCCTGAATTTCTTTCACAGTGGAGATTCCAAAGGCAAAGTCCACTTTACCCAAAAAATTACTCTCTGGTATGACCTGTCTGTTTAACCCACTAGTCTATTTCCATTCAGATCTCATTTCCTCTTTTCAGTACTCTATTTCATCAATTACCTTTACCACCATCTTTCAGGGTCTATAAAGTCCCCAGCCCAAACACAAACTAATTCCCCCCTTCCCTTCTTCTCCTTAGTTTCTCTTCCATCTTCTTCATCATTCTGCCAAACTGAAGTCTTTCATCATTTCAGTATTCTGAACTGTAGAGTTCTAAGTCTCCATCCCTTTTCTGAGGCATAAAAAGAGGGAGAAGTCTGGTGGTGTTTCATCATCATCTTTGCCAACAAATACCTTGATGCTGAATATCTGGGTTTTGATGTTTGAGATTCATGTCTCCAATTCTCAGTGAGCTCTTTCTTTCTGGGTTTATGATAAATTCCACATATAGGCGCAGGACCCATCTAGTTCAATCCTTCTCAGTTGTCTTCCTCTACTGGTTTTACTACATCTCATAATCCCCACATTCTCAATCCTCTAAACTAGAACTAGTACTACAATCTACAAACCCCTTTAAAGAAGAAAATCCTATAGCACGTTACATAAACATCCGCTGTTTGTTTCTTTCTTCCCTGAGTAAGAGTATTAACTAGATAGCTAGGTCCTGCTATATCAGAATAATTCTCTCCCCAAGAACTTCCAATGGCTTCATCCGGCGGCACATCTTCTGGTTCATCTCTGCAGCAGAACTCGAGTTCAGAGGAGGAGATCCAGTTACAGATCATGTACGAGAGGAAGAGGAAGAGGATGCAATCGAACCGTGAATCGGCAAGAAGGTCAAGGATGAGGAAGCAGAAGCACTTGAATGAGCTGACAGCTCAGATTACCCATCTAAATTTTACCAGACACCAACTGATCAGCAACATAAATGCCACCAACCAGCATTATTTGAACGTTGAGGCAGAGAACTCAGTTCTCAGAGCACAAATGGCAGAGCTTATCAACAGGTTAGAATCTCTCAATGAGATCAGCAATGTGCTAATTGCTAGCACTAACAGCAATGGAGGTAATGAACAGGGGGCTGTGGCAGATGGGTTGTTTCCAATCATCCAAGAGCCTTTTGCCTGTGATAGCTTCTTGACAAACCCATGGAACACAAATAACTGTTTCAACCAGCCTATTATGGCATCAGCTACCATGTTCCAAAACTAAAGTGCATGGTACTGCTCGGGCCAGAGGGGAAGAAAAGATGTCCTTTTTAGCTTCTTGGGGTCTGTAAGGGATGAACCCTTTTTAATTTGCAATTTCACTTTCTTTTTTTTCTTTTCATGGGAGCTTCTTTTTTTTTTTTTTTTTTTTTTTTTTGGGGGGGGGGGGTTGTAATAATGAATAAGTAACTTTGTCACTAAAGGGGTTATATGATTACTTGAGTTTCTCTGTATAATTGAGATATATGAACTATGCCAATTAGTACCTTAAATGTTCAATTAGCAGTAACGATGTGCAATCTTGCATGAGTAAGTCTTGCAGACCTCAATTATGTCAAATTATTTTGGTCAGGCCAAGGGAAAATATCTGTCAAAAGTTCCCCTGTTTGGTGTGACACCACTGCTTGCAACCACCCCCCCCCCCCCCAAAAAAAAAAAAAAAGAAACAGAGCACTTGGTATGGGCAGGATCAGAATCAACATGAAACAATATCAACTACTCAAAGAGACCCTTCAAACAATCACTCCTGTGGTTAACAAGGTTCTGTGCAGCTCAATGATACCAACGCTGTTTAATAGTTCATCAAACAATTGGCATCCTTAGAACAGTTATAGCTAACACAGCTACACCTCCCTTCAAGACTATATGCACGCTTGCGTATTTCTCCTACCTAACTACACATACTTTTCATTCTAAAGCTCTATTCAGCAAATTAACTGTTTAGGTAGCAGATAGCGATTTAGGTAGCGGATAACTGTTTAGATAGCTGATAGCATTTTCAATTTAGCGGTTAGCGGATAGCTGTTTAGATGAGCAGTTGACATAAATGTGTTCAGTAAATTTTGGGTTAGCGCATTAATATAAATTGACATAAAAAGATATAGTTAATTTCCAAATATAAAATTTCTAAAGGATATTTTTTTTGACAAAAAATATAAAACGCTACTTCTGAATGTCAAAAGCTAATACTGTTAACTTTTCAGAAACGCTGCTTAAAACGCCAAACATTGTCAAAATACTAAGTTACCGAACACTAAAAATTGATTGATTAGTGTATTAACTCGCTCAAAACACTAAACGATACTCAAAACGTCGTTGCCGAATACGGCCTAATCTAAAAGATCAAGAATTTGGATAGTCTACGAATGCTGCAGACTTTCAATTAGAATGTAGATGAAACACCAAAAGATAATCATGTAGAAACCTCAACTCTCAGCAGCAGACAGCCTTCTCCCCCAGTTCAAGTAAATAGAGCACACACAGTTTAAGAAAACTAATCAATATCATATTACTGCAAAGTGAAGGCATCTACATCTAAGAAGGGTGAAAAATAGCTTGTGAACCATTATCATGTTACTGAAGCAAAATCATAAGAACAACTAGGAAGCAGGTGCATTTACTATGAGATATTGACGTTTTCCTTAAGGATATCAGCGGGATGCATCTTTTGATGTACTAAATCACCGCCAGTTCTTCCTGCAAGGATATCAGAGGGATGCATCTTTTAATGTCCTAAAGCATCTCCAGTTCTTCCTGCCAGTTTCATTGAAAAAATGAGTGAAATTCCAAGCCTATCCTCAATAAACAGACGTATACTAAGAAATTGGAGACGTCCTGTATGAACAATTCACATCCAGCACGAAAAGTGGCACCAAGAGACCCTACAAAGACAGAGATCACGCATGTATTCCATATTGGAAGTGTAGATCTTCTTGGTTGACTCCCCCCCCCCCTTTTTCTGTTTTTAAGAAAAAAGGGAAGAGAAGAAAATCCTATGAATTCCCTCTCTAGCTATCTTTTACAGCCAAACAAATTTTGGTCTTAATGACCATCCTCATCAGTGGGACGTCCCAAAGAAACTAAAGCAGCTAGAACATTGTGGGGGTACAAAGAGAGCAACCAAAACAATATAATAATTTTTTTTTTCTTGGGGAAGTACAATGAGCTTTAGCTTAGGTGGCACGAGTATCTTCTCCTAAAAGGGGATCACCCTGGTTTGAATCCTAGAGAAAGATTCTTCTTGTGAAAGGAAATGCTTGAGGCGTAACACGCTCATACCCCCCCCCCCCAAGCCTACTTCTTAGTCTCATTGAACTCCCTAGCTAGGAATGAAGTGGGAATGTGGGATGCCCAGCTTACAAAACTAGGCAAATCATCAGAACAAAGCAATACAAAAAAATTGAAGTAATAATTTTTTATTATTTTTTTGGAAAAAGACCTGATTAAAGTACTGATCTGGTCAGTAAAAAGCTACCACATCGAAGGAAGTAGATATCAGTTAAGAAAGAAACAACTAACATGACGCCAGTCATGAAAGTCTTCATCGGCGGTGGGAGAAAGAGGAACCACTGATACACTCTCACGTGCAGAGGCCACTAGGTTTTCTAAGCAGACACAGCAAAATTGACGATTCGCTTTGAAAAAAGAAAAAGAAAAAAGCATCTCTGACAATAAAATCCAAAGTAGGATCCACCTCTTCAAGGTTATTGACCAAATATAATACTGGGAGAGGTGCTGAAGTATGCCCAAAAGAATAAAACTGTGCCATTTCTGGTCTGAAGGCACTTCCAGAGACTCATTTCTGTCTCTGGAACTTAATTTTCCAAGGAAAAGGAATTTACCAGAAAAACATCTTATCAGAAAATAAAACAAGTTTCATCATACACCGCCGGGAAGAAAATAAAAAGGATTTTCCCTACATTTGGATGGAAACTTGAAAAGCACATAATGTGCGTGTGAATGGAGCATTGGAGCTACACTTAGTGAATGAGCCTTCTAATGAAGTAAAAGGGAAAGAAAAATTAAGTTTTCCACATTCCATGTGAAAGAAAAGCCAATTAAGGGGAAATAGCACATGGGACCAACTTGATCTCCCACTCCCAACCCCCTCCTTTTCACCTGTTGATACATAAAGCCAGACACATGCAAGTGGGTTCAGGTGAAACATGCGCCCCCCCCCCCCCCCCCCAAAAAAAAAAACAAAAAAACTAGAGAAAAGAAATCCAAAAAAAAACACTGAAAACTCCCGCCATGAGCCATCTGACCCCATTTCGATGGATCAATGCTCAACTGAAGTCCATCCAACACCAAACTCAGGAGTCAACATTGACATCATAACCACTTCAGCATATTCAGCCTGGAGATTCACCCAGAAAAGCTGGATAGAGCTTAGTTGCTGAACAAAAAAAATTCTACAGCCGTTAATTTTCCCACAGTGATACCAGAATGAGTCAGCAAATCAAGTGCACTAAAAAGCTCCACTGCCTATTTCCTACATCACATATGTAACAGAATAAGAGTCTGATATTTTGATAAGGTGCTGCTGTTAAGTTATTCAGGAGCACTAAGCATCGAAATTTCGATGAAGTGATGCTATGAAGAACACAAAGCTTCTCAAGTTTCATGCACAAACTCAAAAGTAACCCACTATATAAAAGTTCAACATGGATGCGTAATACAGTCACAAATCAGTTCCCCCACAGCATGAAGACCTGACCACAGAAACAGGCCAAGACAACAGATCACTCATTGTCTTAGCTGAAAATTGAGTTACTTTATCTGGCTTTTCTTTAGAGAAGAACAAATGCTTAATGTCTGAATGTCCTATTCCAAGTAAGCTACAACGATATTTTGAAAGATTGTGAGGACCAAACACATAGATACGTTGAGAAAAGGACCAAGTAAACAAGTCCTACTTAATTAGCATATACATAATATTAAATGTCGAAAAAGGGAGTAACAAACGGGAAGTAAAATCAAAGAACGCGAAAATGATGGGGGAAACTAGAAGGAATGGTAGCCATACCCATATGTAAGAGAAGCACCAGTAATGGAATTGGTAGCTATTCCTTTTATCCTTTCTCAAATGATCTCTCCTTTTTATCTTCCTATTTCATCAGCAAAGAAATGAGAATATTGGGCATCTGGAACAAAGGAACTTTACTCCGTGAACAAATATCTTAAAGAAGAGGATGATAAGGGTATATCCCACATAATCTGTTTTTCCACTCTTTCTAAAATTGACAAACAACCAGGGGCGGAAAACCAAGAGAATAACACATTTATTAGACTGATAAGGGTATATCCCACATAATCTGTTTTTCCACTCTTTCTAAAATTGACAAACAACCAGGGGTGGAAAACCAAGAGAATAACACATTTATTAGACTGATTGGTTAGGTGATGGTGATGATGAAAGCAGCAAAAGGAAATGATCCACTAACTACAAGGATGCACAGAAACAGCGCAAGATATCCCATCTGTAACAAGTCTATCGCCAGATTCTCAATCTAAAACTTGTATAAATCAAATGCGAGAAGAATGTTATCATATGGCATCAAACTGAGGAGTAACAAGACTAAGATTCCCTCTCACTAATTTAGAATTGCACATTGATTGAACCGAGATCCTTGGATTCGCCCAGTAAAAGCTAGGCAGGAAGTGGTAATGAGAGAGAGGCACATAGGCACCATCTTTACAACATGCATTTTAAGTAAACAAAGTCAACTTTTTTGGGGGGGAGGGTGTCAAGCAAATGTCTCTGTGGCAAAGAGTAAGGCTACCTACATCTCACTACCTGCTTTGGCAGTATACACACTTGCTGTTGCTGCAGTTTTCAGTTACAATAGAATACCAGCCACTCGAAGGAATTCTGTATCTATTAGTTAATGCAATCAGTGATAAGGATATACACAAACAGGTGTTAAGCCTTTTTTTTTTTTTTTAAAAGAGAAAAACCAGGTCCAAGTCCTCCTAGGCCTGGGGTCAGTCAGATGGTGGCCAACCCCTAGATGGGGCAAGTAGGGTCCCAGGCCCAAAGCCCGTTCCACGTCCAGCAACAACTCTATAACCCAAGAGAAATTGCTCCCTTCCCAGATTGGAACCTGCGAGGGGCTCTTGGCAAACAAGCTCTGTGCTGTTGTACTATGCAACACTTGGCCAGTGCTAAGCCATTGGTTGTGTAGGCATTACTGGAGTACGTAAGCTTGGTATACCAAAGCAAGTCACTTTCCATTCCATATATGATATATCCAGTGGAAGCAGCAAAGTTGATCTAGAAACTTATTTTTCTTATGAGAATAATGAAGCTTTTGAGGTAGTTCAAGCGTCCAACGAAGCAAGGAAACGACATGTTTGTAATACGACATCCAGAATTCACTATTTTGCAAAGGCATAAGGAGTCATTGGTTACATGGTCATGTGGGACTTGTGCACTATGATACCCCGGACTCTCCATTTTGCCTTGCCATACCCGTGTCCAGCACAACACCCCACGGCTAGGACATGGGATACATATTGGACCCTTATCTAGAGTCTAAAGCAGTAGGAGTGAAGAAAGTTCGGAATACGTGGTCTTTTTCCTCCTTTGTTCCATTATTCTTTTAATGGATCTTTAATGTTTAACGGTTTGATAATTGAATAGCCTTTTAATTACTGAACTATTATTCAAAAATTAATTCGAAATTGCAAGTTCCACATGCAAAAAGATGAGTCCTCATATCCGTGTCCCAATTTTGACCAGTGTCCCCATGTCCTAAAGTTGTAGCTTTAATGAGTCGGACACTTGGATCGGTACACGTGTCCGACGCCCCATGCCCGAGTCCGTGTAAAATAGCTTGTGCAGTATCACTTAATGCTACAAATTTCAGATTTATATAGATCTAAATGTGTTTTAGGTTTTTTTCCCCAAAATTTTCTGTCCAAATTTCCACAGATTCCTCCATATTTCTACGCATTCTTATAGTACATAGATTTTTACAAACTTCTATGTATTCGTACATATTTCTATAGATTCCTATAGATTTTAAATCATTATGCTATTTTCTGGAATTTCTGACAATATATAACAAAATGGAATGGAACATAAAATAAACCAATCTAGCTTAGGAAATACAGTTTAGCAATATATGTTGGGGATCATAGATTTAATTACCCTTTTCCACCATAATGCAATAGCCACTACCCCAAAAAAAAAAAAAAAGGCCCACTGATTAATCGTAATCCAGAACAGAAAGAGCACACTGGTTCGGGATACAATTGCCTCATCTTTCTGCTGTCATATTCGCTTAGAACACAGGTTCAGGATTTCTGTGCTTCAGAAATAGGGCAATGGAGCAGTCAACCACAGACCACAGCTGTGCAAAAGAGAACCAAGTCTTGTTGAGATTCAGCATACACCTCAGAGATATCCATATTTAGTTCATTCTGGTATACATATAAGATCAGACACCAGTCCTTATGATCTGGATAATATTTCGTGGAACAAATAGATGCTCCCCAAAACCTCAACCTAGAGGCACAGAACTAATTCCTCGTTTATGCACTGGAAAGAACCATAATGCCCAGAAGGATTGTTCAATTGGCCCCTCAAAGACATAGAATATTACACAAGCATCAGCATAATATTAACGTTTCTTGAATCTTACCTTTCAAAATTTGTGGAGGGATGCACCCTAAAACCTAGCACTGGACTAAGGCCCTAGAGCATACCAGCTTCTGAAAAGTTCAATGACATGATGAGTAGGAACTGCATGTTTATCTTTTTTCTCCAACCCTCCACCAAGCATATATCAAGATTTTAAAGGGTGCTTCACAAATCACACATTGAACTTGACAATCATTGGATGTGACAATAGATAATATTTTAATGTTTACATGCATAAATGATAGAAGATTCAGTGTACAAAGATACATAGAGATGTAATTCATCTGAAATAACCTTAATATCCTCCACAACATGGAAAGCCACAAGCTTCCAAGTTGTCACACAAAATAAGAAAAAAAAACAAACATAAACACACATTCAATAAGAGACCACAACTTCTTAAGGAAGAAAATAGCAGATATATTGTAGTGCATCCTACTCTAAGCACGTGGCAGTCAAAGCCTCAGGGACGGTCTTCAGGTTATCCACAAAATTCTTAAAGAGCACATCTGCTTCCACCATATAATTATATGCATAGTTAGAGACAGACACATATGAAAGATACCTCAACATATCCTCAAAGCAAATGTCAGGTCATCAACAGCATCAGTTAGAGCCGCTCCCGTTAAGGATCCACACAAACCTGTAACTATCATCTATCTGCAGAGAAGATTGGCATGTATTAGACCTTACATTGAACAACAAGCAAGGCAAGGCCCGATAATAACACCATCTACCAGGCCATCAGCATGCAGTAATAGAATACAACCAGTTACACCCAAATATTGAAGCATTTTGAAATGAAACCCAAACCTCTAGTGGACTAACTTCAAAAACCAACAATCTCATATAAACCAAACACACACAGATACATGCAGCCTTAAAGGAGCAAAAGTTCAGAGTTCTACTCTTGGCAATTTCAAGATGTAAAGGTTCATAGATATGAAAAAGTAAATAAATAAAGACTAAAAATGCCAAAATAGGGAAGGAGGGGAGGGAATTGAGAAGGGAGAGGAAGAATGGGCAAGAAAAGGCATGGGTAAAATTAACGAGGGACAAACACTAGGAGAACAGAGAGGAAGCAACATTTATTAAAAAAAATACAGGAGATTGGACTGAAATCGAAAACACGAGGCCAAACAGAATTACAGAACACCCACTTCATGGACCACTACGCACATAGGAATGAATGAGGCACTATGGCTGCCAACTCAGATTGCCTCATTCCTAGACATTCCTCAAGCATGCCTTCTTAAACCATTTGTATTTATTAGAGCATAAAGGGATGTTTGTTTACCATTTGCCTTGTACTCAGGAGCTTTTCTCTAGTGCTAAGGATGTCTACAGAACCCACTATCAATTCAAATTTTTTTAACAGATTGAAATAAAAATAAGACGATATCCACAAAACAGGATTACAAAGAGCTTTAGAAGACCACCATCTAGCTCCTCTTCCTAATCAACGGACAAGCACTTCCATACAAAATATGTATCCATTGATGTTTCTTTATCTTTCTCTGAATTTGTACTTGTTGATCAAAGATCTCAGGTACTACCTACATACGACTCTTTGCTAGTTTAACCAACTACTCTATGCTGTCATTCGGTCATCTACGTATGAAGCATATTCTTTGACAACCTATGCGTATCCCTAATTTTTCCAGGAGTAAAATGAACAGCCTTGTCTATAGGACTCTACGGCATGATTGTGCAACATAGGTGATGTTTTCCAACAATTCCTTCAAGCTTATTACTTAAAAAAAAAATTTAAAAATATATAAAAAATGCAAACATCTCATTCATTAATCTAGCAATCAACATAACCAAATTCCAAATACATGATTCTTCTGGACAGCAAGGAACAAGATAATGTTCAACAATCATGACCCAGATATTGGGGAATGGCACTTGGGTTCAGAAAGCTTGGAAGGGACTACAAGCCATACATGCAGCAGGTTTATGAAGCCCCAAACCCAAATCAAACTTCTTTCTTTGAATACAGGTACCCCCCCCCCCCCCCCCTGATGGTATGGTTAAAATAAACTCTGATGCAGCCATGCTAGACGATTGACCTATTGGTTTGGGCTGTGTTATCAGAGATAAGGGCGTTGATGGAAGTTGGAGTGAAAAAGTTGACAAACGAGTTGGGCAATTGAGGTTGCAGAAGCTAAAGGCTGCCAAGTTTGGTGTTTGATTGGCAAGAGATATGGATCTCAGGAACGTGGTGATTGAAAGTGAGTCATTGACTGTTATTGATAAACTGCAGTCACACAAGCTTATTACTTAGTTATAGATGATATTAGAGCTCATATGTCTAGTTTCAATCTTTTATGGCCTAGTCATGTTAAAAGAAGGGGAAATGTGGTCGCTCATCTAGCAGCTAGGCTTTGTCGTGCTGATAGTATGGAACAAATTTTCACATGTAATTATCGATCGAGAATTCTCTCCTTGGTGGAATTGGATTGATGAATAATAAAATTCCCCTTCTTTTCGCCCCCCCCCCCCCCCCCAAACAAAAAAAATGTTCTAACACAGAGACGAATTCAGCAGGATAGAAGTAGAAGAGCCATGCATCTCCAAAAAAAAGAAAATGTCATGGGATAAGAGAACATAAAGACCACCCTCATACCTCAAACTCTCAACAGCTGTAACTTGGATGAAAATGCAATGGCAATCCAATCAGGCTGAGCAGCAGACCACTGAAGCTGGTTAATCTCGGAACCAGCAGAGTACACCGACATAGGATCAATCCCATTTGCCCCAGCAACCGAGGGGAGCTCCCAGATAAGCGCTTGAGCATCATCTCCTGCAGAACAAATATGCCTGCCACTCTGTGGTGCCCAAGCCACAGCATTGACACTAGCCTGGTGCCTCTCTAGCTCAGCCACCGGCATTGTCGGGGATCGTATATCCAAGATCACCACCTTGTTACTGTCCATCAAAATGGTGGCCATGTACCTCAAATCTCTCTTGTTCCAAGCCAACCTCAACAATGGGGTATCCGGTTCGGGCGACTCATACACAATGGTCGAATGCTCCTTGTCCCTCAAATCGAAGATTCTGACACTCCCATCAGCTGAAACTGACGCAAAAACCCCAGCTTCACCCCACGCAATGTCGTAAACCTCCTTATCATGCGCAATCAACTGAGTCTCAACCATCCCTTTCTCAATATCCCAAATTGTGCAGGTTGTGTCAATGCTGCACGTCCCAATTCGGTGAGGAACGACGTCGTTCCAATCGAACGACGTCAATGGTGCGCAGAACTCACTCGATTTTGAGTTGTTAAGGACGGAGACCGGCTCCACGACGGCGTCGTTTTGGAGGGTGTAGAGCCGGAGGAAATCGGCGGAGGAGGCGAGGAGAGAAGAAGAAGATGATGACGATGATAATGATGAAGGCTGGAACATGAGCTTGGTGGGAGGGTACGGGTGAGCGAAGGATAGGTTAGGATTTGGGGTTAGGGTTAGGGTTTCGTCGTCGAAGGTGAGAATATCGACATGGTTGTTATACTCCTCGATGAAACTTCCGACGGCGATCATCTGGCCGGCGCCGGAGCTCCGGCAAGCGCCGGAAGAGAAGGACATGGCGTAGAGAGGATATGGGGAATCATAGGTTACGAGATTGTCCGATCGGAGATGAGATTCCTGGGTTGAATTCTCCATTGATTCCCAAATTCAAATGCAAATGAAAGTTTTTTGAGCAGATTGATGATTCTCCTTGTTTTCTTTTTTTCTTTTTTCGTTTTTTTTTGTTTTTGGGGGGGGGGGGGGGGGGGGGGGAGGCGGTTGTTTATTCGAGAGGATGAAGGTGGGAGTGAGATTGCAGAGTCTAAGACGCTTGACTCTACTTACCGATCAACGGTCAGAGGTGGTGGCTAGAAGGAAGACTGTAACCGCCACCTAATGGTCAAGGTTAACGAAGAGTTTTTGGGCCGGCTCAATTAACAATCACAAGAATTGGGCCGAAAGCTCATCTACAGAGCTAAAAACAGCACCCACAGGTCTGTTTGGTGGGCCACTTCTTCTTCTTCTTTTTTTTTTTTTTAATAAGGTAAGAATCATTAATCATTAATTAATGGTCGGACATCACTTACAATGTACAATGTACAATGTACAATGGACAAAAATAACATGAAGCTTGCAAACGGAAATTTTAGGTCTCATTTGGTTCAATTGTTGAAGTTTTTTGGAACTTTTAATTGAGGATCTGATTTGTTCTATATCGACATTTGTGTCTCATTTATATCAAAAAAGAATTTCAAGTCGAAGTATATCGGACTGTCAGTTAATTTGATCTAAATGTCACTGAGATACTAGGCCAGTAGAGAATCATCTCTCCAAGGGAAATGGGTTGTGGAGCTAGAGTGATCTCAGTTAAAGATCCTTGATCAAAAGGGAGGCTCCTACTGTCTTGTAATAGGACTAGTACTGTCAGAAAAAAGCACTAGAAAATTTGCATGTTAAGCCAAAGTCGCTCGTCTTTCTGCACTTTAATCTCAAGAGCTTCCTAGTCCTATCTCAGGTACCCATCCATGGAGCAACTGCCTTTGCCAAGGGCAAGGACAAGTTGTCTTACTTTTTTTTTTTTAAACAATGGCAAAGATGACATACAATCCAATGTTAGACGCCTCTTCTCACAAGAGTACGCCCAACTACATCCGCTGCAAGAATATTTCTAAATTCTGACGAAACCCAGGTATCTGAGGAAATGGAATTTGTAATAGAATGACCAAGTTTAGAAAGCCAGTCGGTCGCCATATTAGCCTCTCGATAGATGTGTTTGACTTGGAACTGGAAGTCATGAGTTAACCATATTTGAATGTCGTCGATAATTGTGGCGATCTTCCAAGGAACTTGGCTTTTGCCTACTAATGCTTGAATCACTGTAGAATTATCACCTTCGATCAGTAGCCTCCTATAGCCTGCTTGTATGGCCGCATGAACTCCATCCTTCAGCGCTCTTACTTCAGCTACCATGATTGAAGTAGACCCATAATTAGCAGCTCTTGCTTTAAGAAGTTTGCATGTCCAGTCGCGAAGAACGTAACCTCCTGCTGCTGATGAGTTGAGAATCGATCCGTCAAAATTGATTTTAACGACTCCTGGTGGTGGAGGGTTCCACCTCACAAGGTGGAAGGTTTTGGGAGGCGTAGAAGGAGCACCCCTCGGTGTATAATCGTCCGATATACAAGTTCGGATTCTCCATTCGGCATACGACTTTTTTGCTTTTATGAAACATTTTAGAGGATTGAAAAACTTGTTTTCGAATACGACTGAATTTTTCTATTTCCAAATGCTCCAGATAAGAAATGATAGTTTTTGGAGCAACCTTGGATTACGAGAGGATCAAACCTCTGTAATGTTTCAGTTAGTTGGTGGTAGCCATTAGGCGAGAACTGTATAGGGAACTAGTGGTGTTTAGCCGCTAATTCCCAGACCTTTTTGCCTATATGGCATTCACTAAACAAGTGGTCAATTGATTCAATATTACCTAGACAGACTGGGCAACCTGTATCAATATTCAATCCTCTTTTGAGTAACGTACCTCATATAGGGATTGTTTGGTGGCAGATTTGCCATAAGAAGATTTTAATTTTGGGCATGGTGTCAATTTTCCAGATCCATTTATAAGATCAGTTTGTGGAGTCATTTATTGATTTATCGTGTGCTATCCATGTTGCTGATTTAGTACTAAAGACGCCTGAAGTGTTTAGGCCCCAGCAGAAGGAGTCTGGTTTGCTATGTGTAGGGATGATAACTTCTTGGATTTTAGTCTTAATGGGGTGACTACCCAATATGCAGTTGAGTTTCGTAAGGTTCCAAGTTTTATCCTGTCGGATAAAGTCAGATACTTTTGCATGTGGGCTAGGTATAGTTGCTTCGTCAACTTCTAGTATATTGATTAGATTTTTATTTTCTATCCAATTATCATGCCAGAAGGAAACTTTGTCTTACTTGGATTCAGATACAAGCATCTATCCATATGGATACGCCTTCGAGCGCCAAACTTCATAATTTTCAAGAAATTTCGAGGACTTTGATGTCTAATTTAAATTATTCGATGTAATGTACCTTATCTACCATTGCATGTCCCTCACCTACTGTTGCATATCCGACATGGATACTTTAGAGTAATAAAGAATCCAGATAACATTGGCAACAAGCATTGAGGGGTTTTTGGGGGGGGGGGGCACAAATTGTATCATAGGCCCAGACCTATAGATCCAGGCAGGGTGGATCCATGTGTTGTCCAGGGGTGTCCATGGACACCTCTGACTCCAAAAAAATTCTAATGAACTATTTTAATATGGATCAAATTAGAATACATGGATACCCCTAAAGTAGGCCCAAAAGTCATGAATAGCCTCTTAAGTTAATTGGCTCAATATAGATATTTCTATTTGTTTTTAAAATATAAATAACACAACTGTAATTTTTTTAAGTTAAAATCGGATTAAAAAAGTAAAATTACGCTAAGTGCAACTCTTTTGAAGCCCAAGTGTCTCTCTACTATTTCTCACGCATGATTGCATTGCACTTTCCCAAGTCCTTTCTCTCTCCATCAACTATCTCTCTCATGCTTTCTTGAATCCTTGATAGACTCTCTGTATCATTCTCATAAAAATATAGGGAACGTAAGTAGATTAAAAACTCCATTGTTCAAGACTTGAAGGCCCAATGACCCAAGTAGGCTCCAGATTAAAATGGCGGCTACAAGGTCACGGCTATGCGATGACGATTTTGGTGATTTGAAACTTCATTATTCATTCCCTTATTGGTCTAATAGTCCCATTGTTCCCCACCCTAAATTGTTGTCTTTTACAAATAGATGTTCATTCTCTAAAGTTAGCGTTCCAAAAATTTGAAGTTCCTCTATTGTTTTGGATAGCATTGTTATTAAATTTTTCCACAAATAATGGATTAGTAACAAAGTAAGTAGTCTGAGTTGTCTCTTATGATTTAAATTTGTTCTTCATAGCAGTATTTTCAAAGATTGTTAATTGAGTAGATTTACATTTGTTTTTCGTAGTAGTATTTTCGGAGATTGTTAATTGAGTAGATTTAAATTTGTTTTTCGTAGTAGTATTTTTGGAGATTGTTAATTGAGTGGATTCTACACATTTCATTTAATTTGATACTAATTTCTTTAATTTTCTTTAATTTTTACTATTTTCTTGGTTGTTTGCAATTTGTTGTTGGTGCAAATTATTTTTTTAAACTCAATGGTAATTATGGATTTGAAGTTGATACTAATTTCTTATTTTGGAGTGTTCACTTTCTGGGTTGACATTGATTTTTTTCCTTTTATATTACTTAGTATTGATGATTCGTTCTCTGTATTCAATTGTTTAAGTAAATCGGAGATAACTTAAGATTTTATGATTTCAGCACAATTAGATATCAACTTTAAACATAAACCATCCAGAACAAACTTAGTAGTAGACAATTAGAGTATTTAATGTATCATTTTTTCTTTTTTTGTGTTGACATCATATATTCGTGATGACGTTAATAAATGGATACCCCTATTTTAAGGAGCTAGATTCGCCATTGGATCTAGGTACTTTTTTTTGGTACTGAAATGTGTACATATGTGGATCATCTACTCGTCCAGCGGTTAATGTGTTTGCTACTGCCCTTTGTTATCAAGGCCCTGGCCTCGAATCCGCACCCTGTTTAACTTTTTTGTTTTCATTTTTTTATTTTATTTGTTTCTTGTTTTTCCAATTTATAGGATGGAGCATTTTGTTTTAGATATTTGAGCAATATATCGTATCAAGTTGAACATTTTATTTTACTTGAGTATTTTTCAGGTCTATAGACCTGAAACTATTATATAAACGCACGGGGAGCGGGATATACCTTCTGAGAAAATTGTATTCTTTAAGTGGATTCCTCTAGTGAAACGCAAAAGACTCAGATAAAACTTAACAGCATCATTCAAAATTTTGGGATACGCAAGATCACGTTACATCCACAGAAGTCAGGGAGAGGGGAGAAAAGAAAAAACCCAAACATGTCCCTTCAACGGGAAATTCAACTATGCGATGTCATCCAGAAACAAGCTTGACAATAATGCTGATGCCATTAAGAAGTATTAGAGGCACTCTCATGTACTGGACAGCGTAAATAAGACCTATAACCTGTCCCTTTAATGTCTTTGTCTGACCAACCGAAAACTCTGCAAAGCTCCACCCTCTGGGAGCAAGGAAACGATCTTCATTCAAGATCGCTAGAGCATTTGCTAGAAGCAGCAAACCTTCAAATAATGTCCACAGACCCATCACTGCATTGTTCAAGTTTGCAAGAACTTCAGAACTAGAGCAGTTCAACAACATTTTGGACTCAAAAGTCATTTGAAACTAGGAAGTCAATTGACGATTACTTGAATATTCTGACAAAGCTCTATCTACTAAGACATTTGTTAAACATAACTGGCACTCAACCATCAAATACAGAAAGCTAAAGTTTAATGGTAGAAACTAAATTACTAAAAAAAGTGAAATTTTTGTCATCGGCTCTTCTCCACCAAGCTTTATGTATTAATACCTTTGTTGAGCATAACTTGTACGCAACCATCAAATAGAGAAAGGTAAAGTTTATTTAACAGTAGAAAATAAAAAACTGAAGTTTCTGCCCTCAGTTCTTCCCCTCCTACCTTTTCCTGTGCGTGCACGCGAGAAAGATAGAGAGAAACAGCAGAAAGGCATCTTCAGTTGTTATTCTGTACAACAATTTCACCATGAATGAGATTTTTAGGAGAAGACAGCCTTAGTCTCTCTTCAGAGTTGAAGTTCTCAACCTTTGGGAGCAAAACAATAATGCAGTTCGGCAGTAAGCGGAGTAAACTGAGGCCTATGGCCAACATCCATTAGTTGAAAATACGTACCTAAAACAATGACCATGACATCTATGGTTGTTGCTTAATCAGATCTTGATGGAAAACAATCGTTACACCTAAAGTCTATATTACACATCCAATTAAAAACAAACAAACAAACAAACAAAATCTATATTAAAAACGAACTTCATTACAGCTTGCGTGTGCATGCATCAGAGTCTGAAATCGTGTAAGATTTTGCAGTTTTTGCTCCGAGATGAATTATCACGTCCATATCAATTCAAAGTACAAGTACAATGCATGCACTTAAGGTGAGATGAAGAGTTTGGGAAATATTGCCCCAAAAACCAAATGTCTCTATTATTAGGTTAGCAAAGCTTCTATTATCCACAACCTGGATAGTTCCAACACAAAATTGTTTCAATCCATTTCTTTACCAAAGCCATACCCCCATGTTAAGGATCTGAGGTTACTAAAACTTCTTAAATCAAGCAACTACTTTCAAGTTGTAACCCCTACAACACAAGTTTAATGGGGACGAAAAATATAGCTAAAGATAGTCAAGGACTTCTTGTACTCCTCTTCTTTTTTTGGGGGGGGGGGGGCTTTATTGCTCCCAAAAAAATAAAAGCTTTTCTTAAGCAAGAATTTAGATGACTCAAACAGCTTAGCATAAAGCAACAATTATGATACAACAGGAAACAAGGTTTCGCAGTCTGACACATACGTTAACGATGACGAAAAAAGTGAACATGTGGTTCAGATCATTCTTCTAAAAGAGGACAAAAAGATGTTTGTACGTTTTGATTTCAACAAATTTTTGCAGCTCTCTTCACATGTTGTATCCTTGAGACAGAAAGCAAAAGAAAATAAAACTAAAATTCTCCACATTTTTGGAAGCTCACACTATTTGCTGGAAATCACAAAACAAGCAAGCTTTGTTGACCCAATCACATAACCAGTATCAAAATGGTCCAGGTTCACACAATCTGCTTAATATTCAACCGGATGATCAAAACCTGAAGTTAATGTGGACAAATTACCTTAAAAGGTTACCAAGGTCTAACACAGCCAACCTCTCTCCAATTTATGAGTAAAGCTCATGCATCTTACCCCTTCCAACCCCCCAAAATGCCCCATGCTTCCCCTCAGCATTACCCCACACCCCAAGGACCCATTTAATTGTGGAGAATTATAAGCCTTGCTCCACTGCCCAATGCTGTGTATAAATAGCTATGGGCCTAGCAGTGTAATGCAACAACCAAAATTCAATCAAATCAATTGTAACACAAAAGGTTCTTCGATAATCCTTCGACTCACGTGCCCATAAAGTCCCAGACATAAAATTTATTTGCAAGCCTTGCGTCTTGGCTTCGTCAAGCAATCCCAGTACACAAATATTCCATTACTCACATTCATTTTATTATCCAAGCAATCCCACTAACCAGCAAAGTTGTGTATTCAAGCAAAACTAGTACTCTAGTCTCTAGTCCAATTCAGGTATCGCACGAACTTTCAATCTCTAAAAGCTACTAGTCATCAGCATTTATCAAGAATAATTTCCAGACAAATTCAACACAAGACAATTAATCTCTAAAATCCAAAGCCGAGCCAACGCTAATTTACAACTTACAACAACCAACCATATACGAATTCGACACCAAGGCAATTAGTTAATCTTCCTTAATCCGCAGCAACGAAACCAAAGTCGACGTTCAGAGCTATGATTTCAACAAGATTTTAAGAAATAGAAAACCCTAAAAATTCATCTCAAACTACATTCCCATTTGACTATCAACAAACATCAATTGAAAGCTCTTTTCGGATCCAGCAACATCAATCGAAATGAAATACAGCCATTTCCAATGAAATCAAAAGAAAATGGCAGAATCCAGATTGCGGAAACAGGGGGGGAGAGAGAGAGAGAGAGAGAGAGAGAGAGAGAGAGAGAGAATCGGAGAAGGAAGCATACCTTGGTGGAAGAAGAGAAGAGACGATCTGAGTGCAGCGTTTCTGAGAGGTGAGTGCAATGGCGCCGGCGTCGAAGGTTGGCGGAGCGCCAGTTAAGTAGATCGCCTTAACTGCGCCGGTGAAGTGGATCGATTGGGGAAGAGACTGGCGGACGAAGATCTGGAAGAAAGCACGAGAATCAGAAAGCAGAAAACCTCGGTCTCTCATGGCTAATGTTTACAATTAGCTTAATTTTTTATTAAAATATTCAGAAACACATTTCCCATCAATTTTACATATTTTGTCCAAACGTTGATAATATAGTAGTTGCAAAATTCTGTAAAATAACAACGACTTTTATGAAAAAACCTTCTCAGTTCACTATCTATTTAAGCAAGTTTTATACCAATAAGATCTTAGTTTAGTAGTTGGATAGAGGTCTTACGTACATTAGATATGTTCTTTTCGATTTACAAGAAGTATTTATTGATATTTATTGTTGAATAAAGTTCAAACATACTGAAACATGCTGAATCAAGCTAAAACATAATTGAAAAAATATAATTAGGTATTTTCAATAAGTTCTTAACAATGCTGAATTATTCTGAATGATGCTAAAAGTTGCTGACTTATGCCGAAAGTTGATGAATGCTGATAATAAGTAGTTATGATAAGTTGAAAAGAACATATTCCCAAACTCGATTCCCCCTCCCCCATTATATTATAATTGTATTATATGCCCTTTGCAGCTCCTATGAACCCCCCTCCAAATATAGACAAGTGCTATCGACAAAAATTGTTTAAGCAAGGTTAACCTATTTGTAGTAGGCCTTTTATGAGACCATTTCATTTAAAATTTATTATGAAACGGACATTTTTGCGGTACTTTTAATGAATTTCAGGATTCCTAATAATTCATATAAATGTGATTATGATAAAATTTACTGTTTGATGAATTGTTGTTCCTAAATCAAAACATTACTTTAATGTAGATTATAGGCATCACAAAACCTCCAAAAAGTCACCCCCAAATAGGCCTATTTGATCATAACTTTTATATAAGGTGATTTCACCAAAAAATTAGTAATTTCTTGTTCCATATTTAATTAGCTCTACCACTTTTTTCTTAAAGTTCTAAACTCTATAGCCAAGATAATGTGAACAAAAAACTTGTTTTCCAAATAAAGAGCATGTTATGTAACTCTAAACAGCTTCTTGCCAATCAAATAAAGTGTATAATAATATGTTGTAATTTTGAATATACATGTTCAAATCAGTTTATACACCATATTCCTAAAAATATATACTCCTATAAATTATATGAGCAGACAAATACTTAAACCCACCAATATGACAAATACACATGCATAAAATGTGACAGTGGATTATGAAAGTATTTATACCTAGGAGTATCACATAGATTGCCTGTTCAAATGTCGCCTCTATTATTGTACTATGCCATTAGACTTTGAGCATGATATGAAAAAAGGGGGGAGTTTCCTACAATTTTTCCTAGATCCATTCGTGATCTTGAACATTCATCAAAAATGCATCCAGGAAGAAAGTTCCAAATAGACAATGATAAATGGATTATAACATCAAACTTCACATCTTTGTATAACAGAACTGTAGTACACCCTCAACCATGGCTGAGAGTTGCACTAGCAAAATTTTATCCGATATGATTACCTAAATTTGTTTGAATCGAAAAAAATCAGGCATGGTTAGCACTCAGGAAAATTTTTATCTAAATTTTAACGCCAAACATCATATTTGTCTTGTTTCCATTGTTCGAGCTTGATTTTGACCCGCATTTTCATTTGTCTGATGTCCGACCTAAAAGAATCAGTTATCATCATCAATATCTCATCTGAATTTTCTACATTGTCTAATTTGTCAACCTAAATTTGACCATAATCCAAACTTCTACCAGTACTAGCTGACCCACCCCAACCCTTGAATTCCGACTTCTTCCCATCCATTTTCTCCAATTTTACCATTTGAGCAATCTATGATAGAGCTGGCAACAGGGCGGATTTTGCTGTACCCTCACCCATACCCATTTAGAAAATCAGTACTCATACCCATACCCATACTCACAGGGTATTATAAAACCATACTTATACCCATACCAATCGGATATTGCGGGTTTTATTCGGGTATATATATATATATATAAAAAAATCGAACCCATTTCATACCCATGTTCAACCAAAGAAGAAAACACGCCACATTCATACTAAGGTTCCGAGTTCCAACAATACATCATGATCATAAGAGTATAAGACTATGATAGTCTTAGAACATCCACAAGTAGAAGTTTCTAAATACGTAATCTAAATAAGATCGCCAATTTCCCATGATATGACAAGAGTCTAAAAACATAGCAAATAGTTCAAAGTTCAAACTAACCACAAACTTAGTTTACAGTTCACAACAACTAGAATTCTAAATGAAATTACAAAGAGTCAAAGACAATAGGTGAATAACTTTCACAAGCCACAAGCCTACATCCCTAAGTGCCAAGTGCCCATGTTAGTTTGCTTCCATATAGTTGTCAGCAGCTCGCAATAGGTGACCAAATCATCTTGCTTCCATTGTTACATCACACTTTGAGTCCTAAAAAATAAGCAAATAATGAAGTTTTAGGTAATAGATAATATAACATAATTAGATACTAAGCTGAGAAAATTTCTAAATGCATAAATTGATACTTTTACCAAATCAATAACTTCACTTGCAGCAGCTCCTTTAGAATCAGAATCCTCAAAGATAGAAGCAATAGCAAAAGAGCTTTCCAACTTGGAGACTACAAGGAAATTCACTAAGTCAAAACTTCAAAATCAAAAATGAAGATTATACAAATTTTAAAACTTGAAACAAAGAAATATATCTTACATTTAGTTTGTCCAATAATCCAATTTTGCAAGCACATCAATGCTTCCACTGTCTTTGCATGCAAACTCGAGCAATGTGGACTGATAACTCGACCACCTGTACTGAAAGCACTTTCAGAAGCAACTGTAGAAACTGGAATGGCTAATATATCTCTAGCAATCATCCTCAACGTTGGATACTTGAAATCCTTTTTCCAATATTCCAATATATCAAATTGAGCAATATCAGGCATAACATCTTCCTCCAAGTAGTGATCCAACTTTGACCTCAAGTTTACCTTCCTTTTTTTTGGTTTTCTTATGCGCTGCATACCTATCACGACTATCTTCTTTACAAGGCTTATTTTGGGATAAGGAAGGGTCACTAGAGGGGGTTCCCACGGTTGTAGAAATGGGATCTTCAATATTTGGAACCTCAAGTTTTCTATCTTGATACTCCACTAAGAGATCATACAACAAAGTGGTCACCCTTTCAATTTCATGACTAGCTAGGCCTTGTAGATCTCTTTAAAATAAAATTCACACAATCCAACTTGTTTCTGGGATCAAGAATAGAAGCAATTGCCAACAATCCATTCATTTCACTTCAATATTTATCGAACTTTTCAATCATTCTAGATGCCATGTCACTAATGATCTCAATATCTAAGCTTAACCAAGCCTCCGTGTCCAACTTAATCTCACAAATTAATCTAAACACCAAGTTGGCCGTGGGAAAATCCCTCCTAGAAAACAGTGGTGTCACATCATAAAAACCTTCAATTTCTCACAAATAATTTCAGCAAATTTCCAGTCATCAGCACCAGGCAAAGTGAAATTCAGCTTGGTATTGACACGTTTCAGCCTCTCAAAGCATGCTTTATAAGGTAAAACAGAATCAAGCATCAAGTAAGTGGAGTTCCATCTAGTCTTACGATCAAGATGGATCTTCTTAGTGGAGTTAATTTTCAAAAAGTGAGTTGAATCCTCAAATTTCTCATATCTTTTTGGGATTGCAACCCAAAATGTAATGCAATCACGAATCCTCTCAATTCCCTTACCGATGACATCCAATTCATCTTTCCCAATTAGATTCAAAATATGTGCACTACATCACATAGGCAAGAATTTGCCACCAAGTATAAGAGCACTATAATCAAACTTTCCAAGCAACATATCCATCATAGAATCATTTGTGCTACAATTATCCACCACAATAGAAGATATTTTGGCTTCTAAGTTATATGGAAACAAGCATTGATCCATAAGAACGTTAGCAAGAGCATCACTTGTACGTGGATGTGGCACATAAATGAACCTGGATAACATTATTTAAACACTATTTTAGAAACAAACCCAAATAACCAATCAAACATGAACATATATAAGCAAACAAACAAACATCTACAATAAACATAAACATCTACAACAACTAAGATAATCAACCAAACCCATATGAGGAAAGGATCAATGATATATTATTTTACCTCAAAGTTTGATTATGAAGAATCCAATCATTATCCACGAAGTGAGCTGTCACTGCCATATAGCTCTTTTTCTGATTAGATGCTGTCCACATGTCAGTTGTCACTGCCACCCTACCTTGATTTGCTTCTAGCAACTTCTTTAAAGTAGACTTTCCATCCTCAAACATTTTTAAGATAGCACTTCTCAATGTATTAGGAGAGATCATTCGAAATTCAAGATTCAGCCCACTAGCAAAATGCCTAAAGCCAAGATAATTAACCATGGACAAAATGGATATTCATGCATTATAATTATTTCTGCTAATTCTCACCTCGAATTTTCTTGACTAAAACCATGGTTTTCCAACTGTTTCTCCCCATTATTTTTAGATTTTACCCTAAATGTTTGCTGCTCCTTAGGACGGAAATGCCTTTTTGTACAAAACCTAAGCAAACGGTCACTCAGATGCTTAGTTTCATGGGATGATTTGGCAGACAATTTATGCTTGCAATGTTCACACATAGCCTTTCTATCATTATATCAACTTGGAGATCAAATTCGACCCAGACCCAAGAAGTTCTTCGTTTACCTTTAATTTCTGTCATATCAGAAGGATTAATCTTAGCAACATGCTCAGAATCATCTTTTGAAAATGCAGCTGGTGGACATGGAGGACGTGCCGCAAAAGAATAACCAATTTGTGATAGAGGAGACGAAGAGTGACCAGAAGCAGGAGTTGGGGACCTTCGGGTGCCAACGCTTTCAGATTGTGTTTCATTTTCCATTTTCACAGCTACAAGAACAGAACATTTATTAAATGTCACTTCAGGAAGCAACAATACCATCAGTTCATATAGCTCTTACAACATTTAATATGAGAAAAATCACCAACAATAACTTGATATTTGAAAATATTAAGGCTTCCTATTGGCACAATTGCCAATAGTGACACCGTTAATTCAATATGAAGTGAAATTACATCATGTGCTAGCTGCTGCTTTGAATTAGATGATTAATAACTTGGAAGCTTACATGAAATAGTGTCCACTGTGTGTGTTTTCAAAGGACCACTATGTGTTAATTATACTAATAGTTAACTTGCAACGATTTCAAACTTGCAATCAAAGACTTACATCAGTATAAATGGACAAATGGCAACACAAATGAAAGATTTCAAACTTACAAATAGTAGCTAGGCTGGCAAATTGGCAATCGAACTTACAGAGATTTCAAGCTTACAAATATTCATAGCCAGAACTTCAATTTGGTTCAAACATGAGATGAGAGAATGTGTGAGACAGTGAGACTATAAGTACCTTCATAAATAGACAATCGAACAACTGGGCATGAATCGACCGTCGACTACTCGACTGTGGGCCTACGGCGCTACCTACTGCCTAGGCGTGACTCGTGAATCGCGACTCAAAGGCGAGAGGGCCTGAGGCTGTGACTCGTGAGGCCGTGAGGGAGAGCTGTGAGTGAGGGCCGAGGGGCTGTGAGGCTGTCGCTAAGGCAGTGTGCTATCGGGTGAGGGGCTGAGGTCAGTGAGGTGAGGGACTGAGGGGCTGAGGCATGAGGGGGGAGATGAAATGAGGGAGTGTCTGAATCTGGACTAATTTATACCTAGGGTTTTTTTGGGCTTGGGTCAATCGTGTTGGTAACTTTAATTTTTTTAAAAATAAAAAATGGGTATGGGTTTTAAACGGGGTGGGTACTAGTAACATAGGTATGGGGCGGGTATTGGGCGGGTGGAGCCTATATCCATACCCATACCCATACCCATACCCATTTAGTAATACCCATCTCATATCCATTTTTTTAAAAAAATTTCATACCCATTCCCATACCCATCGGGGCTAGTTTTGCGAGTTTTAAGCGGGTACGAGTTTTATTGCCAGCCCTAATCTATGACATATAGTTGAATATGGAGTTATTGGATGTGTACTTGGATTTGTACGAAATAGATCCCAAATCATCTAACAAAATGAAAAAGTCATTGCCTTAGAACAAAAATGAAACATTGAAAGGTTTTGAGTAAAGTTATTAGGCTATACAAAAGTTGAGTTTGAGTGAAAAATCATCATGTGATACAAGGTCCTTATATGAGTTGAAAGTCATGGGAGTAAATAGGAGCTTGAAAATCCATTAGCCCAGCGGTCTCCTAATATCACAATATCACTCCAAAAATGAACCTCGGTGCACACTATAAAAATGCTTGACGAATTGGACTTTATTTGGAAAGCTAATGCTAATCACATGAAAGTCACCAATAATTTTTTAAATAAATACGGGAAAAAAATTTGAAAAACTTGAGTTGCTTCTTGGATTGGATCTGCTAGAAAGAACAAGGGGTAAATTGAAGAGATTAGAATCAAATATATCGGAGGTTAACGTGACTCTATGGTTTGGAGACTGCAAAATAAATTAACAAACCAACTGTTTTAACAACCACCAAATAAATTATCTCTAATATCTTTATATTATAACTGTAAAAACGGATAAAGGTTGTGAATCCTTACCTCCCTCGTTCCAGCCACGGGAGTAAATCAATTACTGCCATTGATAAGTTAGTACTGTTCCATCATGGCCGTTGGATTGAAACAATATAATATTTTCAACAAAAAATAAAGGCACCTCAGTAACCGCTTCTCCTTATCTTCCCACTATCTCCATCATTTGCTATCCCATCTGCCTTTAATTCAATGTATCTCTCTCCCTCCCACTCTCTCCACTGCTCTTTGTTCCCCCAACTAATTTAGGACTCTTGAATCTCTATCTCTCCATGAAAATTCACTGATTGCCTCTTCCCATCGCTTTTATGTTGTTATCATCACTCGGTGCAACTTTGCGTCCCCTCCAACTAGACCTTCAAGATACTTAAATGGAGATTCCGTTGAATATTACTACGGAGATTCCAAAGCCAATGATTTTATTGCGGGCGGTGATGAAGATGAGGACAACGACAATGATAATGTTTGTTGATGTGATTTTCCTGGTTATTCTCAAATTGTTTTGTGTCAGTGTAGATTTAGTCAGAAAGTTGCTCTACCTCCCACAGTGTCCAAGTGTATTTTGATTTTGGATCCTCAATTTCTGAGTTTGCTTTTCACATGAGAGATAAGTGATAATTGGTAACCTCCTAATCTCTGTTGGTTTTCAGTAATCTTTGGTGGTTTTTTTTTTTTTTTGGGTGAATTATTACGTTTAACTTCATTTTTGACTTTGGGTTTACATAGCAATGGATCAAATTGGATAGAAGGGTATATCAATTTATGACTATGAAGGTTATTTCTGTCTCTTCTAGATGTCGTGTTCATAACTCAGATGCCTAGTACACCATTGATGATTCTGCTCAGTAGTGATGCATTTGCATTTCAATAATAATATGTTGATATTTTAGGTAAATGATTGTTTATTTTAGGCTAACTCTAAATTATCGGTTGTTGGCATATCAGGAGCCTAGAGAATTATGATAATAATACGTTTTTATTTGGCATGTGAGACCCCAGCTTTCCCTTTCCCTGTTTTCCCACTAACCACAACAAAGGGGTAGCAAAAAGAAAAGAAAGTTCTCTTCTGGGGTCTTCACATTCATTCAACGCCAACCCTAAATGAATTTTCCGTTGCAATCTCCTTCCCTGTTTTCTGGGCACCGACTGATTTTGTCAATATTTAATTGGGTCTTTCTTTTTTTATGGACAAGGATTTCAATTTGTTGCAATCAAAGGACTGCTTTTGTTGTTGATTTGATTTGACTAGACGGTAGGTACTTGTCTACAGATGATGATGGCTGCGGAAGAAGGGTTTAGTTTGGGTTCTATGAATGACTTCTTCAATGAAAGTGATGAGGGGTTTGATGGGTCCATCGATGCCGAGTCTTTCTTCACCATTCTCAACGAGGAAAATGATAATTCCCATCCTTTGCCGGTAGGTTTTTTCTTGGTTTTTTCCTTTTTCTTGCTGAAATTTGAATAAGTTAGTTGGTTCCTTATTAGTGGAAGTAGTAGTAGATGAGAAAGTTTTATGCTGATTATTTTGATTTTTGGTGATTAATTTCTTTGATCGTGAATGTTAACTACAATACGCTGTGAGAATTCCGTTGTTAGAGGGGTTGGAGGAGGTCAAAAGTAGGCAGCCTCATCTTGACGGGTGGAAACTGGCAAATAATGTCTCAGCTTGCTTTAATTAGGAAAGAAAAATCCACTATAGAACATAATAATGTGAGTTTCAGTTTTTTAAACTATGTGGAGAATTTTGCTTCAATATTGGAGATTCAGGTGATAGTTTGCTGATTTGATAATAACTATCGATTGTTTATTTGCATTTCAATAATAATACGTTTTTACATTTATAATATAAAGGTGTGTTGATGACTTTGGGTAAATAATTGTTTATTTTAGGCTAACTCTAAATTATCGGCTGTAGGCAGATCGGGAGCCCAGAAAATCAAAGTGAAGACAGAATTAAGAAGAGTAATATCGAATTGTAATGGTGAATTTCTGATGAGATGGAAGAGGTATATGTGAAAGTAGGATAACATCAGTTTGCTTATCATCTGGTGGTGACGAAGATGAGGACAATGACAGTGATAATGTTTGTTGATGTGATTTTCCTGGTTATTCTCAAATTATTTTGTATTAGTGTAGATTTGGTCAGAAAGTTGCTCTACATCTTACCGTGTCCAAGTGTATTTTGATTTTGGATCCTCAATTTCTGAGTTTGCAGATAAATGATAATTGGTAACCTCCTAATCTATGTGGCTTTTCAGTAATCTTTGGGTTTTTTTTTTAATTATTATGTTGAACTTCATTTTTGACTTTGGATTTACATAGCAATGGATCAAATTGGATAGCAGCGTAGATCAATTTATGACTATGAAGGTTAGTTCTCTCTCTTCTAGATGTTGTGTTCATAACTCAGATGCCTAGCTACACCATTGATGATTATGCTGAGTAGTGATGCATTTGCATTTCAATAATAATGTGTTGATATTTTGGGTAAATGATTGTTTATTTTAGGCTAACTCTAAGTTATCGGTTGTAGGCAGATTAGGTGTAACGCCCCAAAAAAAAAAAAAAATTGAAGGAGGAGTTAAAAGGGGGACTTGATCGAAAAAGGAAAAAAAAAAGGGGGAGGGTCGGTCAAAAAAAAAAAAAAAAAAAAAGAAAGCAAAACTAAAAGGGGGGGGGTTCTCTAGTTCTTTCCACGACACACACACAATACACACACCCACGCAGAGAAGAGAGAAGAAGAAGAAGAAAAGGAGAAGAAGAAGGAGAAGAGGATTACAGTTTTGATTTTGATTTCAATTCAAGGTGAGTAATTCTTGTTTTTCTCTAACCCTAAAATTGATTTAGGATAAGATTAATTCGAAAACCTATGTTTGAAATTGAGAATATGAGTTTTGAAGTTGATGTTTTTAGGGTTTGATAGATTAGAAAATAATCTTCGATTGATAGAAACTCACCCCTAAAGTTGCTTGTTTAATTGTGCTTTTTGGATTGATTAGGGGGTTGTGAGTTGTTGTGTATGTTGTGAATTCATCCAATTACATGTTAAATGATGAATTTTTGGATTGATTATTGGTATTGGATGAACAAGAGAATTGAAGCATAAGTGTTGAATTTTCGGATTTTGCACAGGTCTGCTACTGTTTGATTTTTTGTGAATTACTGGAAGTTCAAAAAATCCTGAAATTTTTACTGTAGGTTACCCAGGATATTAGGCAACTTCTAGTAAATTTTCATGAATTTTAGATGTGTATTTTATAAGTTATGCATTTTTGATCGAATCTGCCCTGCACCATCATGCTGAAATTCGGTTGATATTTTAAATTACTGTGAGATATTGGGTTGGAGAAAAATCATGAAAATTTTATTGTAGAATGATGATAATGTCTGGAAATGTGCTGTAAATTTTTATGAATTTTGGATGTGTATTTTAGGAGTTATGAATTTTTGATTGGGACTGCCCTGTTTTGGTACTTGAGTTCGGTTACTGTTTTAATTTTGTTTTGAAGGATATGCTTGGAGAAAAATTATCAAAATAATACTGTAGCTTCCTCGTGGTATTTGGTGTTCTCTGGTAAATTGTTGTGAATTTTGGTTGTGCATATTAAAAGTTATGAATTTTTGAGTTTAATTCACAGAATTTTGAGTATTTTGGCTGACTATTTGAATTTCTGGGAATGATTGGCCTGGACAAAAATCATGAAATTAATACGTTAGAATCTATATGTTATTTGTCAACTTCCTGCAAAATTTGGTGAAGATTGGATGTGTATGCTGTGAGTTATGAATTTTTGAGTTAAAGTACCTTGTTTGGTGTAATTATGGGTTATTTGTATGTTTAATCCATAAATTAGATATGAAAAGGCCATTGTTAAGCTTCTTAAGAATTCTGATTGTGTGCTGAAGTTTGGGAAAATTATGAAAGGTATTTTGAGTTGAAGTATGCTCTATTTCGATTATGTTCTTGTTACAATTGTGGAGTTGAATTTCTTTGAAAATGAAAATGTGATTATATGATTTTATTAAGTTACGTTTTTGGGGAAAGAGATCATGTCTTGACTGAGGCTATTACAGAGCGTTCTAGAGCTATGGCCATAATAGTGACTGCCGTTATGTTCAGGTCGCTTCGTGGGAGAGGCTATAACCAATCCCCTGGGATATGAATGTCGACCTTATATTTGTGTGTGAGCCATGTGGGTCCCTAGTGAGGAGGGTTTCGGCCTCAACTTACTAGGATATGAATGCGATTCCATGGTTTGTGTTGTGGGCAGTTTGCGTCCTTCAGAGCGTTGGGTGTCTGGTTGGGACTATATGAATGAGTTGCGGCTGGTCCACCATTGGTTGGTACCATATGTTTGAACCGTAGCTGGGCCACCAAGATGTGTTTGTCACCCCTGCGTTGTGATGGTTCTTTGTGTGAGCCATGAGTTGATTTCCCCTAAACTAAAAGTTTTGCATTCAGTTAAGAATATGTGATGTGTTGTGAAATTGGCTTTGGAATTGGATGTGAACTTTGGATATGTTATGAAAATGGTAATTGCCTGGGACTTGGACTTTAGTTATGATATGGAAATCCTTTTGGATCTGAATTGGTTTTGATCTTAGTTTTGGATTTTGCTTTTAGATTTGGATTTGAAGGTTCATTCAAAATATCTATGAGCTTGTGATTGATAAGCATGTTGTAATATACATATTATGTGTTTATGTGAACTTTTGTGATAAACTGAAAACGAGAATCCTTGAATCGTACCTGGTATGGGACAAGTACGACTAAGCTACTCCAATTGCCGTTCCATGACATAAATATATTGTGTGTATTTGTGAACATATGAGATATGGAGGGTATGAATTTATTTTGGTTCTTGAAGCATATGAATGTTCTTATGTCACCTTATTCATGTCATATGATATGTTCTGTCCATATGTCATAAGTTACCTATACTGTATGATTATGTGTTAACCGGTTAATGTGCAAAGTGTAACAACGGGGAAGATAAGGGTTATTCACTGGGCTCGAGGAGCTCATGACCTCACCATTTTTCAGGTTGTGAAGCAAAAATGGATCCTAAGAGCATTAAGAAAGCTAGCCAGTTGTGAAACATTTTTGAAGAATCTAGTTGGGAATGCAGGCCTCGCTATATGTTTATGCTATGATTATGTTTATAGGTACAAGTATGGATGTACATTTTGGGATGAGACATATGTAAGAACTTTTTTTGTATATGGTTTAAGTATATATGCAATGTATGTTTTAGAATTACCGGCCCGAACTTTCGTTAGACTGTGATTAGAGTTTCCGCTGCTATCAATAAGTTAGTTAAGATCATAGAGCCTTGTAGATGCTCCTAAGCGAGCGTTTACGGCGGTAGCGCGCCCGCCGCCCCTCGGGCAGCGGCGGGGCGTTACATTAGGAGCCCAAAAAATTGTGATAATAATACGTTTTATTTGGCATGTGAGACCCTAGCTTTTGTTGTTGATTTGATTTGACTAGACGGTAAGTACCTGTCTACAGATGAAGATGGCTATGGAAGAAGGGTTTAGTTTGGGTTCTATGAATGATTTCTTTGATGAAAGTGATGAGGGGTTTGATGTGTCCATCGACGCCGAGTCTTTCTTCACCATTCTCGACGAGGAGAATGATAATTCCCATCCTTTGCAGGTAGGTTTTTCCTTGGTTTTTTTCTTTTTCTTGCTGAAATTTGAATGATTTAGTTGGTTCTTTATTTGTGGAAGTAGTAGTAGATGAGAAAGTTTTATGCTGATTATTTTGATTTTTGGCGATTAATTTCTTTGATCGTGAATGTTAACTATAATACCCTGTGAGAATTCCATTGTTAGAGGGGTTGGAGGAGGTCAAAAGTAGGCAGCCTTGTCTTAACGGGTGGAAACTGGCAAATAATGTCTCAACTTCTTTAATTAGGAAAGAAAAATCCACGATAGAATAAAACAATGTGAGTTTCAATTTTTTAAACTAAGTGGAGAATTTTGCTTTGGTATTGGAGATTCAGGTGATGGTTTGCTGATTTGATAATAACTATCGATTGTTTATTTGCATTTCAATAATAATACATTTTTACATTTATAATATAAAGATGTGTTGATGATTTTGGGTAAATAATTGTTTATTTTAGGCTAACTCTAAATTATCGGTTGTAGGCAGATCGGGAGCCCAGAAAATCAAAGGGAAGATGGAATTAAGAAGAGTAATATTGAATTGCAATGGTGAATTTCCGATGAGATGGAAGAGGTATATGTGAAAGTAGGACAACATCAGTTTGCTTATCATCCGGGAAAAAGTCATTTGCAGGACATAAATTTGGTAATTTTGGTTCAACTTTTGTAGATTTTTTTTAGGGTTCATGGCCTTAATCTATGTTGTTTGCACTATATTTTTTTAAAGATTTATTACCTATTTTTGTTTCCCCAAGGATTTTAGAGGTGATCGATGGCAAAACAAATTGCAAATTACGATGAATTAACCAATATAAACATCTGAGATAATGGGCAAATGGTGTTTTAGTTTGTCAAAACATCTTGAGTTTCTATAATCTCCATTATTTTTTTCTGTTTAGGTAATCACCTTTCAATTTTGTAACTTGACCAAAAATAAAAATAAAAATTATGGTACATCTTGAATAGCATGAAGGTTCAAGGAAGCACGGATATCCATCTAGAACCTGAAGGTTCTGCCACTGAACATGCATGTATGAAGTTGGTCATGGCAGGATGAAATATAAAAAGTTTGTGCTGCTGTTCTATCTACTTGTTTGATTTGGTTTGATGTTACAGTGACATTCCTAATGACATTTATATCATGTGCTAGGCTATTTGGAATAAGGCAGGCTCATCTATATCATTCCATTTGGTATCCTTTTTTATTTTATGTATGTCAATTGTTGTATACTGTAATTCATGGACCTTTTGAGGCAGGAATGCATGATACGAAAAATACTTGGCATATGAAAGAAACACGTAAAACTGGGGAGGGGGTTTATTTGTTGTGGTCACATACAATGCCATTTTGGGTTGTTGACAAATTGAAGGAAGCCTTTAGTTGGTGTAGTGCTCAACTAGAATATCATACAAACGTTGGTTCTTAAGTGGAGTGCATCTTTTTAAGTCTGCTAAGCGATATAGGATTCAAATGTGTATATAGGCTATTCATATAGATTCTTGGTGGTTTGGACAAACTGTTTGGATCAGGTTCCTCAGGGCTTTTCAACTTACAAGCATGAGTATATGCATTGGGTCAAGGGAACGGAGGAACACATCCGAATTCTATTACAGTTTTATCATGCTTCCATTGACCATCATGAACAAGCACAGGATTTGTTTGTTTTCTCAATGGACCATGACTCCTATTTCAATTAATATGTGTTTTCAACTTAGTAAATGAGAGCAAGCAAGGTGATCAACTGATCATGAAGAAGGATAGCTAGCACTGTGTGATTATATCCCCTCTTGAAGAATGTAGCCCTTATGCTTTAGCACTTGATTATTTATCATGTCATTAACAATCATGCATATATGTTTGGGTATATGAGTGTGGTCTATTTAAGTTTTATTTTTATCAACTCTTTTCGGATGCTTCACTGCTAAAATATAGTGCAATTCTGAGGTAATCGAGAAATGAATAGGTGAGTACGTTTCTTTTTTTAAAAATTTTTTAAATGTCCCTCTTATTTTTACTTTTTTATAGGGAGGGGGACGGGAGATGAAGGAGAGACGGCAAGATATTCTCTATCTCCCTGTTTAGTACAAGAAATCAAATTTGGAGCAGGATGAGTATGTGTAGAACGTAAGCCTCTTTGGCACACTATGTCATGCTTATTGATTAGTATGACCAGAGTTAGATAGTACTTCATGTCTTCATGGTGTAACCCAAGCTCATTGATAATACTTCATTTGTTCATGGTCCAAGCCATGGTTATTGACAATGTAGTCTACAGCTCCATGTGATATAGACTTAATATCATATATTAATCTTGATGTAACTTCTGTTTCAATTGTTTCCGCTGCTTACGTGGTAATAGGAGTTAATTTCCCACGCCCACATTATGTGTTAACAAGCTTAATTTTATTTATGTTTAACTTTGGTAAATTATAGTTATTATTTGTGATGCTAAATTATGTTTTCATATGTTCAAAACATGTACAAGCATGTGGTGAGTAGGACATTCAGGAAAGGCTAACAAAAGCAGAGATATGTGCCTCATTTGATCCAGTACGAGGAGAAAAATTAAAGAGACGCCAATCGAACAATCGGTAACTTTTACTTAGGTATTGTGATTACTTTAGAGTCTGGCTAAATATTTTGAATCCCATCCTCTGTGCATATGATGATGAATATGTGAAGAAGTTTCTCATGGGTTTTTGAGGGAGCAAATGCATAGGCAAAGCAACGAGAACGTCCCATTAAGACAACCAGGGTGAATTGCCTAGGGTGATATTGGACAAACTCGCTGGCGAGAATTTATGCATAATGTCAGATGCAGTCTCCAATATGAAGATTGGAATGCGTTATATTGATGTTCAAGCACTCTAAAGATTGTAATAATAAGCAAAGGGATTAAAATAAGTTGTCAATTTTATCTCTTATAATTTATATCATAATTAATATCGTATGATTTAACTATAAAGATGGATACTATAGGCTCTAATAATGGTCATGGATCAAACCGATGGACTACAATCTACAATTCTTTTTAGAGATTTAGGTAGTAGAATGCTAAGGGTCTTGTCAACTCATATCCAACCATCTACAATTTTGTTTAATAGATTTAGGATTTGGTTTAGTGGATACTTTTTAGTTTTTTTTTTTTTTTTAATGCTATCATTGGGGTGGGTGTGTGTACATACATACATACATACATACGTACATACATATACATATATATATATATACACATATATATATACACACACACGCACATATATATACACACACACACACACACACACACTACGATGCAAACATTGAATCGAAGAAATTTTGAACATATTTGAGTACTATAATAATTAACGCTTGACTTTTATTTTGAAAGGCCCAACAAATCAAGGGGATGATATGTATTTTACGTCTACATATCGAATATCATACTTAAAGTGTTGTTTATAAGAAATTTTATTTTTTATTTTTTGTTTTGATAAATATTTTACACTTTGTTTATAATACTAATACAAATTTACATTAAATTTCTACTATTTGGCACAAACTAGTTAGGATCAAAATTAGATTAATCTATAAAACTCGTAAATTTCATGTCCCCCGATGTCCTCGACCACTACTATGTTACCTAAAATCTTCCAACTTCCAACTCCCAGGCCAATCGCAACAAAGGGGCTTTCGGCTCAGGCGACTCACTTCAAAGAGGTCAGTTGGGGGGAGGAAAGTAACTGCCACCTGGTCAATGAAGTGAAGAGTTTTTTGGGCTGGCCCAATTGTCTATTGCTTGTATTGGGCGTAGCAAAGGCCACATAATTCTTCCTTTGTTGCACCGATTGTCCTTGCTCCTTGTAATGCTCTCTTGAAAGCAAAAAATGTGTTATCACAGCATTCATTCCCCCCCCCCCCCCCAACCAAAAAAAGGGAGGTACAAAATACAACTCCGCTTATGTATATATGGAGATAGATACAGAAATTCAAATTGACTGAGGCTGTTAGCCAGCTTACCTTGTAAATTTTTTTCGAGTTGTTATCAAAAATTTAGGTTCAAATTTTATTTATGTCAACTTCTGCAACTTATTTGCAAATCTAAAAATATATGTATATATATAGTAATTTTGCGTTTAACTTTTTCACATGGAAATCTATACTTGGTATTTTCATTAGTGCGAGATTTAACTTATGGCTTACTACACACCAGTACCAAATTAGGGGTTTACCGGTTTAGGAATATAACAATTCAAACTTTAGTGGCAGTGGAAACCAATAATTCAACCTTAAAAAATAACTTCTAATACTCTAAAATTTGAGAATATTTATTTTCAGTAGTATATGGTCATCTTAAATTGTATTTTTTGGATGATTCTAAATGATATTGTCTCTAAACGATACAAACATATAAACTAAAAGTGTCTAGATTCATTTTGGAATTCCAATTTGAATTAAATATACAATATAAAACGATCCTCATATTATTAAAAATAAATACCCTCATAGTTCATACCATTATAGGCAATTTTTTAAGATCGAATTATTAATTTTAACCACCCTCAGAGTTTAAATTATTTTATTTGAATATAACACATCAATTCTGGCATGTGGAATCACTCCTTGTAACGAAGATGTGCTTCTGAATAAATGCGTGTGAGAACTTGGATTAATATCCACAGGTTATGTGCTTTGCTTAAGGTGAAGTTAGCAATGGTTGTTGCATGTGCGTGTGTTTTTTTAAAATGATTGTTGCTTTTTTTTTCGGGGTCAGCTTGATTATCAAACTTGTGAAAGACTATGATTAGAATGTCCTGCGCATGAGCTGTCACTTATTAATAGTCATAACCATATGTGATGTCCTTGCTTTTTGAAACCAATGAACGTGTGTACTATTTCAATATTTCAGAAAAATTCTACAATTGTACATAAATACATCCAATATTATTCACAAAATTCAAACCGAATCAGCATTTTATTTTCGGAACCACAATTTTTCATCACATGTCAGTGCCGAATTCAATTTTGGGTGCCTTACACTCGCAACCGTGCGCTTTTGAGCTCATGGATCCATGCCCGTACACACTGAATTCAGTGTTTTTGGCATTACAAGCTGCAGTGCAGAATTATCGCGTCCTCGAACCGATATCAAGGTGAGGTTTGATTGAATGCAATATAATGTAATTAATCTTGTAATAAAGTTATAATTATTTAGTTTGTGAATTGTGATAATCATAACTACGAAGTAATTGCTGTAACCGTATAAGATAATGAAAATACAATTGCAAGCTTATTTATATTGTAAAACTGTTCATATCCAAATAAATAGTATCGAGTGTTAGTAACTGATAGGAGGTTCTATTGAACCCATTGGCTCGAGCATATATCCCTTGTGACCTGCCACGGCCACCTGGGTTCGAATATCATATCAAGGTGCCAGTTTTTCTTGATTGTTGGAATCTTTTAGGGACATGTAGGGATGGCAATGGGGCGGATTAAGGACGGGTGGCCTATTCCCATCCCCGTTCCCGCTAAGATGCCCACCCCGCTCCCCGTTGCGGGGAAAAAATTCTCCCCCATTCCCGTCCCCTGCGGGGATTTAATCCCTGATGGGGATTTTTACCCGGCATTTTTCCCTCCTCTATGATAGCTATATTAAAAGTCTTGAATGAAAGCCCAATTTGCCATCCCTAAACGCTAGCTCCAATTAATTATACAATAAACTCTTGTATGCTTCATGCAATATAAGTCTAATAAGCTTCACTAAAGTTTAATCTAACCTAAATTAAAGTTTAGCAAGTCTATACAACATAATTCTAACAATGCACAAATTACACGAAATAAGTCCATACAATTTAGGGTTTTTTCAACTTAATTTACCGATATAACATTTTAATAGTATGTTCACAATTAAATGACTCATATGTAATTTTAAATTAATATGTCAGGATGGGGATGATGATTTTTCCCCAACCGGGGATAGGAAAATGGGAATGGGGATGGGGATATTTCTCGAGCGGGGAAGCGGGGACAGGGACGGGGTAAATTTTCTCCCCAGCCTCGTCCGATCCTCGCTCGGGGATTTGTTTCTGTCCCCATCCCCATTAGCGATGGAATTTTTTTCCAATGCGCGGCGGGGCGCCTACGAAAACGAAAATTTCCCGACCCACTGCCATTCCTAGGGACATGCAATGAAACTCTCATCCACCCCCGAGGGACGGGTGCCTTGGATACAGCTTATGGAATAGTGAAGTGTGTCCACCTACCGTTCGAAAAATAATTGTTTAGCAAATAAAAGCCATTTGCGTAATGAATGCACTTAAGTGCTGTATTTTTCAATTAAACATCGATGAATTCAAAAATTTTACTGGATATATGGGCATAGATATGGACATTATTTTTTTTCAATACAATGACTGGTAAAAGATAGGTGTAGGGGTGTTCAAATGGTTACCCGGCACGTGAAGTTTTTGGCTTTTTGTGGCATTATTACGACGCTGTACTGGAAAGTTATGAGTTTTTTGCAAATTTCTTTCTGGTGTTGGTTCCAATCATTCTTCTTCGTCAGTGTTATATGTTATTTGGGAATGATTGATATCACATTAGGCTCCATCCAAATAGTATATTCAAAAGTTACCTCTAATAAGGCTATGTTATCTTTTAATAAATTTATTGTTATGGGATTAACTCGTTCGAGTACGGTTGAAAGATAGTTTAATCGATTTTTATAGTGATTTAACAAGTTTTGTCTAATATTTCTAGAAGTTAGATCAAAAGATCTTAAATAGTCTCATTCTCTTTCTTGAGTATAGTGTTTTAGTTCGGGTAAATTAAAACTTTGTCCTACTAAATAGTTCCCTTCTCTGTCTAACTTAGAATTAGATTGTAATATGTTTTTAAACAAATCTAGTGTTTAAGAGTGACACTTTATAGTTGTAATTACTTTGTTCAAGGTCTAGGCTCTGATACCATCCTATAGTGAGTTGAGTGGTTTTCATGGAAAAAACGATGAAACTATTTATTGAATTAATTAGGTGATTCACACAAAGCGATCTATCAAATTTTTTAACAATGGTACTCGGATACTAGATTATCAAATGAAACTTTAAACTTAATATCATATAATCCTACTAAAACAAGATTGAATCAAAGAAATTATACCTTCAAGAGTTGGATCTGTCTTACTCCTTCACGCTCGTCTTACTTCACCCTAATGTGAGACTTACCTACTCGTTCAGACCTTCTCCTTCTGCTTGGTAGTACTTTTTCTTTGATCAAAGTTGTAATAGAAGAATCATAGACACAAAGTTTTGAGAAAAAATTTCTCTTTTATTTCATTGATAATCGTTCTCCTTTCCCTAAAGGGAGGAAATCAGAACATTTTTTGAAAGTTATCTTCCAGAGGGAAATATTTTCTTACAAATGCCAATGTTCTCTACTGAAATCGGCTAACTTATTTGTAGAAGAAGGGGGTGCGTTATGACATAAGTGCTTACATCATAGGGAATCTCAACAGATAAGATTGCCTAGCTAAAAGATAAGCTTAAAAGATAAGGTTTCACTGTTCTTGATAAGGTTGCTCAATGTTCATTATCTTGTAGTATTGGTAGAAATAAGAGTTGATGCTGTGGTCCCTTGTGTCTCACATAATGACTAGGTGAGAAAAATCTACTTCTGTGCTTTATCTTGTTCTGATTTATAAAGTTCAGCAAATTTTGTGCGTACAGCTGGACTGCCTAGAAATTTTTTGGGCTTCAGTGCACAGCTAAAGTCAAAAAGTTGTTCATCAACTGATATGCTTTCAGCTCCTTCAGTAGTGATTAGAATTAGATTTTTGTCAGAGTAAAGAATTCTTGCTCTTTTAGTCATTAAACGTTCGCTTTGGCATTTGATGGCGAGAGCGCCTGTTGAACGTCTATAGTTGATCCATCCTTTATTAAAATGAGGAGTTTTGTAGTGTTTATTTTTCTCTGCTGCAATGGTAGAGAGTTTTGTAGTTGATCCTGTTCTTGTAAAATGGGTAATTTCAACTAAATGAATGGAATGGTAAATAGTATCTTCATCCTTCTCAGGAGAGATAGTAAAGATGCAAAGGCAAATTGTAACACCCCGAGTGCGGCTTAAAAGGATCGAAGAGACTACTTATATCACCAAAGGTGCACCTTTCTTTTCGAGAAGCCTACTGTTAAGAACTCCACAGTTAAGCGTGCTTGTTGGGGAGCAATCTTGGGATGGGTGACATCCTGAGAAGTTTCCCGGACAGCGTGTGAGCGAGGACGAAACACGCCGGAAAGACTTGTGATGATTTGTGGGGCCAGTCATCGATCCTTGCAGCCGTTAATGGTAAGACCTGCGACCGAGAGGGGTCGGGGTATTACAGATGGTATCAGAGCCGACCCGTGACCGTGAGCTGCGCCAGTAGATGGAGAGCCCATGGGCAGTCACCTAGCGGGGCAAAGATACTGGGTGTGGACCGCCGGTCAAGACGACTCGTAAGTCGGTCGGTTGGTGAGGCACAATGAAGACGTTGTGCGCTTCAAGTGGAGGTGATTGTAACATCCCGAGTGCGGCTTAAAAGGATCGAAGTGACTACTTATATCACCAAAGGTGCACCTTTCTTTTCGGGAAGCTCACTCTTAAGAACTCCACAGTTAAGCGTGCTTGTTGGGGAGCAATCTTGGGATGGATGACATCCTGGAAAGCTTCCCGGACAGCGTGTGAGCGAGGACGAAACACGCCGGAAAGACTTGTGATGATTTGTGGGGCCAGTCATCGATCCTTGCGGCCGTTAATGGTAATACCTGCGACCGAGAGGGGTCGGGGCATTACAGATAAAAAGGGATGGAAAGGTGAACACTATAAAGAAAACATTTGAAGCAAGCTGGCAAAGTTGAACCTGCCACCTTTAGTGCCAAATAAAAGCGTCCTAGGTAACAAACCACACCTGCCAGACTCACCTTTGTTTTGGGTGGGTGGTCTCTGATTCGACTCTTTGTTCTGCCTTTTCCGTTTTATTGTAACACCCCGAGTGCGGCTTAAAAGGATCGAAGTGACTACTTATATCACCCAAGATGCACCTTTCTTTTCGGGAAGCCGACTCTTAAGAACTCCACAGTTAAGCGTGCTTGTTGGGGAGCAATCTTGGGATGGGTGACATCCTGGGAAGTTTCCCGGACAGCGTGTGAGCGAGGACGAAACACGCCGGAAAGACTTGTGATGATTTGTGGGGCCAGTCATCGATCCTTGCGGCCGTTAAGAGCAGTACCAGCGCAGTGGCACGCGGGTCATGGGTGGGGCCCGCGTGTCACACGCGTTTCCTGGGACAGTTGGCAGCGGGCGACACAGGGCAGGCACACGCGTGGCAGACCGGCCAGGCGTGCTGCCCCGCGTGGTAATTTTTTTTGGCGTTTAGCGAAGTGAAACGCGCCGTTTTGATGGAGCCTGGACGTGAGATGCTGCGTTTTGGTGGGAAAAAAAAAAAAAGAAAAATGAATGCACGGGCTGCTGGGCCTTGGGAGGCGGGCTGGGAAGTAGCCGTTGGACCTGGCTGGAGCAGTCCAACGGCTACTTTGGCCTTTTTTTTTTTTTTTTGGGTTCAATTTTTCATCTATAAATTCCTCCCTAAATTTCCAAAATTGTGAAAATTATATCTACCTTTCTCACACTCTCTCTCTCAAATCTCAATCTGAAATTGTTGTTGTAATTTTGAGTTTTATTACATTTTGAAAAATTTGAAGTTTTGGTAAGTAGTAATGTTTATTATGTAATTTGTTTTAATTTTGTGTAAATAATTTTTGTTTCATATTGTAACTAATATATTTTGTTTGTTGGATTTTGTAGACATATTCTGGAATTTTTCATTAAATTGAACACAACTGTGAAGTGAAGGCATTTGTAAGTAGTTTAAAGTTGTTGTTATTGTTATGTTAAAATTGTTAGTATTTTTGTTTGTTGTTTTGAAAAATATGTTGGAAGTTAAATATGTGTTAGTTGGAATTTAATTGCGTAATTGCAAAGTTTAATAATTTTTGTTGTTGTTGACAATATGGTACAAAATAAGTGTGTAAATGGTGGTTTTTGAAACCCCCCCAAAAAAAAATTGGTAAGGTGATAATATGCAAGAATATGAAGAACTTGAATATTCATTTATAATTCAAATATTTGTTCGTTACAATTTATTAATTGCTTGAATTTGGAAATTAATTTTGTTGTTGTGCACAATATGTTAGAAATTGAATGTGTTATTCTTAAATAAAGGAACAAAAATTGGTTGGTTAAGCATGCCAAAACAAGTAAGCATGCGCTAGTAGTAGAGATGAAATGTGAGCAAATTAGAATTTAGGATAAATGTATATGGGTTGTTAGTAAAAGTGTGCATGTATGCAAATTACGATTCAAATGTTTATAAATGTATATGGGTTGTTAGTTTTCAAAATATGGTAGAAATTATGTGTCTGAGTAGAACTGTGTAAAAGTGAGCATGTTCAGAAATTAAACTTGAAATATTTACAATTTAGAATTTAAAATATTTTATGATGTTCTGTAAAATATGTCACACATTAAGTGTGCGTTTTGTTTCCATAAATTGGTAGGTGTTGGCGGTAAAATGGAACCCAATCACCCACAATCTTTCATGAACTTACTCACTGGAGATAATTCACAACGGGATGTCGTGAACAACATGAATATTGTCCAAAATCCTCCTAATTGGCAATATCATCCACAATACCCTCAACAATACCCACATATGCAATACCCTCAACCACCACCAAACTTTCCCCTCCAAGGCCAACATGTCCCCGCAATTCCAAATTTCAACTATGGTTCAATGCCTCCTCCTTATCAGCTACCCCCACCTAGTAATACGACGTCATCAACACCCGGTCCTCCACCCCACCCCACCCACAATGAGGGTGTGGGCGTGACTTCCAAGTGGACATTGGAAGAAGATCGTCGCTTGGTGACATCATGGATCAATGTGAGCACTAACCCCCTTATTGGGGCTGACCAGAAGAAATCGGGGTTCTGGACAAAGATCGCCAACGCCTACAACCAGCACGCTCCCCATGGAGCTGCGAAGCGATCAGCGAAAGTTTGCAACGCCCGTTGGAATCGAGCAGCTCCACTTGTGTCGAAGTGGACCGCCTGTGTGGGCCAGGCTTATCGGGCGAACCCAAGTGGGGCGAATGAGGATGATATTATGCAGAAAGCCCAAGATCTGTATGTCGATATGGTTGGCAAACCGTTCGACCTTATGCATTGGTGGGTGCTATTGAAGGACCAACCGAAATGGGAGGTCAATTGCGATCAATCTGCAGATGTGGCCACTAAACGCTTGAGGATCAATGAGGTGGGTGGGTACTCTGAGAGTGAGACATCCGGCTCACCCAGCACCCCTGACACCCCAACAACTCCTTCTAGTGAAGGTACACCAACAGAGGAAGTTGGTGGACTAGTCCGACCCATTGGAAGGAAAGCCGCCAAAAGAAAGGCGAAGGAGAGAGCGCAGGACTTGGCGGTTGATGTTGTCACGAAGGAGCTATCCACCATGGGCACAACAAATGTGAAGAACAGCGTCATGTGGGAGAGATATGTCCTCGCCCAAGAGAAGAAGGCGGAGGCCGCTAAGGTAAAAGCAGAAGCAGCTAAGAGAGCAGTTGAACTAATAGACTCTCATCAGTACCTCCAACGAATGAAGTATGAGGACAAGATATTGAGAAAGGACATTGCTAAGATGTGTCCGGAGGATCAAGCGCGATATGGTCCACTTCAGGAAGAAATTAGGAGCCGATATCGTCAAACATCATCTTCGTCTAATGCTAGTCCTTCTTTAGGTTGACACCGATGTGTGACGAATGTTATCTTCTTTACCGTGTACTGTTGTTGTTCTTTCTTTTCGAAAGTGTCTGTTGTCATTGAACTGATTTCTGTTGTGCAATGAAATGTCTAATTTTATTTTAATGTGTTCATTTGGAATTTCACATCACAATGTTGCATATTTATTGTGTTGGATTGTAGCTAAGATGTTCAATTTCATTTACTGAGTTCTATTTTAATGTTTCACTTTCAACTATGATGCTCTCTTCATTTGCTGTATTCATTCGTGAATTTCAGTAACTGTTGGATATTCGTGTCACAGGTACAACAAAATGAGTGACTCATCTTCTTCATCTTCCACAGAATTAATAGATAGTCTTAAATTCATACTGGAGTCATCCTCTTCTAGTGATGACTCATCGATACTTGACACCATTTTGGACAATCAATCTCACGTGGAGTCATTGCAGTTAGCTCTAAAACTTACACAAGAGGGACAAGCTTCGGCATCCCGACGCCCAAGAAAAAAGAAAAGATTCATTCGAAGGGATTGAGAAGATGCACACGATCGCCTCCACAAAGACTACTTTGCAGATAATTCCATCTACAACGAAACCCACTTTCGGCGTAGATTTCGGATGCGGAAACACCTGTTCCTCCGCATTGTTGACGCCCTTAGTAGTCGATTTGAGTACTTTCAGTTGAGGTACGATGCTATTGGTAGGCGTGGATTGTCGCCGCTCACCAAGTGCACCGCAGCGATGCGTATGCTCGCCTACGGGGTAGCGGCAGATTGTGTCGATGAGTACTTGAAGATTGGAGGAAGCACGGCTATGGAGTGCATGAAAAACTTCGCTGCCGGTGTCATTCAAGTGTTTGAGGACGAGTATTTGAGGAAACCAACACAAGCTGATGTTGATCGACTGTTGCAAGTTGCAGAGGCACGTGATTTCCCCGGTATGTTAGGGAGTATAGATTGTATGCATTGGGAATGGAAGAACTGCCCATCGGCTTGGAAAGGAATGTTCGCGAAAGGGATCTACAGAGTCCCCACCTTGATTCTTGAAGCCGTTGCTTCATATGACCTCTGGATATGGCACGCCTTCTTCGGATGCCCGGGTAGTCTCAACGACTTAAATGTTCTTCACCGATCAGATGTTTTCCAAGAGCTGTATGAGGGTCGGGCTCCAAAATGTGAGTACGTCATCAACGGTCGTGAGTACAATATTGGGTACTTCTTGTCCGATGGTATTTATCCAAGATGGGCAACATTCGTGAAAACAATCCCTCTTCCCCAAGGACCCAAGGCAAGATTGTTCGCCGAACGTCAGGAGTCTGTTAGGAAGGATGTGGAAAGAGCATTTGGGGTTTTACAGGCACGGTTCGCTATCATTCGTGGTCCCGCTCGAAACATGGACAAAGGTGAGTTGGGTATGATAATGAAGGCATGTGTTATACTCCATAACATGATCGTCGAGGACGAACGAGATTCATATGACCTTGCTTTCGACTACGATGACGTTGAGGGCAACACCCCGCAACCAAATGTCCAACAGGGCCATCATCCGTGCTACGCTGCCTACCTCCGTCGAGTAGCCCAAGTTCATGACCCAGGACTACATGCACGTCTCCAATCAGACCTTATCGAAGAAATATGGAATCGGCATAGGACGCGACAAAGCTCACAACCATAGCTATTATGGGTTATTCGTCATTCACTTGTATTGTATGTTTTCTTCATCATCTAATTGAGTGTTTTAATTATCGAAAACTCGGGTTGTAACTTTCTTCGATGTCAATCATTAAATTTGTGTTTGTATTAATTGTACGTTGTATTCCGTTTGCTTTCAATCGTTTAAGCACTACAACTTTAACTCATCAATTTTTAGATACTTCAAAATAAATTAATATATTTTCCGGAAACATATATTAAATATTTTTTCATCCGGGAAATTAAATTTATTTTTACCTTATACAAAACCCAATATGCAAAAATAAATTTGATAACATAAATCAAATAAATTATGCTTAGTTGTGGGCTCCATCAACAAATATTAAATCATTTATGCTAAAATGAGTTCCATTGGTTGGGAAAATGAAGGAATGCAAGTTCCAGAACTGTGGAACTCATGCTGACATGGCATGCCAGAGTTCCACAAACTGAAACTCCCATTGGGAGTGCTCTAATGGTAAGACCTGTGACCGAGAGGGGTCAGGGCATTACACAAATATATCCTTGGCTAAATTGCTTAATAGCATGTTTAAGGTTGGCTGGGAAATTTTGTAGTTCAATGAGACTGAGGCTTAGATAAAGATAATTTAAATAGCCATAAATAAAGAGTTCAAAAATGATATCAGGGTTGGCTCTGGTGAAAGCAAGGATTCTAGGAAAAAGCGAATCCTTTGGATTATAGTAAAGTTCAGGTAACCCAGAGATCTTCTGGTAAGCAAGCACTGTCGTTTCATAATAGTTCTTGTAAAAAGAGTCTGTGGATCAAGAGTTCGAATGCCAGTGTTTTGAATAACTGGTCTTGAAGCTAATAGCTTAGCTTTTAATTGTTGCTTCTCTTTCTCTTCAGAGAGGGGGTTTGAAGCATTTCCCTGATTTGGTCGAAATGAGAGTTCAGAGAGTTCAGAGTGGACTTTTGTCAAATCCACCTTGGAAGAGTTCAAAGAGTTCAACTTAAGCTGTTCAATAGTTCGGTGAAAATATGTTGTTAGTTCTCGAGCCTTTTCAAGATCAGCTCTGAGATCTACAATAATTTCTTCAATGACTTCAATTTTTCATTAACAGCTTCACAATATTCATTAACATTTATAAGAATGCCCTCAAAGCTCTGGATTAACTGGGTGCTGTCCACTTGTTCCACTAGTGCTTTGCCTTTGTCCGTTGAACTCATGTTCTCTTGTTAAATAGTCTGCAATAAAATTGCTCTTCCCTACAACATACTCATATACAGCATTAAACTGAGATAAAAATAGCTACCATCGATGTAATTTACGCATGTGAGGTCCATTGTCTAAAACTTGTTTTACGAACGTGGTTACTGCTTGATTATCTGTTAATACTTTAAATGGCTTAGGAAGCAAAAAGAGTTTCAATTTAGTAATCCCTCTAATACTATCTAAAAGCTCCTTTTCTATAGTATTATAATTTTCTTCACATTCAGAAAAAGTTCCACTGTGATAACCACAAATTTCATTTAAATCTGTTTTCAAAACTGCTGCCCATGTTTTGTTGGATGCGTCTGTTTGGAGAATTAAGTTATCTTCTGGTTCAGGGAGTCTAAGACTGGAAAGTTGTTGACTTTCTTCTTTTAGTTTCTTCACAATTTCAGTATGTTTTTCTGTCCAACCAAGAGTATTGTTTTTCCTGAGTAGACTTTGCAAATCTTTTTTCTTTTTTGCTAAGTCTGGTATATAAGAACCAGCATAGTTTAATAGTACTAAGAAACCTTAAATTTGCTTCTTTGTTCTCAGTTGGTTGGGATATTCCATGATTTTTTGAGAGATATGTGGTTGTAAGCTAATTCCGTTTGTTCCAAGTTCAAAGCCTAAAAATTCAATTTTTTCTTTCTCAATTACTGCTTTTCTCACTAAGGCAGATGCCTTCCTTAATTGCTGTTTCCCAAAAGGTGTTAAGATGATTTCGATGTTCTTCAAGAGTATCTGAAGTTATTAAAATATCATCTACGTAAACAACAAGAAAACTGTTAAGATGTTTAAAGCATTGTCTATTCATCGTTGAAAGATTCTTGGTGCATTCTTTAATCCAAAAGGCATAACAATCCATTCATAAAAACCTTGAGGTGTACTAAAACCTGTATATTTGATACTTGTTTTTTCCATTTTAATCTGCCAAAAATCAGATTTGTAATCAAATTTTGAAAAGAATTTTCTATTTTTTACAAGGTTAATGAATACTTCCTTGTTCGATAGAAAATAGTTATCTGTTTCTGTAAACTTATTTAGTTTTTTATAGTTAATTACCATTGTAACCTTTCCTCTTCGTCGTTCTGCTTCATTAATTACCATAAAGGCTAGTGAAGAGTATGCTCCATTCGATGGTCTAATTAGTCCTTTTCAAGTAGTTCTTTTATTTGTATTGAAAATTCTTTGATATCTTCTTCAGAGTATAACATTGGTTTTTCTTTGATATAAATTTCCTGTGTTAGTTCTATCTTAGCTCGAGGATGTTTAGGTTTTCGAAATTGCAATGGATTTTTAGAACAAATTCGATTGAGTTTCGCTAAAAGGTCATCTTTCTTAATTATATTAACTATAAAATAGGTTTTTGTGCTTGTATTTGAAGTGCAATGTGTTCATAACCGTGTCCACCACACTTCGCACATACTCTATAAGGGTGCTTTAAAGTGGGAATTTTCAAAGTGTGATCACATTTGGTAGTTAAATAAATAGTATGAGGAGTTTGTGTAAACTTAGCAAACTGTTTTAAGAAATCATTTCCTAATAAAATATCATAACCGGAGTTATACTGTAATACTGTCGGTATAGTAAGCATTTTGTTTCCCAGAATAATGGAAACATTGTTCTGAATCAAATCTAAATAGGTAGGAATAAGATGAACACCTTTGATTCTAATTTTACGATCATTTGGGAGTTTATCCCATTTTGAAAGTAAAAAGTCCTGAAAGAAAGTTACTTCGAATCCTGTGTCAATCAAAGCAGTGGTAGTAATGTCCAATTCTTTGACAGTTACATTCATGTATGTAAGAATGGGTATTTCAAATTGCTTCATAGCCGTTCAGGAATAATGGTAATGTGTATATGAGTAGGGCCAATCTCATAGTTTGTATATTGGTCGAGGAAATTCATTCCTAATAGTATATGGTAAAATTCAATTTTGATTGAATGATCAATATAGCAATTAAATTCTAATAGAGTAGAATTAGAAGTTTTCATCATTATTTAGATATTAGATTTAGAGTTGCTCTCTGACCATTGTAGGTAACAAAATTATATTTTGATGCTGTTTAGATCAGTAGTTGCAGTTCAATCTTTAATAAACAAAGAAATGATGGAACTTTGTTTACAAGAAAGTAGGAGAAAATATATTAAAGAAGTAACTCTTTACTGTAAAGATATAAAAGAACCAGGATAATATGGTTGTAAAAATTATCCAAATTTTAGACCTAAACGAAAGAGAACGCCAAAACAGTATACTAAGGAAACTACTCCTAGAAAAACTCCAAAGAAAAAATTTTCTAAAAAGAAAAAATTTACTCCCAAGCGAACAAAAACTGAAAAAGCAAAAACTGAAAAATCAGTAAATGAACCACAAAAAAGTAGTAAATATTTTCGACATGAAAATTTAACTCCAGAGAATTTTAATCCACAAAATAGATATTATAAAAGAAATAAGAAACCTACTACGTGTCAGTGTTGGAATTGTAGAGAAATAGGATACAAATCCATTGACTGCAACAAAAGAAAAGCAAATGTGGTAAAACTTTTCTCGGAAGAATTTGAAGAAATTCAAGATGAACTTTATCCAATAAACTCTAGTTTACATGAAGCAATCTCAAGCTGTTATGAATCTATCAGTTCAAAAACTGAAACAAGTACATCAGAAATAGAAAGTTATTCAGATACAGAAGATGAATACTGAAGAAACAAAAATTGTGTAACAGCAAGAACAAGAAAATAATGAAAATTACACTGGAATTATAACCTTCAGTAACGGCCCGAACCTAAAATTTATTTTAATTACATTGAATTGTTTTAATGATAAACTAATTAAGTTGGGCCCCGCATTTCAATTCGGCATTTTCTATATATGCCTATGTAATTTTAATTGTAGGATTGCAGGTTGAATCGACAGAGTGGCCTCGAAAAAAATTTTGGTTACTCCTAAATAAATCATTAAAATTCTAATGCATAATTGAACGATTGTCAATATGAAAAAGTTCTCTCAATTTTTACCTTCGAAGGACTAAAACTTTTAATTCAAATGATTGGGGGCATTACACCTTCAACCAAAAATTTTACGAAAAAATTATAGCAACTGATTTATCTTTGAAGGACCCTCGAAATTTTATGAAAAAACTGGATAATTTTCTAACACGAAAATTAGTAAGATATTTTAAGCTTTATACTACAGAACAATCAGTTAAAATTCAACATTTGTAGGGAAACATCCGATTAAGATTAATGACTCAAGAGATAATTGACAAATTTCTGGCAGAAATTCCCACCAAAGATAGAAAACTCATTAAGTATGTCCATTTACAAGGAATACAAATCGTAGTTAATACTTAAGTATGTCCATTTACAAATCGTAGTTGCTGTACTATAACTTCGTGTTAAGACGGGTTGATTGGCTAAGCGTATTCCTTTTTCAGTATAAGAAAGTCTAGGTGCTTGATAGTTGGTTGATGCTTCATCTTCTTCAACTAATTGAAAGTCTGTTAAGAGTTTGAATTGCAAATTTAAGGTATCCTCTATATTTTTGCTTTGTAGAGTAACAGAATAATTCGGATAACACTCAAAAATTAATTTTTTGGAAATTAGATTACCTTGCAGAGTTCCCAGATGGTTGTTCTGTATATTTCGGAATCTTTGATCATGTAATGATAAGCATACTAGTACTTACAAAGTAAAGTTAGACTATTTTAATAGACAAACATGGATCTCTAATAAAATCCTAATAGATACAGGTGCATCACAAAGCTATTACATACCTTTACCTATAACAGTCTCAATAGCATCAGAATATAACTTTGTTACCTACAATAGTCAGAGAGCAACTCTAAATCTAATCTCTAAAATAATGATGAAAACTCCTAATTCTACTCTATTAGAATTTAATTACTATATTGGTCATTCAATCAAAAATGAATTTTACCATATACTCTTAGGAATGAATTTCCTCGACCAATATACGAACTATGAGATTGGCCTACTCATATAACTCTTGTGAATCAGCACACTACCATTATTTTTGAACGGCTATGAAGCAACTTGAAATACCCATTCTTACATACATAGATGTAACTGTCAAAGAATTGGAGATTACTACCACTGCTTTGTTTGACACAGGATCCGAAATAACTTTCTTTCAGGACTTTTTACTTTCAAAATGGGATAAACTCCCAAATGATCGTAAAATTAGAATCAAAGGTTTTCATCCTATTCCTACCTATTTAGATTTGATTCAGAACAATGCTTCCATTATTCTGGGAAACAAAATCCTTATTATACCGACAGTATTATAGTATAACTCCAGTTATGATATTTTATTAGGAAATGATTTCTTAAAACAGTTTGCTAAGTTTGCACAAACTCCTTATACTACTATCAAATGTGGTCACACTTTGAAAATTCCCACTTTAAAACATCCTTACAGAGTACGCGCGAAGCGTGGTGGACATGGTTATGAACACATTGCACTTCAAATACAAGCACAAAAACCTATTTTACAGTTAATATAATTAAAAAGATGACCTCTTAGCGAAACTCAAACGAATTTGTTCTGAAAATCCGTTGCAATTTTGGAAACTTGAATATCCTCGAGCTAAGATAGAACTAACACAGGAAATTTATATCAAAGAAAAACCAATGTTATACTATGAAGAAGATATCAACGAATTTTCAATATAAATAAAAGAACTACTTGAAAAAGGACTAATTAGACCATCGAATGGAGCATACTCTTCACGAGCCTTTATGGTAATTAACGAAGCAGAATAACGAAGAGGAAAGACTAGAATGGTAATTAACTATAAAAAACTAAATAAGTTTACAAAAACAGATAACTATGTTCTACCGAACAAGGAAGTATTAATTAACCTTGTAAAAAATAGAAAATTCTTTTCAAAATTTGATTGCAAATCTGGTTTTTGGCAGATTAAAATAGAAGAAATAAGTATCAAATATGCAGGTTTTAGTATACCTTAAGGTTTTTATGAATGTATTGTTATGCCTTTTGGATTAAAGAATGCACCAAGAATCTTTCAACGACGAATGGACAATACGTTTAAACGTCTTAACAGTTTCTTGTTGTTGACGTAGATGATATTTTAATAACTTCAGATATTCTTGAAGAACATCGAAATCATCTTAACACCTTTCTGGAAACAACAATTAAGGAAGGCATCTGCCTTAGTGAGAAAAGCAGTAATTGAGAAAGAAAAAATTGAATTTTTAGGCTTTGAACTTGGAACAAACGGAATTAGCTTACAACCACATATCTCTCGAAAAATCATGGAATATCCCAACCAACTGAGAATAAAGAAGCAAATTCAAGGTTTCTTAGAACTATTAAATTATACTAGTTCTTATATACCAGACTTAGCAAAAAAGAAAAAAGATTTGCAAAGTCTACTCAGGAAAAACAATGCTCTTGGTTGGACAGAAAAACATACTGAAATTGTAAAGAAGCTAAAAGAAGAATGTCAACAACTTTCCAGTCTTAGACTCCCTGAACCAGAAGATAACTTAATTCTCCAAACAGACGCATCTGACAAAACATGGGCAACAGTTTTGAAAACAGATTTAAATAAAATTTGTGGTTATCACTGTGGAACTTTTTCTAAACGTGAAGAAAATTATAATACTATGGAAAAGGAGCTTTTAGCTATTATTAGAGGGATTACTAAATTGAGACTCTTTTTACTTCCTAAACCATTTAAAGTATTAATAGATAATCAAGCAGCAACCACGTTCGTAAAACAAGCTTTAGACAATGGACCGCATATGCATAAATTACATTGATGGTAGCTATTTTTATCTCAATTTAATGCTGTATATGAGCATGTTGCAGGGAAGAGCAATTTTATTGCAGACTATTTAACAAGAGAACATGAGTTCAATAGACAAAGGTAAAGCACCAGTGGAACAAGTGGACAGCACCCAGTTAATCCAGAGCTTTGAGGACATTCTTATAAATGTTAATGAATACTGTGAAGTTGTTAATGAAAAAATTGAAATCATTGAAGAAATTATTATAGATTTCAGAGCTGATCTTGGAAAGGCTCGAGAACTAACAACATATTTCCACCAAACTATTGAATAGCTTAAGTTGAACTTTTTGAACTCTTCCAAGGTGGATTTGACAAAAGTCCACTCTGAACTCTCTGAACTTTCATTTCGATCAAATCAGGGACATGCTTCAAACCCCCTCTCTGAAGAGAAAGAGAAGCAACAATTAAAAGTTAAGCTATTAGCTTTAAGACCAGTTATTCAAAACACTAGCATTCGAACTCTTGATCCATCGGACTCTTTTTACAAGAACTATTATGAAGCGACAGTGCTTGCTTACCAAAAGATCTCTGGTTTACCTGAACTTTACTATAATCCAAGGGATTTGCTTTTTCCTAGAATCCTTGCTTTCACCAGAGCCAACCCTAATATCATTTTTGAACTCTTTACTTATGGCTATTTAAATTATCTTTATCCAAGCCCCAGTCTCATTGAACTACAAAATTTTCCAGCCAGCATTAAATATGCTATTAAGCAATTTAGCCAAGGATATATTTGCCTTCACATCTTTACTATCTCTCCTGAGAAGGATGAAGACACTATTTACTATTCCATTCATTTAGTTGAAATTACCCATGTTACAAGAACAGGATCAACTACAAACTCCCTACCATTGCAGCAGAAAAAAATAAACACTACAAAACTCCTCATTTTGACAAAGAATGGATCAACTATAGACGTTCAACAAGCGTTCTCGCCATCAAATGCCAAAGCGAACGTTTAATGACTAAAAGAGCAAGAACTCTTGACTCTGAGAAAAATCTAATTCTGGTCACTACTGAATGAGCTGAAAGCATCTCAGTTGATGAACAACTTTTTGACTTTAGCTGTGCACTGAAGCCCAAAAAATTTCTAGACAGTCCAGCTGTACGCACAAAATTTGCTGAACTTTATAAATAAGAACAAGACAAAGCACAGAAGCAGATTTTTCTCACCTAGTCATTATATGAGACACAAGGGACCACAACATCAACTCTTATTTCTACCAATACTACAAGATAATGAACATTGAGCAACCTTGTCAAGAACAGTGAAACCTTATCTTTTAAGCTTATCTTTTAGCTAGGCAATCTTATCTGTTGAGATTCCCTATGATGTAAGCGCTTATGTCATAGTGCACCCCCTTCCTCTATAAATAAGTTAGCCAATTTCAGTAGAGAACATCGGCATTTGTAAGAAAATATTTCCCTCTGGAAGATAACTCTCAAAAAATGTTCTGATTTCCTCCCTTTAGGGAAAGGAGAACAATTATCAATGAAATAAAAGAGAAATCTTTTCTCAAAACTTTGTGTCTATAATTCTTCTAGTGCAACTTTGATCAAAGAGAAAGTACTACCAAGGAGAAGGAGAAGGTCTGAATGAGTAGGTAAGTCTCGCATCAGGGTGGAGTAAGACGAGCGCGAAGGAGTAAGACAGATCCAACTCTTGAAGGTACAGTTTCTTTGATTCAATCTTGTTTTAGTAGGATTATATGATATTAAGTTTAAAGTTTCATTTGATAATCTAGTATCCGAGTACTATTATTAAAAAATTTGATAGATCGCTTTGTGTGAATCACTAATTAATTCAACAAATGATTTTACCGCTTTTTCCATAAAAATCACTCAACTCACTATAGGATGGTATCAGAGCCTAGACCTTGAACAAAGTAATTACAATTATAAAGTGTCACTCTTGAACAATGGATTTGTTTAAAAACATATTACAATCTAATTCTAAGTTAGATGGAGTAGGGAACTATTTAGCAGGATAAAGTTTTAATTTACCCGAACTAAAACACTATACTCAAGAAAGAGCATGGGACTATTTAAGATTTTTTGATCTAACTTCTAGAAATATTAGACAAAACTTGTTAAATCACTATAAAAATCAATTAAACGATCTTTCAATCATACCCGAATGAGTTCATCCCATAATAATAAATTTATTCAAAGATAATATAGCCTTATTAGAGGTAACTTTTGAATATACTATTTGGATGCAGCATAATACGAATGTTAATGATTCTCAAATAACATGTCAAAAGAACGACAAAGAATGATTGGAACCAACACCAGAAAGAAATTTGCAAAAAATTCAGAACTTTGCAGGACAGTGTCGTAATAATGCCACAAAAAGCCAAAAACTTCACGTGCCGGGTAATCATTTGAACACCCCTAGATAGGTGTCATAAGTGTATAATGCCTTCACTTGACATGAATTTGTTTGAATTCATCCCTAAGTGGACTTCTAGGGGACAATGGCACATGCATCCTCCTACGTTAAAAATTAAAGTCGTAGGATGAACAATAATTCTACAAAATGTTGTTGGATGACACTAATTACAGACCTTGATTAGGGGTGGGCAACGAAATAAGTACCCATTAGGTTAAGCAGCCGGCTCATTTAAAACCGGGCTAATAAAGGGTTGGATCAATAATGGACTAGGCCGATAATGAGCCAACTCATTAAGGCATGCATATTAACGGGATAAACCGGGCTAACCCATTAACGGCCCGTTTAGTGACCCATTATTTTTTTCAACCAACTTGATATACTAGTTTACATGTTCCAATTAGTTAAACTTATTGCCAAAACTTTGTACATAACAATGATTATTATACACCGTTTTTTTACGCAGGTTTTCCGTTTTTAAACGGGCCCAAAGCGGGCTGACCGGACATAACCCGTTTATTAGTTTAGTTGTGTATCTTCTAATTTTGAATTTTGGACTAATTTGGTTTGGTTCGCAAATTACAGAGATATTAGTTGGAAAATTAACTCACCAAACACACTCCTTAAGTGGTAATGAGCGGGTCGGGCTCATTTGACCCGCAGCCCAATCCGGCCCATTAACAAATGTGCTATGCCCGACCCGACCCATTTAGTTAATGGGCTGACCCAGTCCAGTCTGTTGGCCACCCCTAACCTTGACATATATGATTTGTTTATTTCGCTTTTTTGTTCACTACACAACGTCTCTAGTTAAACTAACATAATATCGATTCAAGATTGAAAAAATTAGCTTGCTATTAAACAAAGGCAAAATGATAAAGGAAAGAATGGATCCAATGATCTCATGACTCATAAGTCGTAACCAAAATAGTTGTTGTTTTGATGATAAATTAGTAATTTTTATTAAATCATTCAGCCACATATGAATGACATCAACACGGTGACTTTGCAATTATCCTAATCAACTCACACGATAAATTAATATACATCTCGATTATCTTACACCTCATAATCGAGCTGGATGTAGTGGATATACATTAGGGCATAGATCATATTGCTGCTGAGAAAATCCAAATTATTGTCATTGTTTCATTACAATTTTATTACTATATATATTTTAGGAAGACCAAAAAACAAGACGACGGGCAAGGTGGCCCGAATGAAGGGTGATGAGGGAAGAAGTTCGTCAGAAGCTCACGCCAGAATGTGACGCCATTAACATTCGTAGCAATGTGACATCATCAAATTAATTAATACTATATTTTTCATTTTTGCTGTTTCATGCTTGGCTGTGATATCAATAATTATACCACTTGTCCCAACTTGCAAGTCAGACTTTTCTTTTTTTAAATTATGATCGATGGAAAACTGCAAAGATAAGATTCTCTCTATTGGAAATTTTGAGTGTATTATATATTTAAAATATTTTTAGATTATATTTTTAATTACTTTTATCCCAGAATTATATTTATAGTTAGATAATAGAAAACTTTAAATCGTGATATAGATCATATACACCATCTATCATTTCAATTAGCTATATTCATTTGTCTTACGTAATGAATTCCTTTAAAAAATGTAAATATTCATCCAAAGCTTCTAGGCTCTAGCTGAACTTTATACTCGATCCAATTACGATCTTCATTAATTTCTTTATATACTTCTAGTGTTATATAAAAATTTTAGAATTAATAAAATTACAGATTCTCATTACAACATTTAGAGTAGCGTTTATAAATTCCCAATATATTCGTCAACCGCAAAGAATTAATAAAATTGATAAAGTTGTCATTAATAGAATGATGTTAAATCTTACAGTATCATATATATTCGTTACAATAATACATTCCCCCCCGGGGGGCTAATAGGAGGGACGCAATTGGTAGGAACAACGTTCTAAGAGACACTTGTGTACAGCAGTTTAATTGTTGCTAAAAGCGTAAGCATTTTACTAGTGGCAACAATAAGAAACCTTACAAACGCTTATTGAGCTCGATGGAATTTTGCATGTATGAATTATTTGAGAAGATTTCTTCGCATTTTAGGGAGATGTTGTCTTGTGTGGATTATAGAATAGGTTAGAATTAGGGAAATTATTATTATAAAATTATAATTGGAATAGGTTTGATACAAGGAAGTTTCTTAAGTAGAAGTTTATAGGCCAAGACAGCTCTCCTATACATACATAGGAGACGGGATATGTATGTGAAGTATCCCAAATCCTAATTAAAAGAGGGTAGGTGAGATCTTCTTGGCCGAATGCAGTCTTTTTAATTAACGATGGTGTGAGAGAAGCAAATATTCTATGGTACTTACTCATGTATCTAGTTATGTACACACTTATATAAGAGGGTGTGTACTATGTTAGAATACATATGTTTGTATCTAAGAATTTTTGGAACACAATACACACCCTCGTATATAGATGTGTACATAGCTTGGTACATGGGTGCGTACCATATAATTACTGCGTGTGAAGAAGGAAGATAGATTCATGAGACGATAGACGACACAAATGCTATCTAGACGAAAGTGAGAAGCGTAGTGTTGGCGCACGTATTGGCGGTGTTGTGATCTGCAATACCTTGGTATTGACTAGGTGCTGAAATGACACTGCCAGTGCGAGTACCTATTTCGGTGACATATGTATTTGTGTGGATACAATTCTCTGTATGTGTACATCAAAAACCCTTGCATGCATGGATCGATCTGCGCACTATAATAAGTCAACCACGAGGACACATCATTTTTGATTGTGAAATATAGTGACATATTTAATACCTTTCACGCCTAAAAAGTGCCTTTTTTTTTCTTTTCTTTTTTTTTCTGGGTTTTTCCCCCCCTCCTTTCCCATGAGATAATCTGCTTCTATTTGTTTGGAATCTATCATGGTGAATGATATCTTGTGATATTGGAGTAAATTGTCGTAAGGCTTGTCAACAAGAAAGGCATTTATATCATCAGTTCATAACAACTGCTGTTTGCAAATTTACGTATAAATTTTATGGAAGTTATGTTGTCTCTATAGTATAAAGAGTATGCAGTTAATCAAAGCTGTGCAATAGTAGAGCAGCCTACGTATTTGCAAGGATTTGATGGTCTATGTAAAATAAGAAAGATAGTTTTAGATTTGGATTTTTAGACTAAAATAATCCGAACTTTAACGTCGGCCAATAATAACGCAAATTTATGAAAAACTTTGGAACGTCTCCTATGAGTCTATTTATTCTCAATAATTATACTAAAAAAAATTAGATGTGGTGTTTCGCATTGACTTCCAAGTGAAGTCGTGACTCGTGGTCACTCCTCAGCACCTCATTTACATTGAGATTGACTGGGTCTTGGTGCATGCGTGGATGGGTTTATCCTTTCCGATAAGTTGATGGATGAATCCACTGATACTTCACCAACAATGTTCCCTACTAACCAATCCACTGACCAATTGGAAATCCGAGCAGAGGACCACCACATTTCAATTCTTCGTGTATTTAAGACACAGATAATCAAAGAAAAGGAACGATCCAGGATTATAAGGTGCCCTACTGCCCTAATGCAATGCAAAATTTATCCCCTGATAGCGTTCGGTGGAAGCATACGTCAATTACATTGGGATGATGATATATATCTTACTACCTAATATTTTTTACGTGTTTTATTTTAGCCAAAATTAATATATTGTACAATTTAAAATCACCTTTTCCTCTCTCTCTCTCTCTCTCTCTATATGTATATATAGTTACATTTAGTGACGAATCCAGGAATTAATTCAAGTGGGGTTGAGGCTCAAACATACATGTGATTTGAAATTTTAAATTTAATAATAGGCATAAAAACGAAATTAGAAAGCTAATATAATCGAGGCGAGGGATTAGTATTTGCATCAAAACTTGGGGTTCGTGTTTGAGTGTTGTGTTCGCTGTTTTCTTTATTGAAAGGAGAATTTTTAAATGTAAAAGTTGAAGGAAATGATTTAGTAATCAACTTTTTGAAATGTCTATACATTTTCAATGGGACAAAAAAAAAAAATTTAATTAGGCAAGTAAAGGATATTCAACAATTGTAACTGAAGAAAGGCGAATCCAAGCAGTGAACAACATATACAATTACAATTGACAAATGATTTGTAGTCAATTTCATCAAATGATTTCAACATTGAAATTAATCTAACCATCTAAATAATTAAAAGATAAGCAATCAAAAATTTGACAAAGAACAGCGAAAATTAAAACTAAATACTTAGTCTTGGATCTAGAGTTTTAGGGTTTATACCTTGCAAATTAGTTTTTGTGGTGGTGGACTGTTGGTGGCGCAAGGGCACCACTTGGAGGGTTGACGGTGGCTACCGAGTAATGTCGTCAGTAGCGGATGACTAGGTCTAGAAGTGGTAGGTTTCTGATTCTAAGTTTCTGTGACTGTGGGTGCATGTGGGCAGTGGGGGCGAACAGAATGAGGGGAAGGGAAGAGTCCCAGGTTCTAATCCGAAACTTAGGCAACTGTGGGTGCATCTGGGTAGTGGGGCGAACAAAGAGTCGCAGGTTCTAATCCGAAACTTGGGCCCAAAAAAAGGAAAGCTTTGAGTGTAAATGCCAGAAGCAAGGCTGACCTGCAATGAGTGAGCATTGCCCATCCTAAGTTTTAGGCCCATCCACCACCAAAGCAAACTTGTTTTGTTGCAATTGTGTACATCACAAAATATATATATAGCTCTTTGTTTTTTTTTTTTTTAGGAACTTAAACAACATATATATTTTTTTAAGCAAGGTTGCTTAACCCCATGTGACCCCACTATAACTTCGCCCCTTGTTACATTTAATTATGATTTGTGAACCCCCAGCATTCGTCTGCTATGCCGATAAGTATCGACGACATCCCAATCAGATCGGCCCCATCCACAAATACGTATTATGTGCGTTATTCTATAGGTGTGAAACAGTGATTTCACACAATTTTTAATTAATAACGCTCTTCTACTTCAATAATCATATGTATAGTTTATTCTACAACAAACGAGATGTATTTCATTGGTTCATAAGAGCAAACAACAAAATAATTAAAAAAGATGCAGAGACAAGAACAAACTTTTTCCTCAAAATATTTTATCGCCTATACATCGCTGAGAATTGAGAATTCTTATCTGCTTCAACTCAAGGAATAATAAAGGTGTGTATTATTTTGCAATGGGAACAGGGCAAAGAACAATAGTCTATTTTTTGATAAAAGCAAAGATAGAGATTGAGATAAAAATAAACTTATCAAATTGAAATTCTTTTGTTAGCCCAATTCTAGTAATCGATTAGAAGATTTAGATTATATGAATAGTTATTGGATGCACACTAATAATGGTAGTTAATTTTTTGATAAAAGCAAAGATCTTGATTTAGATAAAAGGAAACATATCAAATTCAAATTCTTTCTTTAGTCCAATGATCGATCAGAAGATTTAGCTTGTACGAATCATTATGGTTTGATACCAATAATGATAGTCGTTTTAGTATATTAAATATGTGTTGGGGGGAAGAGATAGAGAGAATGTAAGGACCGGCTAGAATTTGAGTGAAAACAACAAAGAATCACAAAACACGATCATAACAAGATAAAGAGAACAAAGACCAATATTTACGTGGAAAACCCTGAACAGGAAAAACCACAGGCGGCGACAAACGAAAAATCCACTATGATGATGAGAGAGTACAGAATTGATATCAGAGTGATGTGCCCTAAGAAGATATCAACTAGTGATTACGGATTCGCTCGCAACGCTCTCTCTCAAAACAAGAATAGTGGAACTATTGGCTGATCAAAGAAAAGAATAACCTTCTAGATACTCAAATGATACTTGTGCATTATTGATGTGTTTTATCTCTCTGGGAGCCAAAGGTTAGGCTCCTTATAAAGAAATCAAAGGGTCGAGATCGAAGAAAATCTAGTAAAAATAGTCACCGCGCTCAACATGGACCATCCATGGAGGCCACTGGAAGGCCGCTGCTGAAGGATGTTCTTCCACAAAACATGGCCAAGATTTCTGATGCTTTGTAGTGGAATAGGAGAACGGAATTAGGGTCATACTAAACACAACAATCTCCACCTTGGCCCAAATTCACCAGCATGAGCAAAGAACATCGCCAAAGAACCCTGAAGGGTAGAGCCCCGCAAGGCAGACCTCGAAGGGTATTAAGCGAACCGAACACTGGTTGAGTCAAGGGATGTGACCGGCATGGACTTTTCCCCTTCATATAGCCTGCCACATTAGATCCTTACAGGACATAGAGGCTTCCTTGCCTAAAACACTTTAACAAAATTTAAGTGCCCTTGGAAACCTTCAGAACTTCACTTTCAGTTGAATATTTACACCCCTTGGATTTAAGGGTACCTAAAGAAATGAGGTTACTCTTCAAGTTAGGAATGTGACGAACATTCGATAAAATACTGACAACACCGTCATGAGTTTTTATTTTAGTAATACTGACTCCAGCGACATTACATTGAGCATTTGTAACGGCCCGAACCTAAAGTTCTTTTTAATTATTTCAAACTACCCTAATCGCAAATTAATTAAGTTGGCGCCGCATTTCAACTTATCATTTTATATATATATATTTATAACGTGCATCGCAGGTTCAAATGACAACGTTGCCTCTAAATGAATATTGTAATATTCTTTAAATAATTCCTTCAAGTTCTAATAAATATTTGAATGTCCGTATAATAATAAAAACAAAATAATACATAAATAAAGTAAATAAAAGAGCCTAAGTGTTAAAGAATTAATTTGTGAGGTAATGATACTAAGAATAAATGGACAAATATAGTATTAATAATAAAAAGGAAATGAGAAATGTCTTTTTCCAAAATTTATATTTAAAGGATGTAAAGTTTAGATATATTAATTCTAGCTAAAATTACTACTTCAACTATACATAAATATAATGATTTTTAAAAATGTCTATATGCATATAATTAAGGGAAAAAAACAAGGAAAGTTGATAAATATGAGAAAAATCTAGAATTTGGGTTGTGTCATCAAATGAAAGGGAAAAAAAGAAAAGAAAAGGATACTTAGAGATGGCCTAAATTAATAAATCTACTAAACTAAATAAATCAACCAAAATTAACAAAAAAACCAAAAACCTAAAACATTTCCCCCTTGCTCTGCTGCTCGTCGACCCCCCCCTTTGCCTCCCCTGTTTTCGCTCCCAGTCAGCCTCCCCTGCCGCGTCACCACATTCGCCGGTCACCCCAACCACCGAAAAACATCGCCGCCGTCGCCGGAGACTGTGGCCACCAGCAGGTCCTTCCCTCTTCCTTCCCTTGTGTGTATTTGAGTGAATTTAGTGGGTTGAGAGGTGAGAACCCTAACTCCCACTTCATTTAATTTTGATCTTTTATGTTGAAATTTTGATTTTAAATGATGTAATTAACATTGATAAGTGTTTGTTTGTAAATTTCTTAAAATATTTTGGATGGTTGGGTTGTTTGTTGGAAGGAATTGCGGAGAAAAGTGATGAGTGAGGGTTTGGATGTTATGGTTGAATTTTAATTTGATTGGGTGATATTTAGATTAGGTTCATGAATAATTAGAGGGAATTTATGGATTATATATGTGGGAGATGTGTGTGCTGTGTTTTAATCATGAGTTAGTGATTAGGGTTGTGCTTAGAAGGGAGGTTAAATTTGTTAGGTTGATATAGTAAAGGTAAAGGGGATGCCAATGTATATGTGAGTGGGATTAAAACAAAAGTATGTTGAGTGAGTGAGATGTGATTATGAGATTGCAGGATTAGGGTTTAGGGCTTGAATAACTTTTAAGTTAATTTTATCGAATTAATAATGTTTAAATGAGCCAGTGAGTAATTAAATAGTGAGGTATGTACAAAAACACATAAAATTAGTATGTGTGCTAAATTGTGATCATAATTTGGTTAATTAGTGATTGGGGCATGTATGGTGATTACGGATTAGACGTTGGATGAGGTTGAATTCTAATTGGGATGTTTAGCGTTTAAACAAGTCCTGATGATAATTGAACAGAAATGAGAAAAAATAAGCATGTATGTTATGCTATTGTATAAATTATGGCAAAGTTTATTTCCCAAGTGAGGGTAATGGAAAAGAAAGGAGTAATTGCGCATTCGAAGTTACTAAGGAATATGCCTTTATAATTTTACTTCGCTAATAAACAATGTTATAATTAGAACTCGACTTGAAAGTGAGCCCAAATTCATAAAGTTTGAGTCGTCTTAAAATATATCGCAAACAATGAATCGTTAAAGAGAGGAATATAGCCACAATAATAACAATAATAATAATAACGATGATAATAATTGTGACAACGATAATGGTAATATTAACAATGTTAGTGATTAAAGCCATCGTAACAACAACTTCAAAATAAATCAGACTCTTACGTCATTATTATGCACGCTAAAAGGTCATTAGCTATAGGAGGAAGAAGAACAAAAATAAAATAAAATGGAATCTAATTGAATTAAGAATAATGGCTGGATGCATAATAGAAAGAGAATTCAAGAGGATTTAAATTATATAATAAACCAAGAAATTTAATAAAGTTTCCTTAATCTTTCACTAATCAAGGAAAAATTACGTATTTGGAGCAGAAGTGAGGCCACGTCGGTCACTTCAAGCTGCCAGCAAATAATTTTCGATAAGAGAGAGAGAGATTTTCAAAGACTAAGTACGTACATTGTTTGTGCTCTTCGAAAACTCACATGTTTTCTCAAACTATGCAAAATCATAACGATAATCATATAATGAATCAATTTATACAATGTTTTGCCATATAATCAAGTGGCCTCACCAATTATCAATCATCAAGACTTATACCCTTCAATTTACCCGCGCCTGCAACTCAGGCTCTCCGATCGGCCTGAGAGGTGTGTACCTATCTCAAGATCACTACTGATGACAACAGGGGTCCACTTTCAGATAATAACCTGCAAATCAGTTTTACTCATACATTCTCTCTCTCCTATTTGCCAAACAAAACGTTTTGAAATGCGAGCGCCCAACTAATTTGACTCAAAGCTTATTTTACTGCATAGGAATGTGCGTGCTGAGCTTTGGCTCATATTTTGAGTATTTTTATGTTTTCTGTTTTAGGTAAGGGCTCAGTAAACAGTCCTCCAGGCAAGTCAGAGAATAGCAAGAGGTGAAATAAAGTTCTAATTCTTTTTGCTGGGGTTGCGCTAGCCAAGAGCTCACAGTGATTCCTAGGCTAGCACCTTAGCCCTTAAGTATCTAGGGGTTGTGTATTCTTTTGGAACAATGCAAATTACTAGTGAATTGTAATCGCATATTGAGTTTGCAGGTGCATAACAACTTATATAAATGGTTGAAGGTATATTATTTCAATTTTGTCGTGAGTCGGGCAATTAAAGGGGCAACATAATGATCCCCGTGATTTCAGTTAGCCTTGTTCCATTACGGAACAGCGGTAATGCCTCCAACCAAAAGACTTCCACTGCTAATCAATAATTTAAGAGTACTTAGGTTAGACTAATTGAGAATTAGAAATTGGGGGCGTTACAACATTGTTGCTCATGTGAACAATAGTTGAGTCAACTAGATCATATGTTGAAAACCTGTCCTTATGAGGACCATATAATGGGTACATCCAAAATCAATAATCCAATCAGAAACGCTCTCCTTTTCAGTAGAGGTAGCAAAATATCACCATCAGAATAAGATTCAAAGGTAGCTTTAGTAGGTTCATGAGGGTGTGAATGTGAATTATCTTCTTTCTCCCTCTTGTTCTTCAACTTAAAATACTCAGAAATTACATGCCATTACTTTTTACAATAGCGACAGGAATTGTTGGACTTATGAGGACACATATGATAGGTACACTCAGAATCAAGAATCAAATCAGAAACGCTCGCCTTTTCAATAGAGATAGCAAACAAAACGTCACCATCAGAATTAGATTCAACAAAGGTAGCTTTAGTAGGCCCGTGAGGGTGTAAATGTGAATTATCATCTTCTTTCTCCCTCTTGTTTTTCAACTTAAAATACTCAGAAATTACATGCTCTGACTGTCTACAATAACGACAGGATTTATTAGACTTATGTCTTTCAAACTTTGATTTAGAGGTATTCCCTTTATCAAAGGATTAACCCCTCACTGATAACAAATTGGCGTTGACATCCTCAAATGACAAAGTGTCATTCTTACTATATGACAAAATTTCTTTAAAATACTTATAAGAAGCAGGCAATGAGACAACCAATAATCTTGCTTTATCCTCACCCTCGATTTTTGCTTGCAAACTTTCCTAATCAAAAATAATAAAATCGAACTCGTCAAGGTGGTTTTAGATAGAAGCACCTTTTGCCATGGAATTATTGGACTTACGTATTTCAAACTTTGATTTAGAGGTATTCCTTTTATCCAAGAATTCACCCCTCACTGATAAGCCTTCACCTTTTTCAGCGTGAAATTCACGGTCAAATTTTTCTCAGGACAACAAATTGGCGTTGACATCCTCAAATGACAAAGTGTCATTGTTACTATATGATAAAATTTCTTTAAAATGCTTATAAGAGGCAGGCAATGAGACAACCAACAATCTTGCTTTATCCTTATCCTCAATTTTTACTTGCAAACTTTCCTGATCAAAAATAACAAAATCGAACTCGTCAAGGTGGTTTTGGATCGAAGTACCTTATGCCATGAAAAACGTGTGCAGACGTTCCTTTAGACAAATCTTATTTGCTAGGATCTTGTTTAGCTATAACGTTTCTGAACGAAGGCAGAGATCTGCCATGGTGCTATTATCCAGAACTTCACGGAGAACATGAGTTATCAAGCATAAACTGAATCGTCTTGCACTAAGCTCGTTCAAATGTTCGTATGTCTTGGTAACAGATTTCTTGGTTTTACCATCAAGAGCTTTCTTTAACCCATTTTGGGTGAGAATGACCATCATCTGGACTTTCCAGACATTGAAACTCATCTTCTGATCGAATTTAAGAATATCAAATTTTTATGACTATTGCTATCCTATATCTGGAATCTGATGCCACTTGTTAGGATTTGAGTGAAAACAACAAAGAATCACAAAATACGATCATAACAAGATGAAGAAAACAACACCAAGATTTACGTTGAAAATCCTAAACGGGAAAAACCACGGGCTGCGATGAGCAAGAAATCCACTATGGTGATGGAAGAGTACATGATTGATATCAGAGTGATATGCCCTAAGAAGATATCAACAAGTGATTACGGATTCAGTCATAACGCTATCTCTCAAAAAAAAAAAAAAATAGCGGAACTATTGACTGATCAAAGAAAAGAGTAGCCTTCTAGATGCTCGAATGATACTTGTGCACTATTGATGTGCTTTATCTCTCTTGGAGCCTAAGGTTAGGCTCCTTATAAAGATATCAAAGGGTCGAGATCGAATAAACCTTAGCAGAAACAGTTGTCGCGCTCACCAAGGACCGTGGTCTGGCCCATGGACCGTCTGTGGGGGCTACTGGAAGGCCGCTGTTGAAGTGTGTTTGACCACAGAACGTGGCCAAGACTTCTGGTGCTCCGTGGTGGACTGCAGAACGGAATTTGGGTCATACTAAACTTAACAGAGAAAGTGAGACAGATGGGACATGTAATGTAGTGTATAAATAATTAATAAAAAAATTTTTGAACACACATAGATAATAGGTGAGATATAATTATTATATATTTAGACATTGTAGAAGGGGGGGGGGAGTTTCAAACTATCAGTTACTACTTACTACCATTGATAAATTTGCAATGTTGATATAAGTTAGTGAAATTTCAAAATGTCTATGCAGTCATTCCATACAATGCTGATCTTCACCCGTATAAATTATAAATTTATAATGCATAGCTAATTGTCGATCCGGTTCCCTACCATGAAGCTTCTGTCCAATATAAGGGTGTATATGTAAAGCAATCATTGGACTTGAGCTTGACAACGTACATTCTGCTGATATATAAATTAGCAGCAATTTTTTTTGTGTTGACACGTGGCCATCATAAAAAAATCATGTGTGGGTTAATTTCTAATATATTTTAAATGACTACTCATCGAATCGATTTTGTTTTCCCCTTTAACTACTGACAATACAGATAAGATAATTAATACAAAAATGTAAACAAAGGCATGCATACCCTAAAACAACAAATATAAGGACATGTTCAAAATGACAATACATAATTCTAACATATTTAATTAAGTACGTGAATCAATATACTTCGGTGCTGTTTTTTTTGTTGATAAATCTCAATTTACCAGCTTCAACCAACTTCAACCACTTAAACTTATTTCACCAACTTTAATAAAAAAATATCTACTTCAACCAACTTCGAACCATTTCTCACTATTTTGACCCACTTTTATCTATCATATAAAAAAATCAACCAACTTTAACTAACTTTAACCAACTTTAACCCATTTTAACAAAAAATACCCCCTTCAATCTACTTCAACATACTTCTACCAAATTCAACTAATTTCACAACTTTACCATGTAATAGCCCGAACCTAAATCATATTTATTTATTTAATTAAGCCGTGTTATTTATTTTTCATATTTATTTATCTCATTGAACTATCCCAATTGAAAAAATGTATTTCGGGCCCCACTTTGCAATTCGAGTTTCATTTACCGGACCATTTCGGAAAAAATTAATGGTAGGCCTCGATATTTATGATTTAAAAGATTAAATTATTTTTCATAACATTACATTTAATCTCGAGCTTTGAAAAAAAAAAAATTTCGCAAACGCACTCAGTTTTAGTTCTTTCTTTAAACTGAGCCCGTTTAAGGCCGACGTTGACCCAACAAGACTTGACCCTTATTTGTTTAGCTAAACTCTTTTAATTAAACCTTAATTAAGTTTAAAATCCTTGACTTTTCTACTTTCATTTTCAGCCAAGTAAAACCAAGTATAAATTGTAAAATTTTCATTTTATTTTCATTTTACACCAAGCATTCAAGACACTTTCTCTCTCTTCCCTCTCCTCCTTCTCTCTACATGGCTGCCAGTACCAATTTCAGCAGCAAAAACGCCCCTTTCAGCCACCTTTCAACCACCAAACATCCACCACTTACCACCCCCAACCACCCCTCTCACCCCCACAAATATCAAGGATCTTTCTTATCTCTTTTTCAATCACAAAGTGGGTGTTCTTTTCACCCCTATGCTGATTTTTGTTTTGATTCTTGATCTTGTTGGTTTTTGTTTCTTATTTTGGTTGTTTCAGTGATGGATTATGCTGTTTTTATGGTATTAAGAATCATCTTGGTGATGGATCATGTTGGAGTTAGATGATGCTAGGGTTAGGGTTTTCTCTTAATCCTGCAAGCGTCAGGTTTAAGTGTTGGATTTTGATTGTTTTAAATGAGATTTTGTGATCTTTGACATTGGTAATGAATATCAAGATATTTATGCTGATTTATATAAGTTAAAGAGTGATTTTAATGGGTGGTTATGTGAAAAAAAGATTGCAAATATGTGGTTATTGAGCTGTCAACAGACCTAAAATAGAGGCCACTTCGGGATTAAACTGGTACTATTCGGCACATTCAAAATTCATGAATTTTGGTGTAGTGATACCTTGATGAGTTAGATTTCAATAAGAATTGGAATTACTCAATTTGGAGATGTGTGGACAAAGTTATGACCAATTTGCTCAAAACTATGCAGAATACATTGAAACTGGGAACTGAACTAGAACAGTGACTTTACGGAAAACCTGGTATTGATTGGGTCACCAAAAAAATTGTAATTTTTGGTATGTGGATAGGCCAATGAGTTATCTTTCAAATTCTTTTTGAATTGCCTTAATTCGAGTTCTGTGAAAAAAGTTATAGTCATTTTGCTACGACTGCGCAGACTAAACTGAAATTGTGCACGTTTGTACTCTACCCTAATTTTAGGGACCTTACTGTATGAATCATGATTTGTGTCCTAAATGAAAATCTTAGTGGATATTATGAGCTTTTCATATTGGGGTTTTATATCTCAATTGGAGGTCAGTAGTGAAAGATATAGATTTTTCAATGCAGACCATCAACGGTAACATGAGTGAATGTAGAAATTGAGACATTTGGAAATATTATCATAAGTTTCTACATAATTATGGGTATTTTCAGAAGTTTAACAAGTTTGATTATGTACAGAAGCTAACTTGGGTTGATAACTGAGTTAAACAAGTATGAAAATGAAATTTGGGAAGTAAGCAGCGTAATAACTCAAAATCAGTGTCCATTGGACCAAGTTAGGGTGTTATATAGCTTTTATGAACCTCACGGCACCCCTTATGGCATAAACCATTTGTCACCCATTTCAGAAACATTAACCATTCTATTATCCATTTCAGAAGCATCACACTTTTCATTATCCATTTTAAAAATATCAGAAACCCATATTTCATTTATATTAATTAAAATCTTTTCATTATCACCTCAATCATTTCCCTTTGGTCTATTTGGTTTCAATTTAACTTGTCTTAACCCTAACTAATTTAAATCAGTTTATTTTAGTTTAACTTGTCTTATATTGAGTTAAAATCAGTTTATTGTATTGAAATGTACAAGTTATGTATCCCATTTCATTACTCAATTTCAGTTACACATACTTTTACCTACTCAATTATGCGAGTAAGGATCATTTATTGACTACACATACTTACAATGACATTTATAAAATAGAGTTGAGGCCTAGTTATCGTTCTCCATTTTGCTTAAGTGTTATCAAGTCAGAATATATTTATCAAATCAGATGATATTTATGAAACAGCTGATTTGTATCAAGTCAGATGACATTTTTAAAGACTCAAGGTACGTGCATCGCCTGTATCTTTAGAAATCACAGTGTATTTATCAACGTTATCATGTTTTGATAAGTACATCAATGAATCAGTTACACAGTGATTTATCAGATAATTAGTGACCCCATCAGTTATCATCTATAGGGCATTCGCCCTTCAGTTACCTGCACGGCTTCAAACCAGGTCCCCTGGTCAGCTTGGCAGGTATGCACCTATCCATAGATCGTAACAGTATCAAGGGGTTCACTATCAGATAATAACTAGCAATGCAGCTTTACATAATCTTATTCACTGTTTTAACTAAATGAATTGTAAAACGGGCCCAATCAGTGTTTCAATGATCATTTAACATTACAGGAATGTATATATTGAGTTTCGGCTCACAGTTCAAAATGTTTTCATATTTTGTTTTAGGCAAATGCTCAGAGAATCATCTTTATGCTAGTAAACCAGCGCAAGAGAATAAGTTGAGTAAGGCAATGTGGATGGACCAACACTGATACAGTGTATGCATATTTTTAGAGCAGTATATTAAAATGTTCAATGGATGGAGACACAGATTATATGGTGAATTGTTTATACTATGGTGTAAAAACTTCATGTTGATTAACAGTTGATTATTTATAGATTGATCAGGTTTGTATGTGTATGATTGAAGTTATGTGTAACTGTGTTATTTATATCACTCATACTTCAAGCCTGATCCTTTTGGACGGTAGTAATGCCCCTATCATTGGGTTGTCTAAATGATAATTAAGGGATTTATTAAGAAAAATACAAGCAGTGAAACATGTTTAATTCGGGGGCGTTATAGATTTGGTATCAGAGCGGTTGAGATTGTCTTTATGGGATATAGAGTGGGGAGTTAAGCTACTGAGAAAGTGGTTAGTGAGGAATGAAGATTATTATGATATCATTGGAGATTTGTGGCGATTGTAATGTCTGCTTATCTCTCACACATTCTACTCATATATTTTTCTTTGTCAGATGGTTCCCTACAATGTATATATAGTTTGATCTCAAGCATAAGATTCGAGGGTGATTTTTAACAATAAGTTACAGGTGTTCCAATGCATTTAGATATGTATGGTCATATGAGCCAGCCATATGATTGGCATGCCATTCTTTTAGCTTGAATTGTTTATTTTTGGATGTACACCTTTGTACTCCGGGCGTGTAGTCCGTAGAGTTGTGGTCTCCAGCGTGTAGCCGTTGAGCTTGATTTGTACTTCTATTCAATGCAAATGCTGTGATGTAAGGCTTTAAGCCTGAGAATTGACCAGTTTGCAGGCGAAACTCTGTCCGTTTTGCTCCAAAAATTTCAGAATCATTAACACTCGTAGCCCTAGGGTTGGGGGTTGTTACAAATGTGTCTTATGAAATGCCCTTGACTCATTTTGGGGTTCAATATGTAGGGAAAACCAAGTATGGGCTGAATACACAAGTTCAATCAATTTGGCAGTTTTGATCAGTGCACAAGGACCGATCTTGAAGTAACTTTTGTCTATGATCACCATGATTTACGCAAGGATTTTTCATCCTAAGTTTAATTTTAAGGAGATATCTTTCATATGAAATAAGTTTCAAGTAGATTAGAGGTCATTTGGTCATTCAAAACTATTAGACAAATCAAAGTCTACAAAGTTGGCAGAATTCTAATGCACAAGGTCTGAATTTAGTCCACTTGCAGCCTATGCATTCCATCAGATAGAGATGTTTTAGTTAGTCTATATCAAAGTTTAGAAAGTAAGCTTTCTAATGACCCATATTGCAGCATATTTGGAGACCAATGGTCAATGAAATTCAACCTAGAAGTCTGATGGTATAGACTGTTCAAGTCATTGGGTACCTACAACTTTGAGCATATGCTTCCTTATCATATGAGTGTCATTTTGTGTAGGCAACTCCTTCAATATTCCTCATTAATTACGGATATATTTTCTTTAGTAACCCAAGAATTTCAGCTAAGTGAGCTATATGAGAGTTCTTGATGTAATATCCCCTGAATTGTCAGATTTTAGAGAGGTTTATTCTGCTATACATAAGTTCGAAACCATTGACTACAAACTATTTCATATAAGAGAAACCAATGACACTTTAGAGAGACATTTTGCTTCAATCCATTACAATTCAAGACTTGCTTAAATTGCCTAAACTCTGCAAGTAGACCATTGACTCCACCTCCATCTACGAAGTAGACATTACTCTTGAAAATATTTCACTGCACTTTCTGATGACATACCATCTACCATTGTCCTTGTTGGATGATCAACTGTTGGATACGCCTCACTTGACTAGGGGCTTCATTTTTTTGTCTTCATAACATCACCCCATCCAGTTGCATCATCATTCACTCTCATGTCATATCTTCATCAGTTCTGATAACTTTTTTTCTGTTTTTAAGAGCTCAATTGTTACTAGTAGTTGGATTATGATTGGGTTGTACTCATATCAATAGATGATAATTTTGTAGCACGCCTGAACAGAAGGCAGATCTTAACTATATTTTGCATAGGGTTGATTGTTGTCTAACTAGTGGAATCTATTGCTAAGAGAAACGCGATGTGTCTACCCTTTTTGGCTGATTCAACCTCAGTTTTCTATTGAAGATCACGTTCATAAAGCTTAAGTTGGACAATCAAAATCTTTGTCATACATTTAGACTGCGTCAGTGAGAAATCTTGATGGGTTACTGTCCTTGGAAAGATATCTTCAGCTGATTCATACTACAGAACTCTAGAGTGGAAAGTATGACACAGTGGAGCCTTAAGAATGGATTTGAGGAGTGGAGAAAGTTTTCACTGAAATAGAGGTCCCAGGAGATAAAAAGGGTGAACATTGGAACATTGTATCTAACTGGTGAGACAAATATTTGGTGGAATACTATTAAAAATAGGCTCTTAGAGTTTGGTTTCACTTGGAGCAGATTTGTGGAAGAATTAACCACAACACACCTGAGTGCCGAGTGGGAACTAACAAATGCACGTGGTGTGTTAGTCCAGAGCACCTCGTTGCTGCCTGTTCCTGAAGACTAAAGGCTGTAGACAAGGGCTGTCACCTTCAAGGCCCGCAGCTGTAGGAAGGGCTTATATGTTGAGTAAGAAAGAAGCTGCCACCTTTGGCACAGTAGTTGCGGGAACTCTCTTTCACTTTCAAAGCTATTTTGTGTATTGATTGATTTAGTTGCCACTCATTCATTATATACACATGATCTACCACGCAAGTGAATCTTGAGAATAAGGAGGCATAAACCAATGATGGACTCAAGTTATCCAATGACTCTAGAGTTGAGTGTTCTATTTCTCATCAATTGTTTCAATCACTGTTGGTGGGATAGTTTTCCCTGGAGTTCTAATTCTATTTGACTCATCAAACTTTGATATCATTTCGAAAATGAGCTGGTTGTGTACATATGGGGTCAAGATAGATTGTGATGACCCTAAGGTTATTTTAAGAGATGAACAAGGGAGAGAAATATGTTTCATGGACAAAGAAAGAAAAAATCTTGTCCTTTAAACTCTGTTGTGAAAACTAATGAGCTCTTATGTCAAGGATATATTATGTATTGGTACTGGTAACATTCAACTGAAGGAAGAAAAAGCAGAAGATATCCCGATAACTTGTAAATTTAGAGATGTTTTCCTGAAAATTAATAGGAGTGCTCCATAAAGAGCAATTGATTATGAGATTGAATCAATCCCTAATGCTTAATATATCTTCAAAACCCCATATCGTATGGCCCCAATTGAGCTTAAAGAACTGAAGTTTCAGTCAGAGGAGTTATCACAGAAGATATTTATCAAACCATCCAAGTGTGCCATCATGGGATGCCTGGTTCTATTTGTAAAGAAGAAGAATGGAACCTTGAGGTTATGTATTGTTTTCATAGAGACGAACATAATCAACATAAAAAACAAATACCCATCGCCCAAGTGAATGACTTGTTGATCAGCTGCAAGGACCAAGAGAGTCTTCTTCAAGATTGATTTGAGGTCAGGGTACCATCAACTTAGCATTATATCTGAATACATTACCAAAACCACACTACGGACCATGTATGGGTCATGAAGAATTCACTGTAATGCCTTTTGGCCTAATCAATGGCCCTGCGGCCTTTATGGATCTTATGAATAGAGTTTTAGACTATATCTAGACAAGTTATGGTGGTATTATAAAAACAAATTATCTTGAAATACTCTAAGGATAGAGACAAGCATACTGTTTATTTGAGACAATGTTATAGACGTTGAGGGAACATCAATTACATAGCCAATACAAAAAGCATGAGTATTATTGTGGAATAAATTGTTTCAAAGGAAGAGATTAAGATTGAATTGCAAAAAGGTCAAAGCAGTTATAAAGTGCTCAAGACCCACCAATGCATTGAGATTAGAAACCGCATGAGTTTAGTAAGGAATTATCGAGTTTAGAAAGGAATTATTATATTGTGGTACCTTATTAATTCCTCCCAACAATTCAAGTCTTATGGGTGGTACCTTACCCATAATCTAGGTGCACTGAGAATTTGAAAACACATTACTTGTAAGGGGTACCTTGTGTAATCTATACTGGCCTTCAGAGTTTCAAGTATGTCTTCTCTCACAAGAAGCACAGTCTATATGAAACATCAGTTGTGGCAAATCCACTGTCAACCAAGAACTGGAAATATTATGGCGGACACCCTGAATAGGAAGGCATAACATACTGTGAACACTGTAGTGATTACTCAACTAAATTTCTTAAGAGAGCTCAAGGACTTGCACATTCGATTAATGTCACACTAGAAGGCAAATGTTCAACTGTTGGCACTTACCTTACAGTCCTCCCTAATGGAGGAGCCTAGAGAGAATCAAGATAGTGATCCTACGCTCCAAAGAATAAAGCAAAATCTTAAGAAAGTAGATCCTAGAGGAGGCTCATAATACTCGCTATTTGGTGCACCGAGGGGGCACCAATATGTACACAGATTTGAGGCAATATTTTTGTGAAACAAGACGAGAATAGAAATTGCAGAATAGATGGATAAAGGTTTGATTTGCCAAAAAGGCCAAGGCAGAACACCAGCGCCCCGTAGGTGAATTGAGACCTTTAGAAATTCCCACCTGAAACTGGGATTTCAATGGACTTTGTCATGGGATTCTCTCAGATATAGTGTCTGATAGAGGTTAGAGATTTCAAGCCTGTGTTGGCATGCACTTCAAGGAGCCTCTGGAACTAGATTGAACTTTAGCAGTTGTTATCATACTGAAACGGATGGGCAAGCATCTAAACTATCAATGGGTCAACTCTTCCAAGTTGGCACCTGTAGTGTTTCACGACCATCATTTGCATTTGAAGAAAGTATGGAACTCCCAGCAGTCAACGTTGTGATAGCACTAGCAGAGAATCCTTCATTAAACATCAGGACAAAATGGCGGCAGACATTGACAACAAATCATTTTATGGGTCGTGAAGATCTTCTTCAACATTTAATAAGGCGGCATATCTTAGAAGACTCTTGAAAGCATATCATTGGAACCAACAGAAAAGTTCTGTTGATAAACGAAGGAGATTTCTAGAATTTTCGGTATATGACAAAGTTTTTCAGAAAGTCTCACCAACTAGGGGTATACGGAGGTTGCAATGTGACCTAAATTGTAGTCGAGATCTTTTGAACCATATCAGTTCATGGAAAGGTCGAATTCCATAACTTGTCTACCAGATCTACCTATATAACTCAAACATGTGCATAACATGCTCCGTGTTCCTTACCTTATAACTCAGATAGTACATTTCAGATCCTGACCATGCTGTCATAATCAAATCCATTGCAGTCATTGAGGGTCTTGTGTTTCAAGAGCATCCAATTCAGATATTGGATCACAGGATTAAGCAGTTCAGTATCCAGCAGATACCTTAAATCAAATTGCTTTGGGCAAACCTTCCCCCCAGAAACTACCTGAAATACTGAGGATCAAGTGAAAGTCACGTACCTATATTTATTTGCGATAACCTTGTCTCTATTGGCAACGTTCATAAGTTTCGAGGACGAAACTCTTTAAGGGGGGTAGGCTGTAATAGCCCGATCCTAAATCATATTTATTTATTTAATTAATCCATATTATTTATTTTTTACATTTATTTATCTCATTGAATCATCCCAATTGAGAAAATGCATTTCGGGCCCCACTTTACAATTCGAATTTTATTTACCGGACCACTTCGGGAAAAATTGATTGTAGGCCTCGATATTTATGATTTAAAAGATTAAATTATTTTTCATAACATTACATTTAATCTCGAGCTTTGAAAAAAAAAATTCGCAAACGCACTCGGTTTCAGTTCTTTCTCTAAATTGAGCCCGTTTAAGGCCGACTTTGACCTAATAAGACTTGACCCTTATTTGTTTAGCTAAACTCTCTTAATTAAGCCTTAATTAAGCTTAAAATCCTTGACTTTTCTACTTTCATTTTTAGCCAAGTAAAACCAAGTATAAATTGTAAAATTTTCATTTTATTTTCATTTTACACCAAGCATTCAAGACACTTTCTCTCTCTTCCCTCTCCTCCTTCTCTCTACATGGCTGCCAGCACCAATTCTAGCAGCAAAAACACCCCTCTCAGCCACCTTCCAACCACCAAACATCCACCACTAACCACCCCCAACCACCCCTCTCACCCCCACAAACATCAAGGATCTTTCTTACCTCTTTTTCAATCACAAAGTGAGTGTTCTTTTCACCCCCACGCTGATTTTTGTTTTGATTCTTGATCTTTTTGGTTTTTGTTTCTTATTTTGGTTGTTTCAGTGATGGATTATACTGCTTTTATGGTATTAAGAATCATCTTGGTGATGGATCATGTTGGAGTTGGATGATGCTAGGGTTAGGGTTTTCTCTTAATCATGCAAGCTTCATATTTAAGTGTTGGATTTTGATTGTTTTAAATGAGATTTTGTGATCTTTAGCATTGATAATGAATATCAAAATGTTTATGCTGATTTATATAAGTTAAAGAGTAATTTTAGTGGGTGGTTATGTGAAGAAAAAATTGCAAATATGTGGTTATTGAGCTGTCAACAGACCTAAAATAGGAGCTACTTCGGGATTAAACTGGTACTATTCAGCACATCCAAAATTCATAATTTTTGGTGTAGTGATACCTTGATGAGTTAGCTTTCAATATGATTTGGAATTACTCAATTTGGAGATGTGTGGACAAAGTTATGACCAATTTACTCAAGACTGTGCAGAATACATTGAAACTGGGAACTGAACTGGAATAGTGACTTTACGGAAAAACTGGTATTGATTGGGTCACCAAAAAAATTGTGATTTTTGGTAGGTGGATAGGTCAATGAGTTATCTTTCAAATTCTTTTTGAATGTCTTAATCCAAGTTCTGTGGAAAAAGTTATAGTCATTTTGCTACGACTGCGCAGATTAAACTGAAATTGTGCACGTCTGTGTTCTACCCTAATTTTAGGGACCTTACTGTATGAATCATGATTTGTGTCCTAAATGAAAATCTTAGTGGACATTATGAGCTTTTCATATTGGGGTTTTATATCTCAATTGGAGGTCGGTAGTGAAAGATATGAATTTTCCAATGCAGACCATCAACGGAAACATGAGTGAATGCAGAAATTGAGACATTTGGAAATATTATCAGAAGTTTCTACATAATTATGGGTATTTTCAGAAGTTTAACAAGTTTGATTATGTACAGAAGCTTACTTGGGCTGATAACTGAGTTAAACAAGTATGAAAATGAAATTTGGGAAGTAAGCAGCGTAATAACTCAAAATCAGTGTCCATTGGACCAAGTTAGGGTGTTATATGAGCTTTTATGAACCTCACAGCACTCCTTATGGTATAAACCATTTGTCACCCATTTCAGAAGTATTAACCATTCTATTATCTATTTCAGAAGCATCACACTTTTCATTATCCATTTTAGAAATATCAGAAATTCATATTTCATTTATATCAATTAAAATCTTTTCATTATCACCTCAATCATTTCCATTTGGTCTATTTGGTTTCAATTTAACTTGTCTTAATCCTAACTGATTTAAATCAGTTCATTTTGATTTAACTTGTCTTATATTGAGTTAAACTCAGTTTATTATATTGAAATGCATAAGTTATGTATCCCATTTCATTACTCAATTTCAGTTACACATACTTTTACCTACTTAATTATGCGAATAAGGATCATTTACTAACTACACATACTTACAATGACATTTATGAAATGGACTTGAGGTCTAGTTATCGTTTCCCATTTTGCATAAGTGTTATCAAGTCAGAATATATTTATCAAGTCAAATGACATTTATGAAACAGCTGATTTGTATCAAGTCAGATGACATTTTTAAAGATTCAAGGTACGTGCATCGCCTGTATCTTTAGAAATCACAGTGTATTTATCAACGTTATCATGTTTTGGTGAGTACATCAATGAATCAGTTACACAGTGATTTATCAGATAATTAGTGACCCCGTCAGTTATCATCTATAGAGCATTCGCCCTTCAGTTACCCGCGCGGCTTCAGGCCAGGTTCCCTGGTCGGCTTGGCAGGTGTACACCTATCTATAGATCGTAACAGTATCAAGGGGTTCACTATCAGATAATAACTAGTAATGCAGCTTTACATCATCTTATTCACTGTTTTAACTAAATGAATTGCAAAGCGGGTCCAATCAGTGTTTCAATGATCATTTAACATTACAGGAATGCATGTATTGAGCTTTGGCTCACACTTCAAAATGTTTTCATATTTTGTTTTAGGCAAATGCTCAGAGAATCATCTTATGCTAGTAAACCAGCGCAAGAGAATAAGTTGAGTAAGGAAATCTGGATGGACCAACACTGATACAGTGTATGCATATTTTTAGAGCAGTATATTGAAATGTTCAATGGATGGAGATGCAGATTACATGGCGAATTGTTTATACTATGGTGTAAAAACCTCATGTTGATAAACATTTGATTATTTATAGATTGATCAGGTGTGTATGTGTATGATTGAAGTTATGTGTAACTGTGTTATTTATAACACTCATGCTTCAAGCCTGATCCTTTTGAACGGCGGTAATGCTCATATCATTGGGTTGTCTAAATGATAATTAAGGGATTTATTAAGGAAAATACAAGCAGTGAAACATGTTTAATTTGGGGGCGTTACATACCAACCAATCTTTCTCAACAAAAAGTACAAGCCCTTACTGATTATCTCATGTAATATCGCAATCACATTTTTGTTGCACGATGAAATTAGGTTGAAATCTTTACTTTTGTTTTTTTAAATTTTAATCTAGCTCATAAGTACCATTCCACTCATTTATTAAGTCAACTTTAAACAGTTAAAAAATACAACTTTGCTTAACCCCATTCGAATTTCTCTCATACCATTAGGTATCCTTGAATGCTTATGTCCACGTTTTCTCTCAAAAAAAAATGTCTTAGAAAACACTAAAAAGAAGTTATACTCAAAGTGGCATTCATTAACCAAGACTATCATTTTATTTTTTTTTAGACTGAGATTTTTTGTCCATAATCTGTTCAATTATATTGAAAAAGATATATTTGGACTATTTTTTCAACTTGAATTGCAGCAAATTAAAGTAAAATATCTGTCAAAACTTCCTCTGCTATGATTCTATGGAACATTAGGTAGTCCGCGATCTTAAATGTAGGGTCTAATAGAGTTGGTCTCTCTATAATTTTACAATTCTGAGGTACGAGTGCTACATCAAATTTTCTTTATTTTGTCTAGTGATGGAATTTTTGTGGTTTTGGATTTAAATTTGGACTGAGAGTTTTACCGACATTATCTTAAATGAATAATGAGCACCCAACTAACAAATAACTAATTATGCGATTAAGGAGCGGGCTAATAAAAAGGAAGCTGGCGATGCATAAACCCTAGACCACAACGACACTGGGATAGAATGGGCCACTAAAATCTCGATTTTACTTTTTTGATCACAAATCTCGCTTTTATTATTACCTAAGAGATAAGAAAAAGACTTTTAATTTGAAGCCGATTCACTCCGGGCCGACCGTTTAATTTCCGCCACTCGATGATTCGGTGGGCCGGGCCATTTGCCCGGTCCCTAACGCTACAGCGTACAGCTACTGTAAGTACTAACCAATGGCGGTGCCGGCTAGGACAGCAACTAGGCCTGTTTACGGTCAGGCTTTGGGAATTTGTTTTGTTTTTACTTTTGTTTTGTCTTCAAGAAAATGATGCAAACTCTGAAAATTTGCAGAGGTCCACAAAAATTTATAAAAAAATTGAGAAAATCTATAGATATTAACGAAATAAGATAGGTATTAAAATTTTGTAATAATAAAAAGAGAACTCCAAAAGAATCGAGAGATTTGTTCAAATCACTGGAGATTAAATTTGTAAAGCTCTAAATCAACCGAAACTAGTACAGATGTGAGGAAAAAAAATTGCAAAAATTAAAAGTTCTAAGTGAATATAAAGAGACCTTAGGGGCTTGTTCTATTCAACTTATTTTTTCGAACTTATCTAAATTTAACTTATCTGAATTTGTCTTTGCTAAACTAACGTCTAAATTTATTTCTACTAAATTGAATTCATATTCGCTTCTTTATGCTAATCTGAACTTAGTTTTACTAAACTTAGCTTGTATATGTAAATTATTTCTGTTGAACCCTAGGTTTATTTTGTTGAACTTGACATAGTTTGGTTGAACTGAATTGAACCATGACCCTATTTGTTCTTTATTTTTGTTGAACATGCACACAACTTCTTCGAACTTATTTATTGCTGAAATTAACTTATTTGAAATTATTTTGAAAAAATAAGTTGAAAGAAATATGTGTGCTCTTTCACCTTATTTTTGCAAAACATATTTGAACTTAACTTAGGCCTAATTATTTCAACTTATTTTTGCTAATATGATTTGAACTGCACTGAACTTATTGTGCTGAATTAGGTCAGTTTTATTGAACTAAATTTATTTGCTGATGCCTTTACTGAAGTAAACTTATTTCAACGAATTAAGCTGAAAACTGAATGTGTTCTTAAAAAAAGTATCATAACTTATTCTTGCTTATAAGTATCCTAACCTGTTATTAACATATTCTAACTTATAACTTATTCTTAAGTTATAGTATCCTAACTTATTCTTGCTTATAAGCCATTATACATGAAAATATATCTGTACAGTTGTGCAACTGTTTTATATACCCAAAATGAGCACTTACAAATATGTATGTATTTATTGTTTTTGGTATACGTTTTTATTTGTATTATGGTAGAATATGATGACTTTCAAAGAGTTGTATGCACATAAAAAAATTAAATAAAATTTTAGATGTTGAAACTTGGTAAGCAAAAGGTAATGTAAAGAAGTACTCAAAAGCAGTATAAAACATAGAAGGAGCATGGGAGAGGTGAGTATGATAACTCAAACAGTCAAAGGTAGGATAATAATAACTCTGTTAAGAAGAGGGGTATTATTAGCATACAAAAATACGACAAACGTAAGAAATAATTGGTATAACACTCCTCCCATCCAGAAGCCAAAGGATTGCCAAAAAACTAATTACATGTCATCTGAAACCTTAATCCTAGGCCTTCAAAGACTCCTATCCAAGCCATGTCTTCGTTTAATCGTAAAAATTTGAAATCATTTATGTTCACCTCGTTCTAGCTTTTCTTTGGCTGTATTCTGGAAGATTAATCATCTCATATCTTCTCATTGGTGCATCCACACTTTACCTCTTCATGTGACCAAACCAGCTAAGTTTAGTTTCTCTTATCTTATCTTCTATGGATGTCACTCTGATTTTATTTCTAATCACATCGTTCCCAATTCTATCCAATCTTTTATGGACACATATTTACCAAATTATCCTCATCTCTATTGCCATCAACCTCTAATTTTTGAGTAGTTGTTAGGATATTAGAAATCAACATTACACATTGAGTAACTAGCGATTGCAACGCACTTAGCATAAATGCTAAAAAAGAACATACAATACAACTAATACAATTTATCACTTGCTTTTCATTCGGGCATAGATTTCAAAATATTGTCTGCAAGTGCAGCCCGAAATTCATTCATTGGAACTAATATAATTTTTTAATCAAGAGGTAGGGCAAAAACTAGATATAATAATACATTGGATATAAAAATTGGTGGGAAAATTAGTAATTTATGATAAGTAATATTTTTCTTAAAAGATTCATATTACAATTTTCATTACATTCTTAAAATAAATATACAATTTTACATAATTTATGATAGATCTATGCATTTATATAATATAATAATTGTGTTGAAAAGGTGCTGGATACCGATGATAATTACTTATCGGTGTTAAAGTTTAGTAATTTTTCAAACCTTTTTTAAAGTTGAATGATTTTTTAAAACTATGAAAATAATTTGGTGATTTTTAAAAGTTCCCTCATTAATTCTCTGATGTCGACGTCAATTCTTTAACTCCTTATAAATACAACGCCGAAGTTTTGCTAATCAATACTCAGTATCATACATTGTATATATTCCTTTAATATCTTGATTTGACAATTTTTATCGGTGCATATAAAGTTAACGTAAACTTTAGTCACGTCGGCTGGGTAGCGCCTTGCACGAAGGGGCAGACCGGCAGAGCTCAGCCTCAAAAATCCAAAGCAATCACAAGAAGCAAAAACAGAAAGAAATCTGCCCCTAAAAAGAAAGTAGCCAATTAAATTAAAGGGTTCCTAAAAAGAAGCCGTGTCGTACGTGCGAGCTTCAGTAAATTGGGCCACATATTTATCATCAGCCACTCATGCCCTTGTATCTTATGTGTCTGGTTATCTTTAATCCATTGTCTGAGAAAACACACATCCGATCAGAATCGATTTTGATCTGAAATTGGTACGAATTGACAGTTTAGCGTGAAAAGATGTTATTTTTTAATTTTGAACAAATTCAGACTATTTTCAGGGCCGATACGGAATTGACATGTTTATTAAATGGATCAATGTAATTCAACCCGTTTTCCAACTCTAATCGAGAATGACAAATATCTGTAGCGTGTAAACATTTTATTTGAGAAAACGTACTCCAATAGACGCAAAAAGATTTAAAGAGAATTGAGAATGGTTGAAGGAGGACAATCATCATATTGAAAAATAATAAATGTAGTTGGACATAATCAAACCTCATTTAAGTGGTGGAGCTCTTACCAAGTATTTGGTAAAATCACTGTGCTTCATCTTCCACATCAATCGGGTAAGTGCGCCATGCCTATTTGGACTTTTTAACATGGCGTAGGTGGGTGTTTGAACGAGTCATGGAGATGTTATTACGACTACGTCAAAGGCTTCTGTTGTCCTTAATAAATTTGGAAGGGGTAGGTCGATTATATGTTTTTGAAATATAATTTATTGTCCTTAATATAGATCGATTATAGATCGTCCATTATATGTTTTCGGACCAGCTATTTATCAATGAATTTTGACCTTTGAAATATAATCTTTTGTATTGGAAAAATATCTTGCCTGACAATATTACAATACTAAATTAGCACATCAACATCCATAAAAAAATGTATATAATGGATATATGGATCTCTTCTGTGAGTTGTATCAAGAAAAAAACAAAAGTGATAAGACAGGCGGTCAATATGTTTCAAGTTGAGATATAATTTTCACATTCAAGATTGTACTTATTTTAGATATGTATTGTAAATAATATTGCATGAAAAATTGCGAGTAAATAATGTGTTCATATCTCTTGGAAAAATTTAATAAAATTTAAAAAAACAAAACTCTTAGTATTATCATCTAGGAGAATTTGAACGTACTAACAAAATTATCTTTTAAATTTGTTTCAGTAACATTACATTTATTAATTTTAAGTACCCTAGATTTAAGTGGATTATTTTCATCTTTTATCAAATGGGCTTCATGTATGATCTTTGCAGCTAATGAGTTCTTGAGGGCTTTTTTTTTTTTTGGGGGGGGGGGGGGGGGGGGGGGGCGTTGTGCCTCCTATGTAACTCATCTAAGTAAATCTCGGATAACTTATTATTTTCACACAAAAGACGGTAATTATTATCTTAAAAATATTTAAAAAATCACTGTTAGGTGTCCTTTGTTTTGGAAAAAAATATTTTAAAAGTTTAAAGTTTGAGGATGTATAGCGAACATACAATTCCTTTTTATAAAAAAAAAATATAATAAGCTTTCACAAATTGTTCTATCATTTTTTTATTTTTTTATTTTTCAAAATATCAAAACTCTCAATAAGAAAACTAAAAAAAAAAAATTTCAATTCACTATAGCATTATCATCCCTTCTGCCAAGCAATAAATCTGCACTGACCCACGATCACTAGCAAGTGGCAAGCTTGTTGGTTGTTAACGCGTTCTGCTATACCATGATTTCACTGATTTATAGTAAGCCCAGCTAATGCTGTTCCTAGCAACCCTGCTTCCGACCATTTAGATTTTAGAGCATTTCTAATGGAAGTTTGGGACTTTTCATACCACATCATTAAAAGTTTTATACTTTAAAACTTGCATATTTTCAATTTGCCATCCCATTAAACTCTATTTTGAATCATTTAATAAAATTATTTACCGCGAATCCACCTCATAATGTACAACTTTTTTGCAACCAACTAAATAATATTTTTAACGCAAAAAGACAAAAAAGAAACACGTGATGGAACTGATAGGCATTCCGCCATGCATGCTGTGTCATGCGTGCCATGCATGAATAACCCCGATCTAAGTTAGCTTCTTGAACAACTTGCCCAAAACTCCGTCGACATATTGATCCTGCAACGTCAAAGACAATAGAAGTTAGAAGTGTGTATACATATATCCTTAATATTTTAGTTGTAGAGCGCATAACTCAAAAGCATAGGGTTGGACTGGAACAAAATTGGAGTTGAACACTCCTTGCTGAAAATTCGTTTTATTCCCACAGAATATTCCGACCGAAAATAGTTCCGTCAGAATCTCTAACGGAATTCCGACTGACGTTCGGATGGACTTGTCTTCCGACAGATGGTTCAACGGATTCTGATGACATTTTAACGTAATTTTCATTGGAAAATATTTTTGAAATTTCAAAAAAGTTTCTTGGGCTCCGAGTTGAATGGGAAAATTGAAAAAAATTAAACTTCCAACGGAAAAGTTGGTTAGAATTTCTCGTATTAATCTCGTCCCAATTGCCTCATTTTTCGCTGCTTACTTCACACGCACACATGCACGCGCCGCGAACACACACGCACATATGTATCATCAACAACTATTGCCCTCTCGCTGTTCCCTCCCAACATCGTTTGACGCAGCCAGATAATCTTTACAGCCGTCCCCTCGCCGTCGACCCCTCTCATGGTCAGTTGTCACCGACTTATTGAGAAGTTTTTTATTTGTGTAATTTCTACCCAAATTTGTTAAGCTGAAATTGGTAGTTTGTATATAATAAAATTGATATTTTGTATAGCCAGTTTGTATGTAATTTCGTCAACTTGAAAATTTTTTCTTAATTGGGTATTTTAATTCAATGTTAATAACAAGAAAATGAATTTAATGTTCATAATCAGAATTTATTGTCTATTAGCTACATTGCAGAACATTTGCATACTTGGGTACTTTATGTTCTATAATTTAAAAAAAACTAGAAACACCGATGGAGTTTCGACAAAAAAATGACAGTTTTCGATGGAATTCCGACAGTTTTCTGATGGAAATTCCGATGGTTTTTCCTAAATTTTAAAAAATTGACATTCAAACGGAAGGTGTGATTCCATCGGAAGTTGATGGAAAGATTCTGTTGGCATTTGATCGGAAAGCCTCTGATGGATTGTGTCAGTTCGTCAGTAAGGCTTCCCGACGGGCCATATACCGACGCCGTTTGTCGGTGAAAAATTCCGTCATAAATTGAATTTTCCGATAGAAAAAAGTTCTTTTGGTCGAAAATTCCATCGAAATTGTGATGTTTCTTAGTAGTGGATCTTCACCCTCAGGGCGTACAAGGTTTCTTCGAGATTGGCTTCTCCCTCATAATCATAGCCGCAATGTGAATTGTAACAATGTTTCTTAATTCCTTGCATAGAGTTAAAGCAAAAAAATGTCGAGTTCTTTGCTTCCTTTGTAAGTTGTCATCTCATATTATCAAAGGACAATGATACATGTCTTGCTGTGAGGCATTCTTAAATATATTACCTCAACCTAAATTAATGCAATTTATGATTTAAGATCACTTTCAACGATAATTAATTATGAATTGATAAATTTAAACATTCATTGACTACCCCGACCGGTGTAAAATGACATTCTAATTGGATCAACCCCATCCACGAGCAATGTGATATGTGCAATTTTACAAATCATATATACATATATAAATATATATATATATATATATATATATATATATATATATATATATATATATATATATATATATATGTATGTATATATATATATATATATATATATATATATATATATATATATATATGTATTTATCAATATATATGTATCTCTCTCTCTCTCTCTCTCTCTCTCTCTCTCTCTGTGTGTCTGTGTGTGTGTGTGTGTGTGTGTGTGTGTGTGTACATATTGTTAGCTTTATTAAACTTATAATGTATTTTATGAATATGTTTTGATGAAAGACAAAAAGGAGTTCGTAAATTAGTATGTTTATTAAATAACATATTATGTTTATTATATAAGGTATTATAATATCTAAGAAATATTTTAATATTCAAATTTTAATATGTGATCTTTATGATATAATATTCTAATTCAAATTTGACTATGATATTATGAGATAAAATACATTACTTTATTAGGGAGCTAAAGTTAGCAAATATTTGACCTTTCTTAACAAAGATTCAATATTTAAATGGTTGATATTTGCCTTGTATATGGAAAGCCTACAAAGCAACTCAAGAAGATCTTAAATCAGCAAAAGATATGCTAGCTGTTGCAAATTAACCAATTGGATCAACTAGCCGTTACTAGCTGAATTGTGTAATCTTCAAGGGCACTGAACTGCCACTCAAGGCCTTGAACTGAAGCTGAATTCTGGATATACATAACGGCTACTTTCTTTCTGTTTCTCCAAACCTTGCCTATAAATATGCAAGATGGTTGAGAGCTGAAGATACCAAGCAAGAAGAGCATTCATTGGCGTACTCATACTCTCAATTATTGTACTCATTGAGCTTCAAATTGCTAATACTCTTTGCGTTGTTCAAGTAGTGATTAGGTGGGATTATAGAGTTGAAGAGTCAACTCTACCAAGCCTTGTTGAGGGTGTCAACTTGGGTCTTGGAACTTAGAGTAGGTGTACTCTATAGTTGTAATCATCCCTCCTAATAAAGATTCGGGTTAATCCTAGAGTTAGAGAACTCTAGGCGGAGATTAAGCCTTTTGAGGCTCAACCTCGTTAAAAATCGATTATGTTTTGTCACGATTTACTTTTCCGCATTTACATTTCGATTATTTAGCAACCTAAATTATCACCCTATTCACCCCCCTCTAGGGTGATCTCATAGCCTTTGATTCTTCAATTGGTATCAGAGCTAGACCCACTACTTTTTGACTTTACCGTCAAGTGGGAACGATCATGGCCGCTACTGGAGAAGGCTACTATGATCAAGATCGCTCTATTATTAGACTACCTTTGTTTAGAGGTACTAACTTTTCATATTGAAAAAATTTGATGTAGATGTTTTTCAAAACTGAAGATTATGAATTATGGAACATCGTGATAAAAGGACCATATGTTCCGCAAATCACGATTGATGGAAAGACCATTATGAAAACTAAAGAACAATACACCCAAGAAGACTTCGCAAGGCTGTCAAAAACTATAAGGCCATGCATATTTTATATTGTGGATTAGATACTAATGAGTACAATCACATTTGTGCATGTGAATCAGCCAAAGAAATATGGGACAAGCTGGTGGTGACGTATGAAGGGACAAGCCAAGTGAGAGAGACAAAAATCAACATGTTCGTTCATCAATACGAGCTATTCAAAATGCAACCCGATGAAACGATCAAGGAAATATTCACGAGGTTCACTGACATAACCAACAATCTCAAGTCCCTTGGCAAAACCTACACTAACAAGGAGATGGTTAGGAAAATACTTCGGTGTCTTCCTAAAAATAAGTGGGATCCCAAGGTCACTGCAATTGAGGAAGCCCAAAACCTCAAGACACTAGCCCTGGATGACTTGTTAGAAAAACTCCTTACGCACGAAATTCGTCTCAAAGAAGATGAAGAGGAAAAAGAAACTCAATTCAAGAAAGGAGTAGCACTCAAAACCGAAAGTGAAGATGCCATTCCGTCGGAAGATAAGTCAAGCGAAGAGGATGAGGATACTATGGCAATGATCGCTAGAGGATTGAAGAAAATGTTCAAGTCAAAGAAATTTGATTCCAAGAAGTTCTACAAAAAGGGGTCTTCATTAAGGAAAAATGAGAAGTTCTCAAAAGGTATGAAACTTCTTAATAACAAAAATGATTCTAACTTGGGTCCTTACTTTGGATGTGGATTGCCAGGACATATTGTGAAAGACTGTCCAATTTTGCAAATGAAAGCCGAAAAACGTAAACAAAAAGCCAAGAAAGAGTTCAAGAGAGCCATGATTGCCGCATGGAGTGATAGTGACTCCAGTGACAGTGACAAAGAAGAAGAAATAACAAACCTATGCCTTATGGAGAATGACGTTCAAGAAACCGAATCTGAAAACTTGGATGAGGTAGACCATTCTGACCTTTTTGAATATTCGAAGGATGAATTAGCTCAAGCATTAATCCAATGCATTCGGTGTGAACAAGGATATTTGTCCAAGATAAAATTCTTGAAGAAAACAATTCGTAATTTACTCTCTGAAAAAGAGTCGTTACAAAAATTGAATAGTGAATCTCTTTCAAAAATTGAAATGCTTGAAAATAAAAAGAAACAGTTTCAATCCAAACACGTATGCATATATATATATATATATATATATATATATATTAATACTATATATACATATATAATATATATATATATACACGTATAGATATATATATATATATATATTATATATATATATATTATATGTGTGTGTGTGTGTGTGTGTGTGTGTGTGTGTGGTATGTGTATATATATATATATATGTGTGTGTGTGTGTGTGTGTGTGTGTGTGTGTACACACACACACACACACACACACACACACACACACACATATATATATA